>LPNX010656183.1:6690-92020 GCA_001517045.1 Pseudotsuga menziesii
GTTGTTGTTTTCAATAACAAATTTGGTGTGACCATATTCTATGCTTGTGGTTGACCATATTTGTGGGTTGAACTTTAAGATTTGATAGATCTTGGTCAACAAACTCAATATTATCAAATATTCTATTTCTTTAGAATTCTATAGATATGTGTACAATTTTTTATTTTTTAATTATATAGTTTTTCAATGTTTAATGTTTGCGTAGTGAATAGCTATCAAGGATCACTACATATAGGCTGATCAATTTGGTAATAAGGTATGACTAGTTTAATATTTCCCTAACTAAAGAACCAATTTTCATAAGATGTTTTTCATGTGTTTGGAATTGTAGTTTTTTTTTTAAATCACAACTCATTTTATTGAATTATTTTACAATGGAATTTGTTGGGCTTCATTCATTATAATTTTGTTAGGATTCTTTAATTCAACCAATAAAATCTCTAAATACTTCTTAGAAAATTATCGAGAGGAGATGGTTTTGTGAAAAAAATGTATTAAAATTTACATTGCAATATTACATCTCAACTGTAAACCACCAAGAGAAGGTGCTAAGCAGCAAGTCCCTGCCCAATCCTAGACCCTACAGATCCAAATACTCTAGTAATAGGTGCAGCTACAAGTCTAGATTAAGCAGTATGTGCAACATATCCAGTTGTAGGGTAAGAAACACCGATGGTATATGAAGTAGTTGATACCGATGAATAATCTATTGCTAAAACCATGGATGAAACATATGATTTAGAATTGGATTTCACAGTTGTTGACATCTATTACATGAGGTAATAGATTCTACTATTTACTCCACTAATTAAACATCGTTTAAGATTGTTGGATTGTTCAAAATAAGTATAAGTTGCAGAATCCTTATCCTTGGCTTGGATAGTAAATTAAGTTGAATTTGCACCTCCTTGGGAATCAAGCAATGGTGGGATCAATGTTTGGAATGGGATTTGTGCTGCTAAAATGTTGTGGGCATATGTAACTAGTGATTTTCATTATATTTGTGTTGTTGGATCCTTCCAAGCATATGGAGGGGTGACATCCATATATGTACTATATGCCAGTGGAAGCAACATTTATTGTGCCTTAGATACAGGAGGATTTATAGAAATATTGGGGATAATTCAAATTTATCACACGCTTCTCTCGCTCTTCCTTGCTCATGCACACTATGGTTCCTAATTGGAAATACATAAAGTATTAACATGGTATTTGACACGTATTAACAACATATTAAAATACCTATTTTCCATAGGGATTCATTATCAAATTACCTTTTCTTCAAACACCATCTCATTTAGACCCCTCAATAATTGAACTAGCTACAATTGGAGGCATAATTTTTTTTTAACTATACGGATGCCCGTCAGTTATCCAACGAGATGTGGCCCTCATCTGATGAGGTTTCCATAAGTCTGACAAGGGCGATCCGTTAGACATTCGACTAGAACCTGTCATCGTTGAACATTCCACACGTCGTCATCGGAAATTCCACTCATCGTTATCGGACATTCGACTCGTCACCGTCGGACATTCGATGGCAGAAGCCCAAAATTTTACAAAGGAACTATCTCACATTCGACAAAGAGAAGTTGGATTTTCGACAACCTAGGATTCGGAAATTCGATGATTAGTGGTGAAATAATTCGGTAGAGGATATCAAAAAGTCAACAGATTTTGGAATGTGGTCGAATATGTGACGACACACCACCGACGACAAAAAAATGTTGTTATCGAATTACCAACAAATGTTTGTCCAATTTTAGACATGGAAGCCTTTGGATTTTGGGCTCAAATTTTGTTTTGCATTCGACCTCCCTGATATGAAATATGATTTGTATAGAAAATTTTCAATTAGATAAATACCTTTTCTTCAAATTCTACACCTGATGCAACCTTTTGATATGTGTCTATGTATTTGCATCAAAATGTTTCCCAAAATATGACATGCAAAAACAATTGTGATCTGTGTCTTCTCAACTAATCTGTGTTCTGCATTTGAATATAATTTTCATCTCAGTCACACTTGCTTCTCTACTATCTATGTCTTTAGTGAGAAATAAATTTACACATATAAACTACGAGTATCCTTTCTTATAGTGCACTTGCTTGCTATTCATTATGCACTGCAGGTTTGCTAAATACAGATATTCTCTGTGATAAATGAGCCATTGATACCCCTAAAAAAATTTGAAGCTTTTCAAATAAGTATTTCATATCTTCATTTTCCACAATCTTACTTCACCTCATCCATATCTCGTTTATTTATAATCTTATTGACTCAATATATGTGTCAACTTGGTGAAGTCCCTTATCTTTGGGTGACACCCCACTAGATTGTGTCTTTAACAAATTTGAATTTGTTTCTGCATGCCTCTTTTCACAAATAATCTTTGTGTAGTTCATGATGCACATATGTCAACACCCTTATGGGAATTTTTCACCCATCCATTTGTTTCTTATGTTGCTTTACAAATATGTGTACCACTTACCAACTTCCTTGTGGGACTTTTACACAGAATTTTATTTCTCTTTATTCATAAGACTCGCAAATAGTATTTGTGCATCAATGTTATTTCAATATTCTTCTATGTGTATGAATATGTGCACATTTACGACCAATTTCATGGTTTTATAATTGATTTATGTGACTTCCATATTCTCTCGTATGTATTTATTCAAGCTGGCTATGAGAGGAAGCCTTTTCACAATTTCATCTAATTCTTTTGACTTCTGGTCTATATGATATTTAATTCTTTGACATCTTTGAATTATGATCTCTTATTGATATTTGATCCTTTGAAACTTTGACATCATTGACAACATCTATTTAACAATACCCCCTTTGTCATTAATGTCAACATTGCCTTGAATAACATAACTCATATAAACTCCCCTTGAAGATGTGTATATGTCAACAACGCCTTGTATCCTGAAGATGTGAGTCAAAGTATTTTTCTGTAATCGTGTTCACACCACTGTATTTTGGTGTATTTACTATGTTATTGGGATCTTCCTCTTTTGTCTTCATCTTCTCTCTTGCTCTTCTTCTTTTAGATTCTCTCCCCCTTTGACATCAATGATAAAGGGACCTTCCACTTTTCTATATCCCCCTTACTTTGTGCTCATTGCTTCAAGTATGTCAGGTCACAAACAAATCTATATATGCATCAGACATAGTGGAATAACTTATTTTGTCTTATTCACATTTTATGCATCTAATTTAATGCATCCTGCAAGCGGTCGTGTCTTGAACTATAGATACAAGGTGTTTTATTTCCTTCAATATATTCACACATATTTTCAATATTTCGCATGCATGGGAGAATTTGATGTGCCCAATATGTTGTCCATGTGGTGTGTTCATACTGTAGCTTTTAATTTGACATCATTCTTCCAAATCACCTTTTGTCATACACATTAAATTTTAACTCACCGTGATTTTCCTTGGATTGTACAATGCATGAATTATCTAGATTCGACGTCCCTTCAATTTATGTTCAAACATGTGATGAGATTCTCCCCAATTCTATAAGTTGGTGGATATTTCATTCTATTCACCAGCCTGGTTTATACTCTATCGAGTTTACCCTGTCATTTGCATCTTTATTTTCCATTCTTCAGGCATCTTTCACCATCATGTCCTATTTCTAGCATTTGAATAATGGCCCTGACACCCTTCGCACAAAGTGATCCAACCGAAAACCAATAGGTCTTCCTTCGATAGGTTCTCCTTGAAAACTAACAAGTCTTCCTTCAAAAGGTTCGCCTTGACAACCAACAACCGACAGGTTCGCAACTGACATCATATCAACATGCTCTGTGACGGTTGAAATTTTGACCGTTATAACTTCTTGTAACTGACCGTAGCGGGTAGTCACCCAAGCATATTAGTATCCTCTATATAAGCATGTACATTATGTAATATAGACATCTTTCTGATCATCATCTGATTCCTCCATCTTTCATGGAGCAAAAGTAATAAATTGGTTCGAATTCTTGCATATTGTCTGTGTGTATATTCTTGTCGATCTAGTGTGTTTTCCTAGTTTGTTGTATTTATTTATATGCTTCCGCTATAACAAAACTAGACTCATTCAGTTGACTATTGTCCCCAGTGTGCAACGGGGCATGAACTAGATCATTGGTATCAAAGCAAGATATTTTCCAGAGCTTAAGTTACATAAGCACTTCCATTGAAGTTATTTAACTTATGCCTATTCAAACATGCTCGCAAGCCCAGCAACACAAGTAGACACTTTCTTTGACTTTAGAAAATATGACTGAAGGAACAGATAATAGACATGCAACTGACGAGACAGAGCAACTCATAGAAAAAGCATTGGCTCTCCAGTGAACCAAAATGGTTTCCCAATTCAGCGAGATTTTCTTGAGAGTCACTGCAAACTTTGGGGAAACCTCGACACGATCTCACTCTAATAAAATCATCCCCTTCAAAGTGCAAATTAATCTGGACATACCGAACCTTGAAGACAAGATCGAAATAGAATCCTTCGAAAATTGGGTGCAACAATTGGAATCTTACTTTACGGTAAATCAACTCTCCAAAGTGGAAAATATCACCAATGCATCCTTAATTATGTCAACCTCCGTACACTACTAGTGGGAGAACCTATCATCAAAAATGGATAAAGAAGGGGGTCCCCATCGACAGATGGGTAAAAAAAATTTAATATGTCCAAAAGGAGTTCTATCCACCCAAGTACATTGAATGGCAGTACAAGAAGTGGAAGCAGCTAAAAAAGTGGAAAGACCAGTCCATACAGAGTTACACTGACAAATTTTATCGACTCATGGCTAAATTTGACATCCAAGAAGAAGAGAAATTGCTTTCCCTAAAGTACGTCAATGGTTTATCTCTGTACATTCAGTAAGAGATGGAGTTTCTGACCATCAGTACACTTGCGGATGCATTTCATTATGCCATCAAGCTTGAAGCTAAACAAAAAGAAAAGATACGTTTCACAAACAAGCCAATAGGTCAAACATCCGATAAGAAGTTGCCATCCGAATTCGACAAGCTCAAGAATCCTTCTCAGTAGAATCTTTCAAAGCCTGATCATCAAAAGAAGAACTTTCAAAAAAACAAGAGGGATCACAACAGACATAACACTATCGGGAAATGGTGTGACTATCATAGTTCATCATGGCATGATACGTCAGAAAGCAAATCTCGGAAGACAGTTTTGGAAAAATTGTCGACATCCGACTCGCCTTACAGTATGCTGGTAGAATATGATCTAGATGCATCAGCCCTCCTGGCTTTGACCTCGACTACTCTGACATCCTTGACCATCTTCGATGAAGATGAATGAGAGCGCCTATTCCATAAATGGATATGGGTTCAAAACAATCCATTACATCTAATTGTGGATAACGATAGCCAGGAGAAATTTGTTTCTGAAGATCTTGTGAATAAATTAGGTCTTGTCACCACCCCACATCCTCGTCCTTACAATATCGATTGGATGAAGAATGGGAAGGAACTAAGGATCACACGGCAATACCGACTCACCTACTTCATTAATCCTTTTGAAGATGAAGTACTTTATGACATGGCGCCTCTTTCCATAGCCGACGCCCTATTCGGTAAACCATACCTATGGGATCAACACAGTACATATAGGTCACAACCTTAGAAGGTGATTGTCAAAATCTGAAACCAATGGTATGTCATACAAGAGCGATAACCCACATCAATGGTTGCTATGATATCTGCCAAACAAACAAAGAATCTTATCAATCATGCTCAAAAATTTGCATTAATCACAATAAAGCCTCAACATTCTAGGAAGACTACAGCAACGAGTCGAATCACCAACCAATGTAGATCCCAACAACAACAACAGATTGACAGCATTCTTGAAGAATACCAGAACATATTTCAAGCACCAGATGGAGTACCTATGCATTGTCAGGTAAAACACTCCATTGAACTTGTTCCTGGTTCTTCATTACCTAACACATCTATTTACAGAAGATCCATTCTTGAAAATGAAGAGATTCACAGACAAATCTAGGATTTGATCGACAAGGATCATATCCTCCCCAACTCCTCTCCTTGTGGAAGTCCAGTCATATTAGTACCAAAGAAAGACGAGAATTGGCGCATGTGCATCAACTATTGGGATCTCAACAAAATTCTAGTGAAGAACAGATACCCTCTTCCATGGATTGATGAACTCATCGACAATTTGAAAGTCGCTAAATTCTTTACAAAAATCGACCTCAAGTTGGGATACCACCAGATTCCAATCGATTCCACTGATGTATGGAAAATGACTTTTAAAACCAAGGAAGGATTGTTTGAATGGTTAGTCATGCCTTTCGGCGTAACCAATGCACCTGCAACATTCATGAGATATATGTATGACCTTATACGAACTTTCATCAATAAATCTGTCATTGTCTATCTTGACGATATCTTGATTTTTAGTCGATCATGGGAAGAACATGCCAAGCAACTTCGTCAAGCCTTCGACACTCTCCATTAACATCGGCTATATCTGAACATGGAAAAATTCTCATTTGCGATGACCAACATGAAGTATTTGAGGTATGTAATTGACTCTGTAGGAATTCATGTTAACCCAGAAAAAGTATAGATCCTCAAATATTGTCCCATTCCTCAAAACATTCATGAACTAAGAAGTTTTATTGTTTTGCCGAATTTCTTTCGACGATTCATACTGGGCTTCAATCACATCACATGGCCTTTGAATCAGTTCATGAAAGGAAATGGGAAAATTGTCTTCAAATGGACACCGACAAAACAACAAGCTTTTGAAGAAATAAAAAACAAGCTTTGTACTGCACCCGTACTTGTGTTACCTGATTTGCATCATTCATTTGAGATTGAGACGGATACATCAAACTATGCCCTTAGCACAGTGATTACTCAGTCAGGTCACCTAGTCGCATTTCATTCGGATACTTTCAGCGTCACAGTCATAAGGTACTCGATGTATGAAACATAATTGTACTCCATTGTGCAAGCTCTTAAGCAATGGAGACACTACATTCTTGGTAGGGTAATGGTCATCCTCACTGACTATAATCCTTTTGCAGTTTGATTCAACTCATTCGAAACTATATACAGCCCAGCAACTCAAGTGGATTAATTACTTACAACAATTTCAGTTGGTAATTAAGTATCAGAAAGGAAAATCCAATTCCGCAGCCAATTGTCTCAACAGACCACCCATTAATCTATTGTCTATAGTGACAAGTATGCAGGGTTATGACACCACTACTTGGCTGTAATTGTATTCGATAGACTTCCATTTTTCAACAATCTATCAACACCTTCAGACCGACAAGTTGTCGACTGCCAACTACTTCCTAAAGGACACCTTGCTATACAAGCTTGGACAACTTTGTGTAACGACCGGTGAGCATCGATAGAATCCCATCTGGGACATGCACTACAGCAAGACAACAAGAAATTTTGGAGTCACAAAAACACTTGTTATCCTCCAAAAGTATTTCTACTAGCCTTCACTTAAATCTGATGTCAACAAGTACATTCGATCGTGCATGGTTTGTGACATTGCTAAACCACCGAATCGACGACAAGGACTATATGAACCCCTTCCAGTTCCTAGTTGACCATGGAATCTATTTCTATGGACTACTTGACAGGATATCCTACTACCAAACATCATCATGATGCAATACTAGTGGTATTCGACATATTTTCCAAGATGGCTATACTCATACCATGCAAGAATACTACGACAACACATCACATTGCTCATTTATTCTTTGAACATGTGTGGAATCACTATGGCCTCCCAACAACCATTATTTCCAATCAATATGCTATATTTGTCAGCACCTTTTGGAAAAATCTGTGGCAACAACTCGACACGAGACTTTCTTTGTCGATAGCCTTCCATCCATAGACATATGGACATACAGAAGTTGTAAATCACTTAGTCATACAACTTTTTGCATGTACAACCACAAGCATCGTCGAACATGGGATGACATCCTTCCATACATACATCACAACTACAATCGTGCTCAACACAACTCTATAGGAAAGAGTCCATTTGAGATCTGTTATGGATTTCAACTGTCAGTGCCTGTCGACTTAATCAGTTCCTCGACACAGTCAAATGACATGGACTTCGAAGGATGAGAAGTAGAGAAAGCATTGAAGTTCATAGATCAAATATAAAACATCTAGAATTAAGCACGGGAGATGTTTCAACAAGAAAATGAAAAATCTAAGGCCCGACACGACAAGCATCGTATTCCTCATTCATTCCAAATTGGGGATCAAGTCTGGTTACATCTAGAGAAGGAGAGCTTCACTGGTCCATACAGAAAGATGAAACCCTTGCGATATGGTCCATACAACATCCTTAAACAGATTGGAGAAAACTCTTTTCAACTCGACATTCCTGCCTGCCTTGGCCTACATCCATTTTTCAATGTAGATCAGCTTTGACCATACCATGCACCATTAGGAATAGAACGAATTGCAGACAGCAAAACCTGAAGACATCCATATATATTTTTAGGAACCTCTTCTTTGTGACACCATTATGGGAAGACGCATACACCTTACAAGGACGAACTCCATTCCCTTGTTTCAAGTGGCTAAAGCTTGACAACTCCCCGCGTAAGGAAAATGGTACTCTGCTAATGAAGTCACTCATAATTTTCCTCACCTAAATGAATACACAATGGAGACCATTGTTTCTTAAGGAAGGAGGAATGATCCAACCGAAAACCGATGGGTCCACCTTTGACAGTTTCGCCTCGACAACTGACAGGTCTTCCTTCAACAGGTTCGCCTTGACAACCGATAGGTTCGTAGCCGACATCATATCAACATTCTATGCGATGGTTGAACTTATGACTGTTATAACTTCTTGTAACTGAATGTAGAGGGTAGTCACCCAAGCATCTCAGCATCCTCTAGATAATCATGTACATTATGTAATATAGACATCTTTCTGATCATCATATAATTCCTCCATATTTCATGGAGAAGAAGTAATAAATTGGTTCGAATTCTTTCATATTGTCTGTGTGTATATTCTTGTTGATCTAGTGTGTTTTCTTACTTTGTTGTATTTCTTTATATGCTTCCGCCATAATAGAACTCGACTCATTCAGTCGACTGTTGTCCCCAGCATGGACCTAGGCACAATCTTAATCACAAAGGTTCAATCACAGCAGGTGAGCCATGCGAATGGACATAGTTACTTGGAATAACTAGGTAACTGAATCTAATTTATTACCATGGTATCAACAATCATCCTTTAACTAGACTACTTTAGACACATGTTCCAATTTGAGTAAGCAAATGGATATTGTGGAACAACAGTTGTAGAAGACATTCAATCTTCTGAATCATCTTGGGGTCTATCCCAATTCATCAACTTCGACAATGGATCTACTTCCCCTGTTATAGTCACCTCAACTTGTAGAGCCATCTCCAATGGACTTGGACTTGCATCTTTCACCTCTGTCTGCCAATCATTTCGTATGCTGTGAGTATTCCATATAGTTCATCCTTGTTCAGGTTATGCAAATTACTTATGTCTTATAGAACACACACTTTTGGATTGAATCGTTTGAAAAGAGTTCTCATGATATTTTGTACAACAGACTTCTCTTTAATAATAGCTCCAAGACCCGTACTTATGGATTTCACTATCTCATTCACTCTTGAGAAGTATGAGGCAACATCTTCTCCCTCCTTCATTTTTAGAGTTTCAAACTATGCAGATAATGTTTTTAGTTTATCCTTCCTGACTTTATCGTCACCTTCATAGATACTTTGTATTTTATCACATAATTCTTTCATTGTGGTGCACTGCATTACTTCGGTGAACTCAACTTTCACTAACCTGCATAAAATGGTGTTATTCACTCGTGCGTTCCATTCATATTGTTTTCTATTTTCTGGATCAACATCCGTCATTTTGCAGGTTGAAATCTCGTCATTCTCTTCTGACTCATCTACAGTTTTTGGGAATTCATACTTGTCCTCTACTGATTTCCAAACATCTATGCCAAGTAATTGTAGATAGACTTCAATTCTGATTTTCCAAAAGGTATAGTTTGAAACATCAAATCTTGGAGTCCTATTAGTGGACATACCTTCTTCCTTATCCATATATGCTTTGGACCAGTCTTCCAGATGTTAGTCTATTTCTTGAAGACAATCACTATGATACCAATTAATGGTATTAAGTTATTATTCAAAGGGATATGAATTAGTAATACCACATATATGTACAATTTTAACTTATGCATATTTTCTAAGATTTAAAATTTTTTAACATTCACAATAATAATTAGAACAACACATACTTGAGAAAAAATGTATATCTATAAATATATATGAATAGTTACATCAGTGGGAGATTACAGTCTCCAAACATGAGCACCCACTCATTTTAGGTGTTAACCTGATCCCAAGTACAATTTTCGGACTGCTGGAACCGACATGTAGCAACTTCAATCTTCTTAAGTAACAACTCACGATATTTAGGAACCAACCTGAATGGATATCAATATGTCTGCACAAACTGTGACTTGCGGCTTCAAGCTCTGACCTATGGAAAAACTGTGTTCTCCTATTGTGGAAGTTACAACCTCTGTGGGTTCTCCAGCACCTACTAGAAAGAGGATACAACCCCATGAGATTTATATGTGCCCACAGAAAGGATGTTGCCACACCTTGACTATACTTTCCAGCACTAACTGGAAGGAGGCTAGGACCCCCTTCTTATTTCCCCATCCAACCTCCCTGATATGAAATATGATTTAGATAGGAAAATTGAAAATAGAGAAATAGTTTTTCTTCAAATTCTGAAACTGCTGCAACCTTTTGATCTGCATTTGTGTGTCTACATCAGACAATTTCCCAAAATATGATGTACGAAAACAACCATGATCTGTGTCTTCTCAATTGATCTGTGTTCTGCATCTCAATAGAATTTCCAACTTAGTCACACTTTCTTCTCTATCATATGTGTCTTTATTGAGCAAGAATTCACAAATCCAAACTACAAGTATACTTTCTTCCAGTTCAATTACTCGTTGTTCATTACACATTGCGTCTCCATTACATAAAGATGTTCTCTGCGATTAACGAGCCATTGATACACCAAAAGAAATTTTGAAGCTTGTCAAACAGTTATTTCAAATCTTCATTTTCTACAAGATTACTTCAACTCATCCATGTCTTACTTATTTATAATCTTCTTGACTCAAGAGATGTGTCCACTTGGTGAAGTCCCTTAACTTCGGATGGTGCCCCACTAGATTGTGTCTTTAGCAAGTTAGGATTTGCGTCGGCATGCCTCTTTCACAAATCATGTTTGTGTAGTTTATGATGCACATATGTTAACACCTTTCTAGGAATTTTGCACACATTAGTTTGTTTATTATGTTTATTTACAAATATTTGTTCCACTTACCAACTTCTTTGTGGGACTTTTACACAATTTTATTTATCTTTATTCATAAGTCTCACAAACAGTAGTTGTGCATCTGTGTTATTTTCAATATTCTTCTGTGTATGAATATGTGCACATTTATAACCAATGTCATGGTGGTATAATTTCTTTATGTGACCTCCAGATTCTCTCATATGTATTTCTTCAAGCTGGCTGTAAGAGGAAGTATTTTGGAAATTTCATCTAATTCTTTTGACTTCTGGTCCATATTATCTTTGATCCTTTGACATCTTTGACATCTGATCTCTAATCGATTTTTTATCCTTTGACCCTTTGAAAGGAATGACAACATATATTCAACATGATGGATAGTAATTAATAAAAACTTAGGCTTCACCACTCACACCTAACAAATGGTTGTTTTGTGCTTTGTCATAAAGCAGACACCGTTAACCTTGTGATTTAGGGTTGCAATGTTAGCAGTGCTTCTTGGGATTGGGTTTCCATTGAGTTCACTATCCTCTTTTTTACCCACATCTATTGGAAAGGTGTCATTTTATGGGGATGAATGGATGTCACACAGATCCGAATAAGTGTCCAAAATTACACCAAAGTACGGATCTTTTTTATTGAAAAAGCAATGTGTAACCCTTAATGGGGATGATACCCCTTTAATTTGAGTGAAAATAAGGCTTTTAGATCAAAATTGGAAATAGGGATTTCAGCTAGAGTTGGCATTAACATGTGAGACTCTCTTGAGGTTGGATCCAAGGCAATTATGTTGGCTTTCCTTCACCATGAAAGGAAGGATAGTATGTATAATAACAACTTGTCTCTACAATGTATTATCATATATCTTTTATTGTTCAATGACAAAATATAGGATGCATTTTCCAAAAGAAACATGCCAAGATCACATCTTGCCTAAAAAAATTATGATTCTTAATGTATATTTTATTGTTCAATAACAAAATGTAGGAAGAATTTTCCAAGAGAAGCATGCCACCATCACAAACTTCCTTAACAATGTATGATTTCTCATGTAGATTTTATTGTTCAACAAAAAACTATAGGATGCATTTTTCAAAATAAACATGACTCCCACATTGATTTTTTCAGGAATGAAAATAAATTCATATTCAAAATTCTCTTATGCCATGGGGTGAGATGTTTTATATCTTTGTCTTCCATTAAGAGTTTCCTAGCTTCATCACCTTAAAACTATTATAATCCAATTGGCACATAATGTAATGTATGAGAAATGAATCTCAATTCTCATAGGGTCACTTGCATATGTTGTTTAATTAAGCAATATTTATTCACATGTCACAGGCATATGCTAAGGATAAAGTCAACTAATTTTGACCATGTATGGGGAAATGTATATGCCATGAAAAATACCTATCAACATAATTTTAAGGTATTAACTTATTTGCAATTATTGGAAGTCATGCTGCAAAAAGTAATAACCCTTGAATATAAAGAAGTTTGGAGAGCAGTGGACCTCCACTTGAATTTATAAAACTCATTTAATTGTCATCAACACTTAGAGTAAATACATATCGGTCTTAGTAATCTTATTATAAGCAATATTTCATGAGTTCTAGAAGGAAGAATATTGTAATTGTGTATGGTAGTTAGCCACAGAGTTTATATTTTCTATCTTGTAGTTAGAGATATGGACTTGGTAGCCTAAGAGGTGATCGGTTTCCTCATGGATGAAACATTACTAAATTCCCACTGAGAAATTATAAGCCAAAGGTATGGCTAAGAACTTGAATATTTTCTCTATCGTGATCCGTGACTAACAATGTTGGGTTGGATAATGATATCTTCTCTTTATTTAGGAAAATCAAGCTAGAATTTTCTTTGTAAGACTAGTCATTGCTTTATCTTGGCATACTACTAAATAGTTCCCATGTATAAAATCAACAAAGTATATGCCAATTCTTACCATTAAACTTTTCAATACAAAGGATTCAATCATATCGTCCTCTCTTTGATATGTGATTATGTAATTGATGTAGAAATGTGTTATACTAAGCTGCAAATAAGATATTAGTTTTGAAAGACCACCTTACATTTTTTAAGAAATTAACATAAAGTGAACAAAGTCTCATCAACTTGGTAGAAATTCAAAGGTTGTCTCAATTTGACAGTTTATATGATGTATGCAAGCATTTTGTCATTTGAAACTACCATGTTTGGGTTTCAAATATATGCAATGATAATAAAACCATTATTGTCTTCAAATTCAATATGAAAACATTTGTGTCTTCATTCATTACAGATAGATGAAGTAATAAGAAAAGAAGGGATATTACCTTGGCTTTCTTCTCCTCATCATTTGTTAGATATGTTTAGTAGAATTGTTCCCTTCTCTTGGTTTTATTACTCTACTCTTTCCATGTGTGGCGTGAATACTACCACATGCATCACAATTGTGAGAAAAGGGGTTATTGAGGCATTACTGCACTAGAAACCTTTCTCATCTAGAACTTACCAAAATATTTCCTACCTAATTCTGGTACAAACTGTTAGACACAATGGCACACTGAGAGGGGGGGTGAATCAATGGGCCAGCACTATTTACAATTTCAATTTTCTTTAGCTACTTAAACAAATATCATCATAAGTACAAAAACATCAATCAATTACATAGACAACACAAACACTTCATAATATGAATTTGTAAACTTTATTATATTAGTTTCAAACGTCTACAACTGTGAGGTCTAGAAGCTTCAACTGAATCAGAAGCACCAACTTCTATTCCCAGACTCGGCTTGGTCTTTTTTTCAGATCCAACTAAGAAAAAATTAGTTACAAGACCTAGCTTGCATTTAATACATATATCACATTACTTCACATACATAATCAATCTAGCATCCTTACATCAATCACATCATTATTGCTGCCACAAGTCATTTCAATCAACTAAGTACAACAAGTCTAGCATATCACAGTAAAGAGCTTCTTTTGTCATCAAACCTGTGCAGCATCATCTTCATAGTATGTTCAGATTGTTTATGTTATCATCATCATAAGAGGTATACATCATTAATAAATGTCATCAATAAGGTCTCACTGATAGTGTATACTTGCACCACTTCTATGTCTTGATTTACATACTTGCACACCCAAGCTCCTTTCTTCCTTACTCCTCAACTGTTGCAATCTCATTCTTGAATTGTCTTCCAAAAACAAACAAAAAACAGACTTCAAATCATGACATTCCTCATCTATGCGGTCACTATATGTAGTTTTAGAGCCAACAAGCATGTTCCATATAATTCTACTTATCTCATCATCATATCCAACTCATCAAAGGTTATTATTTATGTCTTTTCAAGTCTCTGCTTGTCTTTTAAAATCGGGACTGTTCACTGAACAGCGGCAAGAAGAAATTAAACCAAAAATATTGTTCTCTTCTGAAGGAAATTTGGGACTGTCACTTAGCAGCAAAAGAACATCAGAATTAACCCAAAAATAATGTGAACCTCCATTTATTGAGACCCTCGGATCTGAGGCTGCCTCAAGTATGTACAAACTCAGAGGTTTGATATATCATTCCTCTTTCTCAAGATTTGAATTGTGGGAGCCCGAATTCAAAATAAGAAAAGACTTAAAAATTATCAGACTTTGAAAACCATATATGCCATCGAAATCTGCCTCAGTTGACTGTTGTTAAGAGAGAAGAAAGAGGATTGTTCAAAATAATTCCACAAAATCGAGTTGTAGGAGACCACTATCCAAACAAGAGAAGATAACCCTTGACTGTTACTTCTATTGATTGCTGGTGTAAAATTTGGATGCCCTTGACTGTGTCTGTCAACAAAATTTATCAGACTGCTGCCACTGTAAAATTCGGATGCCCTTGACTATGGCTGTCAAATTTTTTTATCAAACTGCTGCCACTGTAAAATTCGGATTCCTATCAAAAATATTAGACTGCTGCCACCCGAAATTTCTTCAGTAAAGTTCTCTATTTTAGAGATTTCACTGTTCTATTTTTTGAATGAAACATCACTGGTTTTCCATATTATTTACTGAGCCGACTTGCATATATATTTATTTTTAATTTCATTTTGGATTGGGTCGACTTCATGTAAGCTCCTACATTTGCATTCATTCAGCGGCTCCTCAAAACTGCCGATAGTTCTTTTGGTTATCAAACTAATTTCTAGTTTGGCAACCGTTTTCTTGCTGGGAGCTTTTGGAGTGGTCCATCTAGGGTTCTCTACCTAGATTTGTGGAACGTTTGACACATAGCCAACAGAAGCTTGATGAAAGATTGGCTATTAAAACCCCTGTTTGGTCCCCAAGCTCACTAACTCAATCCCCTTTAGTTTTACACCATCAAGAAAGAGGAAGCAGAGCTTGGAAGTACCGTACAGGAAGCTAAAGCTTGTGGAACAGGGAAAAATTCTATAGCAAGTCAAGTAACATCAATGGCTGGAGGTATGATCTATTCAGCATTTCTATTTCGATTCTGTTTCAGATTTTTATTCCGCATTTGTTCAGAATTGGAAGTTTTTATTCACAATTGGTATAAGAGCAGTTATCTCTGCCTTGATGTTCTGTATGTAGTTGCCACTGTAGGGTTTTCCCTGTGTTTTCTCCATAGCTGTATCTTTCTTTTCCTTAGCTTTCTGAGCAGCAGAGTCTGTATACTCGCGTGCTTTATTCACAGTGGTATCTGCAGTCTCTCGAGTTGTGTCTGCTACAGAATCCTTTGTCTGGCAAACCTTCTCAGCCACAGTATCCTTGTACTCCTCGGCCTTTTTCATGATGGAATTGTGTACCGAGTTTCAATTGTTTCGTTTAGGGATATGCTTTCTATGAAATGGTCCACATTCTCAAGAAAATGTTTGTATTTTTTCTCGAAATCGATATAAACCTATACTGATATTTTTAAGCTAATTGGGGGTGTTTATGCAATGCAACAAGAGGTGAGAGGCTACTGTATCTTCATTTTTCTTATTTCTCATCAACGTGTATACACATACACACGGTAGGGTTAGCGATAAAAAATATACAGTTTTCATCCTCAACAGTTTCCAACATAAAAAAAAAAAAATCGTCTTATACATTCAACACATAGCAACACTTGTGCACAAACAACATCGAATATAGACAAGATAATGATGTTAACGAGGATAATGACTACTCTCTTGGTTATTGCAAAAGCATGCAACATGTAACTGGTTTATTTGTTTGCAATTGTATTTTGTATTGTAGCCTAATAAGACAGTAAATTTATTTATGATAATCTGGTCATTCTGCACAACAGTTTGTTACTGTTTCAGAGAAGGTTAAATCGACTCAAGTTTGATGAAATCTTGTAGATTAGAATGCCCCTATTCATGTACAAACTTATTAGAAGTTGGAAATTACCACAAGTTTAAATTAATATTCAACTTATTTTGTTGTTTTCTCGATCTTTGAGTTCAGATTCATAGGAATACTTTTTGTATTTAGTTTCTTAGCTACAGAGAAGTTTATATTGAGTTAAAACCTGTTGAGGTTGCCTAATTATCATATTTATTTTAAGGTAAAACTAAGAAATCTTGAAGCCTGAAATGAAATCTTTATATTCAGGCTCTAGTAAAAATACTTGCTTTCTTAGCTGGAAAGAGTTTTATTTTGGGTGATCGTAAGTTTACTGAATTGTACATTGTTGAAGCTGTATTTTATCAAGTAGCATTTTGGTGAACGCTTTCTTGAAGTATATGGGCTTATAGACAGACATATAAATATTGAGTTGTTTTAAATTCTGGAACTGACAGTGGAGTTTAGATTAATCAGCTTGCCCTCATTCAGATATGTTCTTTTGAAGCTTGTTTTGTTACACTGAACAGCAATAATGTCTAGTGATCTATATGATATTTAATTAGAGAATAGCCACAACATCTCTAATTAATTAATATTATATTTTTTTGTTTAGGATCACATAAAGAAAGTTTAGACATTAATTGTAATTAATTATACTAAATATAATAAATTTTATCCCACAGGAATTTTTATTATATTTATGTAATTAATTAGGATAAAATATTGAATTATTCATAACTTACCCACAGGAATTATGAATTAATAGTTTTATCATAAAGAATATTTGAATCTGTTTGAATTAAAAATTTAGCCCACAGGCAATTTTTATGTCATTAGATTCAATCTTAAAGCATGAATTTACATTGGTAAAACATGAAATTTTATTTGGTCTCAATTTTAACGTAAGCATGTAATCTTTATTTTTATACAGTTGTACAACCTGCAAATTTCTCTAAAATTCATCTTGATATCCCTGAACTTAAGGGAGATAACTATAAATTCTGGAAGGAGAGAATTCTCCTTCATTTGGGATGGATGGACATAGATTATGCTATTAGGAAAGATGAACCACCAGCACTCACCAATACCAGCACTGGCGGGGACATCACACTTTATGAGCGATGGGAACGATCTAATCGTTTAAGCATGATGTTCATTAAGACTAAAATTTCAGCTGGTATTCGTGGTTCAGTTGATCAGCATGAAAGGGTCCGAGATTTTCTAAAATCCATTGATGATCAATTCGTCACTTCAGACAAGGCATTAGCAAGCACCCTAATCATGAAGTTCTCATCCCTAAGGCTCACCAGTGTGAAAGGTGTGCGTGAGCACATCATGCAAATGAGGGACACTATGGCTCAATTGAAGAAACTTGAGGCTGAAATATCAGAGTATTTCTTGGTGCACTACATCCTGAACACCCTTCCACACCAATATGGACCTTTGAAAATCTCATACAACACACATAAGGATAAATGGTCAATAAATGAACTCATGACCATGTGTGTTCAAGAGGAAGAAAGACTGGTGATGGAACTAGGAGAAAGTGCAATGCTGGAAACGCATAGGAAGGGAAAATATAAAGCCAATAAGAAAGGGAAAGGTAAATTACCTCCCCAAGCTGATATTAAGAAGGATTCCAAGTGTTTCTTCTGTAAAAAGAAGGGACACATGAAGAAGGAATGCAAAGAATTTCAGAAATGGCTTGCGGACAAAGGTAATGCAATCTCGTTTGTTTGTTATGAATCTAATATGGTCAATGTCAATATTAACACTTGGTGGATTGATTCTGGATCAACAATTCACATTTCGAATTCCTTGCAGGGTTTGCAAAACCTAAGGAAGCCAGTGGGAAGTGAGCAAAGCATCTTATCAGGAAACAAGATGGGCTCGCATGTGAAAGCTATAGGAACATGCTATTTAACTTTAAGTAGTGGCTTTGTTTTAGAATTAGAAAAGATCTTTTATGTTTCGAGATTTTCTAGAAACTTGATTTCAGTTTCAAGACTTGTACCTTTTGGATATTCCTTTAACTTTTTAGAAACATCCGTCAGTTTATTTTATAAATCTGATTATGTTGGGAATGGTATTTTGTCTGATGGTCTTTACCATATTAATTTACAAAACAATGTCACTTATGATTCAATGCATGTTCACACTGGCACTAAAAGATGTGTTATTATTGATGGTGAGCAATTGGTTTGCAAGCTCAAGAAATCCTTATACGGTTTAAAACAAGCATCCCGCCAATGGTATTTGAAATTCCATAATGTAATTTCTTCTTTTGGTTTTGAAGAAAACATTATGGATGAATGTACATATCTGAAAGTTAGTGGGAGTAAAAAAAAATTTCTTTTTTTATATGTGGATGACATTTTGCTAGCAACCAATGATAAGGGTATGCTGCATGAAGTGAAACAATTCCTCTCTAAAAATTTCGATATGAAGGATATGGGTGAGGCATCTTATGTCATTGGCATTAAGATCCATAGAGACAGATTTCGAGGCCTCTTAGGTCTGTCTTAGGAAACCTATATTAATAAAATTTTAGAGAGATTTTGGATGAAGGATTGTTCACCAAGTATAGCTCCCATTGTGAAGGGTGATAGGTTCAATTTGAACAAATTCCCGAAGAACGACCTTGAAAGGGAACAAATAAAGAACATTCCATATGCTTCTGCTGTCGGAAGCCTAATGTATGATCAGGTCTGCACAAGACCTGACATTGCATTTGTTGTGGGAATGTTGGGACGATATCAGAGTAATCCAGGTATAGACCACTGGAGAGATTCAAAGAAAGTAATGAGGTATCTTCAAGGAACTAAATACTACATGCTTATGTATAGACAGACGGACAATTTGGAAGTAATTGGTTACTCAGATTCTGACTTTGCTGGATGTGTTGATTCATGCACTTCCACTATGGAAGCCGGGTTCATCTCCTGTTTTGAGGCTACTTTACATGGTGTATGGCTTAAGAGTTTCATTTCTGGGCTTATAATTATAAATTCTATCTCTAATCCATTGAGAATGTATTGCGACAATTCAGCTGCTGTTTTTATGGCTAAAAACAACAAAAGTGGGAGTCGAAATAAACACATCGACATTAAGTCTTTAGCCATAAGGGAACGTGTTAAAGAAAAGAAAGTGGTCATTGAGCACATCAACACTGAGTTGATGATCACTGATCCTTTGAATAAGGGCATGCCTCCGTTTAAATTCAAGGATCATGTAATGAATATGGGACTTGGTTCCATTATGTAGTTTCTCATTGTATGGACAATGTTATTTTTAATGAAAGTCTTAATTATTGTGTTGTTTTTTCTCATACATATGTGCACCTTAATTTAATTTGAGAAAATTCACCTATGAGGACCAAGAATAAACATAAGGTTTATTCATTAAGAAATTGTTACCACATCAATTAAAATAGCAATAAATACATAGTAATACATGGAAGGTAATACTTGTCATAAGAGGACTTCGCCATGATTCTTGTATCTATTACTTAATAAAGATTGTCAATAGGTTTTAAGATGAGACATTAAGTTTGGAAGTATGGACCAAGTGGGATAATGTAAGCTCCCGCATCCGCATTCATTTAGCGGCTCCTCAAAACTGTCGATGGTTCTTTTGGTTATCAAACTGATTTCTAGTTTGGCAACCGTTTTCTTGCTGGGAGCTTTTGGAGTGGTCCATCTAGGGTTCTCTACCTAGATTTGTGGAACTTTTGACACATAGCCAACAGAAGCTTGATGGAAGCTTGGCTATTAAAACCCCTATTTGGTCCCCAAGCTCACTAACTCAATCCCCTTCAGTTTTACACCATCAAGAAAGAGGAAGCAGAGCTTGGAAGTACCGTACATGAAGCTAAAGCTTGTGGAACAGGGAAAAATTCTACAGCAAGTCAAGTAACATCAATGGCTGGAGGTATTATCTATTCAGCATTTCTATTTCGATTCTGTTTCAGAGTTTTATTCCGCATTTGTTCAGAATCGGAAGTTTTTATTCACACTTCACATTAATTTTAAAATTAAAATTTCATTTGAATATATGCAAAGGGAATTCTTCCCAAGGTTCAAGAGTGGGTTGCAAGTTTTCATATGCAAAGGAACCATAAACTTCATGCAAGTATAAGCTTCATCATCCAATCAATGAAGCCTCCATCTTATTCATAAATTCTTTAATTTTCATATCAAGCCATCAAATCAAAAGCATCGTATACTATGACCATCATTGCTTGCAATCTTATACAAAGGTTCATGCAAATGTTTCTCCTTATTTAGAAGAATAACATGAAACCACAGGAAGGGAAGACATACTATATGAGAGCTTCTTTTCATATGGATTTCAAGCAAAAGATCCATCAAGCTACCAAGTACAAGGGGGTTTTATCCATCATGCCTTTATCAACAAACGAGTACAAATAAAGTCAAACATTCTAGGGACAAATGACCACAGAATGGGTCATTTTGTTCTTTATAGTGCTCCAAAGCACACTTCAATTGAAAATCAGCTCCACCAATAAGATAAGATATTTATATAATATCCAAATCCCATCAAACTACTATATGTGTGGGTTCTAAGACCAAGCCACCACTTGTATTTCTCCAAAATATTTTCCACGTCATCATTATCATTTCATCAAGTATTTGTCCTTCCTCATGTCATCAATCTTTATCTTACCTTTGTCATTAATGGTTTGTCATCAATGGCAACCGTGCTCAACAAACTCCCCCTTTGTCATTGATGGAAACACTTCACCAAATACTCTCCCCTTTTGACATTAATGACAAAGGGATGATTAGTTATCAAAGGCTTCACAATGCCCAAAAAAAAAATTCTTTGAATTCTTCCATGTTTGATCATCACTTGCCATCTTCATATATGCTCCCCCTTTCAAATAGGCTGATGAGTTTTCTTATATCAAATTTTCCTACTATCATGATCACCATGATTTGATCACCAATATCATCACAAGCATTGTCGATGATATTGATAAAATTCCTTGTGGGACCTCTCTAGTATGTGGTTGTTATTTACATGATGCATTACAAGCTATTAGTATAGTGGTGTATCCATATGGTAGGATTGTGCTCCACATTAATAATTACTCTACTATATTCTCTTAGTTAGTGATGAACAAATAAGACTTGGAAAAACTTACTATAGTTGATCAATAATGGTTTTCTCTCTCAGCCTTTGTAAGATGACTTGTAACATAGTTCTTGTCTTTATTTTTACAAGAAAATTCAAACTCGCTACATTTAATACAACTTGTACAAACAAAACCTTCACTTCAAAGGACTATGGATTCTCCATTTTGAATCTATTGAGCTAGTTTGGTATTGTCTACAAGGCATTAATTTTATGGTTGTCTATATTTTTTTCCATGAAAAGTAGAAGCATGTGTATATGGCATGTGTAATGCACTAAATGATAATGATTTTATGACCCAAGAGAATCTTATCAACATGAATTGTGAGCCTTGTACAAATATTGTAGTCATATGCACCATTGACTTGACTCATCAAAATGGAGACTGTATGGCAAAATATAGCTTCGGAATCTTCATTTATGTTTATAAAGTCTTTTCTCTACAATTAATGTTGGAATGGGTGCTACATTGTACATTAATTCCAAAGTCATTTGTTATATACAGGATGATTGTAGTGTCTTATAGGAGATTTTACAGCCATGTATAACCATGCAATATTGATATTTTCCATCTTTGGAAGGTATGCAATGGTAATGGTATAAGCCTTATTTAGGTGTTGATTCTCATAGAACTTATTGAATTGAAATATGATATGTCCAAACTTCTTTAAACTATCCCATGCATTTTCTTTACCTTAGCATAACAAAAGTAATACACTTATTTAAAAGGTCTTTTCCAAATCGAGACATATTGGAAAAGTGGGTGATATATCTGTAGACTGGGAGTCTCTTCATTATTCCGTGGAAGAGGTCTGTCTGACTATATTTTGAAAACGATGAATACAAGAAACAAGTTTTAGAGAGTTGACCTTGCTATTGGGGAAGAATTGGACTCTTTCTATATTGAGATTGTCTTTATTAATCTCTGTGATTAGCACAAGAAATAGGTTGTAGAAGGTGTACCTTGGTTGCAGCGAGGAGTAAGTCTCTTTTCAAAACTTTTTTCCCCTAATTTTTATTCAACCATTATGTCATTCACCAAAACCCTTGCTCGAATGAGACTACTAAACCTCCTCATTCACTTTTAACTTTTGAGTGATTATGTAATGGAATAAATACTTAAATTTTATGAGAGTTTTAGTGTTACAACATAAAAATAGGCCAGTTATATTTCCTTGTATCACGTTATGTGTTGAACTAGATTTAAAAGGAAGGAATTGCTAGATAGGATCATTCAGGATTTTGGTAGATCTTAGTGACTTGAAATTTGTATTGAGGAAACATTTCCATTGATATGTAGGATCTTCTATCACTTAGGCTAGGCTTGGTAGATGTCTCATCCAAGTATTTTCCAGCATTCTTAGGAATCGATTGACTTATAGACATGTTTTCATATTTGGCTATTTTACAACTAATAGGTGGTAAAAACTAATACTTAAATTTGTCATCAAACCTTATATACAAACCTAGCATTAAGTTTCTCATTGAATCTACTTTTATTGCACAATGGTTGCCATATTTTATCAATACTTAAGAAGGAATGGAAAATGATTGTAGCTGTAGAATTTAAATGGTATTTTTTAAAATGTAGACATTCTGACCAATTGATTAAGTCGATCCATTTTTTTTTAATGAATGTTGCAAACTTGTTTCCTTCAAGAACAATACTAATGTGCCTTTATGGATTTCTTCCATGTGAATAAAATATTGAATAGGCCAAACTTTGCAAGAAATTGGACAATTGAAACAGGCCAAAGGGTTTTAGAGATTTGTTTAGATAATCCTTGTCTGTTAAGTAGAATGGAGTAATTGCCATGTTTTATTTCAATTAAGCTATTGATTTTACTGTTCAATTCTTTATCTGGAATGATTTTTGTTATGAGTAGAATGAGAACGTGGTACAAATACCATGTTATTGTTACGTATGGAATTTATTTTGAAATTTCCATTAAAAAATTAGAACAAATCTTCCCTTATTTTGGAGCTTTTATTTGAAATTTATTAGATTTTAATCATTATATGGTGTTTAATTATTTTTTATAAATTAAAAAAATATCTTTTATCTTCCCTTATTTATTTATTTATTTTGGAGCTTTTTTATTTTGAAATTTCCATTAGAAAATTAGATCAAATCTTCCCTTATTTTGGAGCTTTTATTTGAAATTTATTAGATTTTAATCATTATATGGTGTTTAATTATTTTTTATAAATTAAAATTTGGCATGTAAGACTCTTTTCATGTTCCTTTTGTATGCCTCTAACACATGAGTGTGCCTCTCTCCTCGTCATTTTAATAAAAAAAATTCATTGCTGGTGTTGTTATGACATAAATATGAGATTTTAATCTTCTTCTACTTTTCCAGTCAAAAGAATTGCATTGTTTGCAGGAATGTAGTTTCCCTTAAAAATTCCATACTTCATGAATAAAGTTAGAGTGCATCTTTAAACTTTTAGTCACATTAATCATAAACTATCCATATCTTTGGATTCTGGTTTCTTCCTATTGTTGTGAATATTCAATTCATATATTTTTGCTTATAATAACTACCTCATGTTTTCGATATTCAATTCAATTATGGTTTATGACTATTTTCAATATTCAATCCAATTATGGTTTATGTCTATTGTTATGAATATTCAATTATGGTTTATAAATACTTCATCTTTTGTGATAGTGCAAGCCTTTTGAAATGGTTGTTTTCAGGCTTATATTGCTTATTGAATTATTATGATAGCTATTCACTAATACATTTGGTTGGATTTTTCCACGAAATATTTCCACGTTTTGAATATTCGTGGATTAATACTTCATTTTTTTTATCATGGTGGAAAAACCATGGCAATATTGACGTTTTTAATTTTAGAGGAACTTTCGTCTCTATATTGACGATATATGGCTATCTTTGCACACCCGCCAAACCAATGCTAGCTTTCAATGCGTGGGTCAACTCATGAATTTTCGGCACATTTGCTATAGTTGCGACAAGGTTATTGGTGATTGATTGAGTGCAGATTTAGGCTGGATTTACTTATCAACCATATCCAAATCTAGAGAGATCAGTCATACTCTACTTCTTCAACGGGTGACTCAACTAGAAAAAGAAGATCGACCAACCTTTAGAGGACAATATGGAACCTGTGGGAAACGACACGCCTTCACTTTCCCTTGAAGATGATGTTGTTGTCACAACTTTGGTTGGAATGCATGGAAATGAAAATGCAGATGAATGAGAGGAATTTGTGAACAATGATATGGACCGTTCACCAACGAGTGATGAAGACCTAATCCATGCCAAATATTCTTTTGATGGTAAAGTTGTTTTTTCTTTATTTGATAAAATGGTACATTTCAAAGAATAATCTACCTTGTGGGTGGATTCCTTCAAAGCTAGCGACGAATTGTACAAAACTAAGGATGTCCAAATTCTTGATTTGGTACATCGTGTTACAGGTTTAGAGAAAAGAATTGTGGAAACTAAAAAAATAATTGGCCAAAAGGATCAACTTATTAAGGTTCAATGTTCTAAATTTACCGTAGTTCTAGCAGAATCGATTTCTAACCTTGACAGACTGAAAGACATGTATCATGCTCAAAAGAAAAAAGATGAGGAAACTATAGGGAGACTTAAAAATGAGCTGAAAAATAGGCCTGAATTTTTGAACATGCCACCACTGAAAACTCTATTTGGAAAGGAAGCATAACTTCAACAAGAATTGAAGCAAAAAGAAACATTTATTGCAGATTTGAAGGTTGAGTCTCAAAGGGCATTGAGATAAATGATCATTAAACAACAAAATGAGACTGCAAAATATGAAGCAAGATTGGAAAAATTGAATAAAACAATTAAAAACAAAAATGAGTTGCTACAAAAAAAGAGGATTGAAAAGATTTCAGCAACTCTCGAGGCTAAAAGTGCTGGAAGAGGAAAAAAATCAACAGTCAAGGGAAAACAAGTCTACACGCCAGAAGAATCAGTAGTCAAGGATAAATAGGTCTGCACACCATAAGAATCAACAGTCAAGGGTAAACAAGTCTACACACCAAAAAAATCAACAGTCAAGGGTAAACAAGTCTGCACACCAAAAGAATCAACAGTCAAGGGTAAACAAGTCTGCACACCAGAAGAATAATCAGTCAAGGGTAAAAAGGTCAGCACAACAAAAGAATCCAAAGTGGAGGTTAAAAAGGGCATCACACCAAAACATTTTGGTAGTACAAAACTAGGTGATGTAACTATGGAGATCTTACTCCAGTTTCAGAAGTCCTTGCAACAATGAGAGAAGACCTTGAATGAAGCTGCTTCAACAATTAATGTTGTAGAGTTTACATTTGGCTCATCAGATCCAACATTGAAGAAGGAGATAAAGGAGAAGGAGGCCGAAATTAGAGACCTTCACCAAAAACTATTGGAAAAGGGAAAAACACTACATTTGGGATGTGATAGTGAGATACAAGATTTGAAATCCCAAATTAAAGCTTTGCAGAATAAACCTGTGGCGGAAGCAATTTTGTATACTCCATCTGATAGCGATTTGAGGGCACAAGAGCTCGAGAAGGAGGTACAATAGGTCAAGAGAAAATTAAGTGCAGTTCAATATGACCTAAAGTGGACAGATGATGATCTTAAAAGAAAGGAAGATGAGCACTCAAATCATAAAAATAATAATGTACATATGTTGAATAAATGCCTAGAAGAAAAAGATAGATTGCATACAAAAGTGATAAATCTTGCAAAGAAAGTGAAAGAGCAAGAAAAACAATTAAAACATATGGCCGATGAAGCTTCTGTAGAACTAGAGGGTTCTGGAAAAGGCAAGAGAAGCTATAGCGAATTTTCTTATTCTAAAAAGGAGGAATTCCAAAAACCTCCCAAACTTTCAAAATTGAACCCTTCACAGCCCTTCCAAAGGGTTCTAGCCCTTCCCAAGTGTAAAGTTAAAATTGTCCTTCAAAAGAAATTTAAAACTTGAATTTTACCCTTCCAATAAAGAAGGGCATAATTTATATCAACATTTCAAATGAAGTGCAACTTTTGAAATGATCCATCCATATAAATTTCTCTTCTCTTTAAATCCTCATCTCATAGTCATAAATAAGGATTATTATGACTGCACATCCTCACCTTATAATATGAATTGGGTCAAGGCCCAAAGACAACCATAAAATTAAATGTGTCAAGAATCAAAGAGTAAGATACAACTATAAGTCTTATATTAAATTTATCTTATAAGTATTTAATTAACAATATCAACTGATATTTGACACGTTAGATGGTTCTGATATTCTTATCACGAGTCCTTACCAATGTGATTGCGAGGCATTCTTTGAAGGTGAAGTCCATAATTTTAGGTATTCTTCCTCATTATCATGCCTTTTGGTAAGACAATAAAGAGGGTAGTGGCATGCATCAACATGGAAAATGTTTAAGGAATAGAGGTTATACACATTAACTGTTTTCATTAAATAATTTAAATTCCTATCGATGACTATCGATTCAGTGAACCGTGGACTGGTACAAAACACAACAAATTTTAGAGCCCCGAACACTTAATTACACACACCTATAACTTTCTCAAAACTAGCCATTAATAAACTTATTTTGGTATTCTGGTTCAATTTAAAAGGAGTGTTGAGACTTAGAAATGTAGTGAGTTGCAAGGATTCAGTTGACTTAGGCCCCTCCATCACATACATGTATGCTTTCACAACAAGCGTTGAAAAACAATATTTGTTTTTTGCATTTTTTTGGTGAAAAGGTTTGGCTAATTTATACTTGTCAATTAAAGGACAACTATTTATATTTCCCTTCATCTCTGAAGGGCTAAGAGAATAAATGCCCTTCCAATTGAAATTAAGACCCACCCTTCAAATTTGATCACTATACATAATATGGTGTACATTTGATGTCTATGTACATACTATTATTGTTGTAATATAAATTATCAGTATTTCTTCGCAATGCATATATTTTGATATAGTTAATGTGTTTCTAATGTGTAATACAAGTGTAATGTGTAATCCATATGTGCATTTTTACTATATCTAAGAGAGTTTAATGTGCAACCCATACTGAGAAGTGTGTATGAAAGTACAAATTATGAAATATATTCTTCATAATATATTCTACAAATTAATTGACATATGAAATATTCTTGAAATATATTCTACAAATGAATTGACAGATCATCATTTCATGCTATATTGAATAAATTGAACTATAACATAGACATACCAACATTTTCTACAAACTCTTGTACTCATTTATGTAAATTGTAAGATCTACAGTAAAATCCAAGTCATCCAAAACAACAATTGATAGTATTTTCTAATTTTTCATGGCCATAACTACAAATGCACTCCAATTCCAATCGAAGTACACTGTAGGTGTGAACTTTGGAAGTTTGCATACAAAAACCTAATTAGACTAGTATAGTTTTAATTTCATACATAAATTAAACTTCTATTGTGAAATAAGAGTGCATCCAACATTTGAAATGAGTGACAGAACAACTGTAAATGTTGGTTTCTTGTTGACGAGCATCATAGTTTGGCAACCAATCTCATGGCTCTGCAAGTTTGTATCGTCTATTTATTTTTTATTATAATATAAATCATCATCGTTCCTTGCAGAAATTAATAAATGAGAACATAACATATATAATACATTCTGAGGAAAAAAACAGAGATAATGCAAAAATATAACCAGATCAATACTCAAGAAAGTTTTAAAAGGGGCCCAAGACCATTTTTTATTATATTATGCTTTCATTACAGAGAAGAGGGATAGTTTACAATTGAATATGTAACATCAAACAACTCCTTCAATAATAATTGTCCCTACTACCTATTAAATTCTATTTATATACCTCAAGGTTCAGATTGACCATGTTATAAGTGGATTTCATTTGAGTGAAACTAAAATGTGGATTCACCCACGAGCCAAACCGTCCTCTGTTGTACTTTTCTGGCTTCAAACAAAGATACCAACTACTGTGGAACAAGGAAAACATGACAGTGCAACACAGGGGGGAAAACAGGGATGAAGTGGACATGTTTCAACACCAGGGGTAGAAAGGGAGTAGAACTTGGAAGTTGCATTCTAGTTATTTGGATGGGAGATGCGAGTAGAGAAGAATTATAACAGAGATGTACAGTGCGTGAGAGGTATATAAGGAGAAAAGGGAAATATCAATGAAAGAATAAAATGGTAAGGAAGAGAGAAATGCCACAGACAAATATGGCTCAGTGGAAAACAACATGCAATACCCATCTGATGTGGAAAAATTAAAAGCTGGAATTGAAGAAATCAATCCCGCTATGTCATTGAGAGGGAATGCTTGGGTTGTTGAAGAGGGATAGGGTGATGATTTAGTGCAAGAAATACTTCACTGAGTAATGGGAAAGGAATGTCAAACGAACATAAAAACAATAATATGGAATGGAACTTCCAATGAAATCCATCGAACCCAGATGAGACTGTCTCCAATTCTTTCCAATTCTACCCATTTCACTCATACTATCAATGAACTCAAATTTGCGCACATCTACGGCCATACTGGAAAAAAATTAACGAACATAGAGAATGGATTGAATACTGCATAGCCTACTGATAACAGTGGACCCTATTTATCAATATTACATAAGAAGCAACATGACTGGTAATTGACTGTAACTGCTAGGAAGGAATCCATGGGGTCAGGCCAAATATGGATATGTGTACTGTGTTGGCCCTTGGAATAATTGAAAGGTGGGAAAAAAGGTTAATCACGATGAAATGTTGAGTTCACGTCTTGTTGATTCAATCATTCTCAATGCCATCAAAATCCAACTCGATTCAGGTATCAAATCATAGAATTTGATGGTTTGTGAAGTGGCGTATTTGACAATCGGTTGAAAGTTCAGAATATGACAGGTAGTGAAAAGCAAAAACTGCCATTTACAGGTTTATACAATTATATGACATATTTTACACTCAATACATTCAGCACGTGTATGACAGGTTGAGGTATGGGAAAATGAAATCATGCATGTGCATGGATTTTACTGAAGCAAGTCAATTTTGGATTGCTTTACTCAAATGCACGCCCAACATGAAAAAACTGTGGTTTAGGGAAATTAGACCTGCAAAAACATGCAAAAACTGTTGTTTAGGGAAATTAGACCAAGACTAGGAGAAGATAAAAAATTGTCCAAGTATGGAATTATTGGTAAAATCTGCCTAACTGGCCTTAGGGAAATTCCTGCCACAGCTCATAGGATGATGATAAAAATATTATGAGAGTATAGATCTCTAGATTCTTGTATGGTGCATCCAACCATATAGTTATCCTGACCAAAAATTATTTCCATACGAAGATATCAATCTTCCAAAAGTGCCTCTCAACCATATTTGCATTGCTCCAAAAAAATGCCCACCGAGGAGAGAGAAAGAAGCTCCAAAAGATGAAAGTGGTCTTGATGGATTCACCTTGTTGTCCTCTACCCATTGGAAATCTCACTTTCCAAGTGTGAAGGAAAAATGAAATGACCTTGGTAACCTAGGGTTTGAAGATAACTAGTTAAGTGTTAGACAAAAAGTTTGAGAGACCACTTGGAAATGCTCGCAAGGGAGTGTTCCATTGATGATAAAAATAATCAGATGATATGATATTTTTCATTGTTGAAATGGATATCTAGCCATGCTATTTGTTTTTCTTATGGTAACCAGATAAGGAAAATATCAACCTCACAAAATAGAAGAAAAATCTTATTTTGCATACTAAAGACAGAAAAAATGGCTAAGTGTTGTAAAGGGGCTAAGTGATGCCCGCATTAAGGTTGATTCCCACACTAAGGATGATGCCCGCATGGCATGGCATGGAATAGATGACTATGTGGCATGAAGTTGAAATCATTGTTGCATTATGACATCATTCTAGAGAAATATGACAAATTAGTGAAAATCAGGAAACTGGCCAAGTGCGGGAATATTGGTCCAAGTAGCCTTAAGAGGATGCTCGCCACAAATGGTTTGTTGAAGAAAATACCTGCACCACATGGGGATATTGTAGGTTGTTGTTTTGTCTACTCAACCATGGTCTCAGTTTGCCAAAAAGACACTGAAGAATAATTTATGGACCTGCCAAAACTGTGGTTTAGGGAAATTAGACCAAGCCTAGGAGAAGATCAAAAATTGTCTATATATGAATTATTGGTAAAATATGCCTAACAGGCCTTAGGGAAATGCCCACCACGACTCATGGGTTAATGATAAAAATATTACGAGAGTGTATATCTCTAGAAACTTGTATGGTGCATCCAACCATATAATTATCCTGACCAAAAAGTCTTTCAGGAAGAAGATATCAATCTGCCAAAAGTGCCTCTCACCCATATTTGCACTACTCCAGAAAAATGCCCGCCGAGGAGAGAGAAAGAAGCTACAGAAGGTGAAAGTGTTTTTTTTTTACTCACCTTGTTGAACTATACCCATTGGGAATCTCACTTTCCAAGTTTGAAGGAAACATGAAATCACCTTGGTGACCTAGGGTTTGAAGAGAACTGGTTAAGTGTTAGACAAAGAGTTTGAGAGACCACTTGGAGATGCTTGCAAGGGGGTGTTCCATTGATGATATGGTCCTGCTCATTGTTGAAATGGATATCTAGCCATGCTCTTGGTTTTTCTTATGGTGACCAGATAAGGAAAATATCAACCTAGAAAAATAGAAGAAAATCTTATTCTGCACACTAAAGACAGAAAAAATGGCTAAGTGTTGTAAAGGGGCTAAGTGATGCTCGCTTAAGTTTGATGCCCGCACTAAGGATGATGCCTACATGACATGGCATGGAATATATGACTATGTGGCATGAAGTTGAAATCATTGTTGCATTATGACATCGTTCTAGAGAAATACGACAAATTAGTGAAAATCAGGAAATTGGCCAAGGGTGGGAATATTGGTCCAAGTAGCCTTAAGAGGATTCCCGCCACAAATGGTTTGTTGAAGAAAATACCCGCACCACATGGGGATATTGTAGGATGTTGTTTTTTCTCCTCAACCATGGTCTCAGTTTGTCCAAAGAGACACTGAAGAAGAATTTATGGACCTGCCAAAACTGTGGTTTAGGGAAATTAGACCAAGCATAGGAGAGGATCCAAAATTGTCTAAGTATGAATTATTGGTAAAATATGCCTAACAGGCCTTAGGGAAATGCCCACCACAACTCACAAGTTGATGATAAAAATATTATGAGAGTGTAGATCTCTAGAAACTTGTATGGTTCATCCAACCATATAAGTATCCTTACCAAAACATCTTGTTGAAAGACGATATCAATCGGCCAAAAATGCCTCTCAGCCATCTTTGCACTGCTCCAGAAAAATGCCCTCCAAGGAGAGAGAAAGAAGCTACCGAAGATGAAAGTGTTTTTTTTGGACTCACCTTGTTGAACTATACCCATTGGGAATCTCACTTGCCAAGTTTGAAGGAAACATGAAATCACCTTGATGACCTAGGGTTTGAAGAGAACTGGTTAAGTGTTAGACAAAGTGTTTGAGAGACCACTTGGAAATGCTTGCAAGGGGGTGTTCCATTGATGATAAAAATCATCAAATGATATGGTCCTGTTCATTGTTGAAATGGATATCTAGCCATGCTCTTGGTTTTTCTTTTGGTGACCAAATAAGGAAAATATCAACCTGGAAAAATAGAAGAAAAATCTTATTTTGCACACTAAAGACAGAAAAAATGGCTAAGTGTTGTAAAGGGGCTAAATGTTGCCCGCATTAAGGTTGATGCATGCACTAAGGATGATGCCCACATGGCATGTCATGGAATAGATGACTATGTGGCATGAAGTTGAAATCATTGTTACATTATGACATTGTTCAGGAGAAATACGACAAATTAGTGAAAATTAGGAAATTGGCCAAGTGTGGGAATATTGGTCCAAGTAGCCCTAAGAGGATGCCCTCCACAAGTGGTTTGTTGAAGAAAATACCCGCACCGCATGGGGATATTGTAGGATGCTATTTTGTCTACTACACCATGGTCTCAGTTTGTCCAAAGATACACTGAAGAAGAATTTATGGACCTGCCAAAAATGTGGTTTAGGGAAATTAGACCAAGCCTAGGAGAAGATCAAAAATTGTCCAAGTATGAATTTTTGGTAAACTATGCCTAACATGCCTTAGGGAAATTCCTGCCATAGCTCATGGGTTGATGATAAAAATATTATGAGAGTGTATATCTCTAGAAACTTGTATGGTGCATCCAACCATATAATTTGCCTGACAAAAAAGTCTTTCAGGAAGAAGATATTAATTTTCCAAAAGTGCCTCTCATCCATATTTTCGCTGATCCAGAAAAATACCCACCTAGGAGAAAGAAAGAAGCTACAGAAGATGAAAGTGGTTTTTTCTGGACTCACCTTGTTGAACTATACCCATTGGGAATATCACTTGCCAAATTTGAAGGAAAAATGAAATTAGCTTGGTGACCTAGGGTTTGAAGAGAACTGCTCAAGTGTTAGACAAAAAGTTTGAGAGAACACTTAGAAATGACCGAAAGGGGGTGTTACTTTGATGATAAAATTCATCAGATGATATGGTCCTGTTCATTGTTGAAATGGATATCTATCCATGCTCTTGTGTTTTCTTATGGTCACCAGATAAGGAAAATATCAACCTGCAAAAATAGAAAAAAAAATGTTAATTTGCATACTAAAGACAAAGAAAAAATGGCTAAGTGTTTTAAATGGGATAAGTGATGCTCGCATTAAGGTTTATGCCCGCACTAAGGATGATTCCCACATGGCATGGCATGGCATAGATGATGATGTGAAATGAAGTTGAAATCATTGTTGCATTATGGCATCGTCCTGGAGAAATGTGGCAAATTAGTTAAAATCATGAAATTGGCTAAGTTTGGGAATATTGGTCCAAGTAGCCTGGAAAATGTGGTTTAGGGAAATTAGACCGAGCCTAGGAGAAGATAAAAAATTGTCCAAGTAAGGAATTATTAGTAAAATATGCATAACTAGACTTAGGGAAATGCCCGCCACAACTCATAGGATGACAATAAAAATATTCTGAGAGTGTGGATCTCTAGAGTGTTGTATGGTGAATCCAACCATATCTAGAAGGCTATAATAAGAGGTTTTTCAGATAGTTTGAAGACAATATAAAATCATCTTTACAATAACCCACATGCTAGGAGATGTATATTATCGTTTCAAACTTACAAATTTCATATATAATGAAAAAAATTATTCGAAAAGAAAAACCAATTATAACAGAACAATAATATACCAGACATAATTGAATGGAACATAATTCATATGCACTAAATAGTAGAATTCACCATATAGATTACACCTAACAGTATAAAATTTTATTAATAAATGTAAATATATCTAGCTTCAACCCCATGGTGTTATTCTCAACTTATGACAATTGTACAGACTGTGGCGTGCATTTTCCTAAGCCCAATTTTGAATATTTACACATTGTTTTTTACGTAACAACTTAGAATTTCAGTCATTGATTTTGAATTTGTCCAAGATACTTTCAATTTTAGTCATTCATGTTCAAGTTGACTGCTATGCATTTCTAGCTTTCATTTTTATGCTTATGGCTTGCATTTTACACCAAGTGTTCATAATAGTAAAAAAAGGTTAAAATTGCACCTTTCATAGGTCGACTGTGAGCATATGAGGTTAGGTTATATAAAATTAACACAAGGATAGTCTTATAAATATATCTATCCATCCAATTTCCAAAACCATTTACTATAAACATTTAATAGGAGGGTTTGGCTTGCATGTTTATTAATGTAGGTGGATATTTCATAAATACAAGACAACCATGTAGTGTTTTTGCACAACAGGCACTTTCTAAACCAAATTGAAAAAATAAATGTATAATAATGTGGAAAATAGTAAAATATACCATTTCGAACTAAAATCACTCAAAAATACCCAATACTTAGGGCTGGGCAGGAATTTTTGTGGTCTAGGTAAAACTGGGTTGAAAGCACAAAAGTTGTCATTTTGTCAATTTAACTCTGGACAAATGAAACATAATTTTAAAAAACGGAAAGAGGATTTTCTCAAAAATATATCTATATTCAACACCATGGTGTTAGTTTCAACTTATGACAATTGTACGTGGCGTGCATTTTCCTAAGCCCATTTTTTTTAATTTGGCCAAGATACTTGGAATTTTAGTCATTCATGTTCAATTTAACTCCTATGAATTCCTAGCTTGCATTTTTATGCTTATGGCTTGCATTTTACATCAAGTGTCCATAACAGTAAAAAAATGTTAAAATTGCACTTTTCATAGGTCGACTGTGAGCATACGAGGTTAGGTTATATAAAATTAATGCAAGGACATCCTTCTTAATATATATAGCCATCCAATTTCCAAAAACATTTACTATAAACATTTAATAGGAGGGTTTGGTTTGAGAGTACATCAAAACATGTAAAGAAGAATATTACTCTATATTTATATTACTCACTCTATTACTCTTATTTTTCTAGATATGTTAGAATGCCAAATTTTCACTCTATTATTTACTCTTACTTTCTTATTTTCAATAAGTATACTTAACATGCTAGAAAAATAAGTATACTTAACATGCTAAAAAGTTAACTATATTGAAATTGAAAATGTAAGTTGTGTATAGTTGAATTGAAACACATTTGTAGTTTTTATTATAGTTTGGAAAAGTTAGAACACATTTGTAATTTTTATTATAGTTTGGAAAAGTCAGAACACATTTGTAATTTTTATTATAGTTTGCAAAAGTTAGAACACATTTGTAACTTTAGTTTGGAAACATCTGAACACATTTGTAATTTTTATTTTAGTTTAGAAAATTCAGCGTGCTGGTATCCTTTGCGTGCATCCTGTGTGTGCATCCCCTTCTTCCTTTCTGAGCGTGCCATCATCCTACAAAATGGAAACAACAACCTCGTCTTCCATGCCATCAACTGAAACAAAGGGTTCTGAAGTTGCTGAGAGGTTCATTGTCAGAAAATTCAAAGAGAGCACTGAGGCATGGAGTGACAGAACCAACTAGACAGAAGGTATGCTAAATGTCCTGGTCATAGTAGAAGTGCATCGTATTCTTTTCGGTCAGTTCAATTTCAACATCAAAGAGATAGATAATGCCATTTCTAGTTATGATGATGAGTCCAAGGAATTGATTATTTTTGGGAGGAGGGTTTGTCTAGACCCTAATTTGTTGTCAGGTGCAGCGAAAATTCCACACAAGGGGGGAGTAATGTTGACCACCAAGAAAACCCTCAAAGTAGAAAAGGGTGAGATGGAAAACAAAATATGTGGAAAAATGGTTAAGGTTTCCCATAATGGTTTAAAGATGCAAGATGTTCCACCAGGACTGTACAAAACCTTAATTCAAATTGTACTTAGGACAATTATGAATCACCACAAGCAAGATATTTTAGGTCATTGTATGAAGTTGGTGATTCATTGGGTTGAAGACCTGGCCATAGATGTCCCTCATCTATTAGAAAAAAATTTCATTTTTCACTACAGGAGAGAAAAATGAAGAGAGTAAAGTTCAGTTACCCTGGCACACTACAAAAAATTATTGACTTTTATCGACCCAGCACTGTAGAAGGAAGCAGATTTAAAAATACATACATTAAGAGGCCGAATCTGGACAAAATTAACCTGGAAGTTCCTCAATAATCTCCAAAGGACAATGTACAAGTCCCTAAAGAGCCTTTTGAGTACTGTATGGAAGGTATGGGAAGTGACCCTGAAGAATTTGATGTTTTCTCAATTCTGGCCGGATTACATGAAGGCAGAGAAATAAATGTAAACGAGATGCATGATGTTGAGTTTAATGAACAAGAGGAGCATAATGATGATGATATTTATGCTCGTGTAGAAATGCCACTTGTTATATATACACCTCCATAGTTCAGAGTTGAGAAAACTTCCTCTCCAAAATCTTTTTTTGATGGTAAAACTGTTTTTAAGCTACTGTTTGATAAAATGTTGCATTTCAAAGAAGAAGTCGAATTTCATAGAATTTTTTTTTCCTATTGGTATCTTACTACAGTACAGAGCGTAGAACTCTGTAGGATTAAGCAGATGCAAATTCAGGACCTCTTAAAGGTAGGACTATTTTTCAAAAAGAAACAGTTGCCAAATTCCTTTTTTTGAAGCCTTGTTAAAATTTTCACTATTTACAGGTAATTGCAAGGTTAGAAACATAACACATGGATACTATGGAATCTTCTAGTAAAAATTTGTAAATGGTAGGAGGCATTTTTCAATGCTTTTTTCCCAAAAAAAAATTGCAAATTCCATTTTTTGAAGCCTCCTAAAAATTTTCCTTCTTTACAGGAAATTGCAACATTATAAGGATCCCTTATGAAGACTATGGATAGATCGAGAAGGATAATAGCAGGAAAACAATATGTTCTTCAGTCTTTGAATAAGGAACTAGAGAAAATTCAGGATGAATTTATAATGGAAAATGAGAAATGAAGAGAAGAATATATGGGTTTTCGGAAGAAAGATGAAGAAACCATAAAGAGACTAGAAGATGAGCCGAAACATCGACCGAAGGTGTTAGACATTCCCCCTCTAAGGACTGTTATCGGCCAGGAAGAAATACTTACCGCTGAAGTCAGTAAGTTAAATAGAATAATTGAAATAATGAAGGGTGACTTTAAAATCAGCCTTGCTGAAGAGTACAATAAACATCAACTTGAGATAAATGATTATAGAAAAGAAGAGGAAAACATGAAAAACATAATTGCTAAGAAAGATGAATATTTGAAAGGGAAAATAGTTGAACTTGAAAAGATTACTGTAAAACTACATACTAGAGGAGTTGAAAAGTTAAAAGAATCTGAAATTGGTAAGGGACAGAGTAGGCATCTGATTTCTGGTGAAATTTATGATATGTCAACACACCAACAGGATTTAAAACGGTATGAGAGTTCCCTACAAAATAGAGAGAAGGCAGTGGACGTAGCTTTTAATGCAATAAGAGCTCATGCACAAGTCAAAAAGGGGTTACAAAGCTATTGTGCCTTCTTAAGAATTCGAGAGAACTCCTTGATGGATGCTAGTGCAGCAATGAATGCTGGAGCTGATCTCACTACGTGGTCAACCATAGAAGAAACAATGGAAAACAAGCTAGCCAAGAGGGATGATGAGATTAAAGAGCTCAGATTGAAAATATTTGAGGATAGAGAATCACAACATTTGGGATGTAAGTCTAAGATAGAAGATCTGAAATCCCAAATTGCCACTCTACAGAAGAACAACTTGCTTTAGTGAGTAGCAATTGTGTATACTCCAGACAATACAGAATTGAGTAAAAAAGAGTTGGAGACAAAAAAAGAGCAGCTCAGGAAAAATTTGACCCAAGTTCATTCTGACTTGAAACGTGCAAATGATCATCTTCAACAAATGGAAAAGGAACACGAAGAGAAAAATAAGAAGAATGTGGAATTGATGAAGAAGTACATCCAAGATAACAATAGATTGAGAGAAAATTTGCTTAAATGTGCAACAAAAGTGAAAGAATTAGAACGAAAATCAGAACACGTACCTACTGCAACTTCTAAAGAACCATAAGCTTCTAGATAAGACAAGAGACTAGAATGTACAAATTTATCTTCTCTAGAAAAGGAGGACTTGCAGCCTAAACCTCCCAAGCAGCCTAGAACTATGGAATAACATTATTTATATATGTTGTGTATGTAAATACATTTCAAGTTTTAATACATAAATTTATATGTGTGTGTGTGTGTATTTCTTGGCAATATTGTATATGTTTTTGATGCATTTAATGTGAATGGTAATTTTGAATTTAACTTTTCAATAAGTGTACATAACAGGCCAGAAAGTTAACAATATCAAAATTGAAAACTTAACTTGTGTGTTGTAGGCATATATATTTGAATTTGTAAGAAATTAAAAGAGTGATAGTGATTAGTGGATATGAGATGTCATTAGATTTGGTGGCATAGGTAGATCCTAGCTGTTTGCTTGGAACTGTTGATATTATAGGGATATTATGGGGATGATGGATTGAGAACTCTCAAGTTCTTTATGAGAATTCTGATGCTATGTATTGATGTATTTATGTAAGTTTCTTTATCTAATGAAACAAAAATTCGAATTCTGGAACAATGTCATACAATTCTACTCATGCAACCAAATTTCAGCGAATAACCCAAAGCTGTAATGCCTATAGAACTGGCCTAAAAAAGACAGAAATTTACAAAATATAAGCAAACATAGAAAACAACTATAATTTTATTACTGAAAACAAAAATTAAATATTTAATATGCCTTCCATCATTTGTTACATTTCCAAAATTTGGTAACATAAATGTTAGCACAATAGAATAAATTTTTAGTACGGCAAGATCACTAGAAATGCTTATTGCAACATAAGTTTCTTTCACCATTTTGCATACAATGTTGCATTTCGATCATCTAGGAATTTTTTCTTTTTGTCTTGTCTCACACTTCTTATAATTACATCAGGTATTATAGGATTCCCAGCATCCATCTTTTGGATGTCAACTACTACCCCTTGAATTTCTTGTTTTTCACCACCAAAAACCCTGTTTCGGCAGGCCTATATCTTTCTCCTCAAGAAAGATTAAAGAAATCTCAAATCATGAACAGGTAACCAAACCAACTAGATATAGGACGGTACCATTTTGCGGGAATTCTTCTCAAACCATGAATTGTGGTGGGCATTCCCTTAAGGCTGTTGGGACCATTTTTTACTAAGGCTGCTGGGACCAATTCTTCCTTAAATATATGTTGTAGGTTCGTCAGGCAAGTGACATGGTTGTATGATCCATACAACACTCTAGAGACTCACATTATCAATACATTTTTCACATCATCCTATGAGGCATGGTGGGCATTTCCTTAAGGCCACTTGGACAGATTTAACACCAAGTCCATACTTGAGACAAATTTCTCAATTTGGTCTAATCTCCCTAAAACACCCTTTTGACAAGTCCATAACTTTTTCTTCGTCCACTTCCAAGAAAATATGAAGACATGGTCAGGTAGGCCGAAGAGCAATCTATAAGACCCCCATGTGATGCAAGCATTTACTCTAAACCATAATTTAGGGCGGGCATCTTTCTGAGGTTACTTAACCATTTTTGCATCCACCAGTGAAAAACCCTGTTTTGGCAAGCTTGTATCTTTCTCCTCAAGAAATATTAAAGAAAACTAAAATCATGAATAGGTAGCCAAACCAACTAGATATAGGATGGTACCATGGTGTGGGAATTCTTCTCAAACCATGAATTGTGGTAGGCATTCTCTTAAGGCTACTGGGACTATTTTTTACTAAGGCTGTCATGGGACCAATTCTTCCTTAAATATATGTTGTAGTTTGGTGAGGAAAATGACATGGTTGTATGCTCCATACAACACTCTAGAGACTCACATTCTCAATACATTTTTCACATCATCCTATGAGGCATGGCGGGCATTTCCTTAAGGCCACTTGGGCAGATTTAACACCAAGTCCATACTTGGACAAATTTCTCAATTTGGTCTAATTTTCCTAAAACACCCTTTTGGAAGGTCCATAACTTTTTCTTCATCCACTTCCAAGACATTATGAATACATGGTCAGGTAGGCCAAAGACCAATCTACAAGACCCCCATGTGTTACGGGCATTTACTCTAACCCATAATTTAGGGCGGGCATCTTTCTGAGGTTAGTTAGCCATTTTTGCATCCACCGGTGAAAAACCCTATTTTGGCAGGCCTGTATCTTTCTCCTAAAGAAATATTAACGCAAAATAAAATATGAATAGGTAGCCAAAACAACGAGCTATAGTACGGTACCATGGTGTGGGAATTCTTCTCAAACCATGAATTGTGACGGGCATTCTCTTAAGGCTATTGGGACCATTTTTTACTAAGGCTGCTGGGACCAATTCTTCTTTAAAAATATGTTGTAGTTTGGTGAGGCAAGTGACATAGTTGTATGCTCCATACAACACTATAGAGACTCACATTCTCAATACATTTTTCACATCATCCTATGAGGCATGGCGGGCATTTCTTTAAGGCCACTTGGGAAGATTTAACACCAAGTCCATACTAGAAAAATTTCTCAACTTGGTCTAATCTACCTAAAACACCCTTTTGGGAGGTCCATAAATTTTTCTTCATCTACTTACAAGACAATATGAAGACATGGACAGGTAGGCCAAAGACCAATCTACAAGACCCCCATGTGCTGCGGGAATTTACTCTAACCCATAATTTAAGGCGAGCATCTTTCTGAGGCTACTTAGCCATTTTTGCATCCACTGGTGAAAAACCCTGTTTTGGCAGGCCTGTATCTTTCTCCTCAAGAAATATTAAAGCAAACTCAAATCATGAATAGGTATCCAAACCAACTACCTATAGGATGGTACCATGGTGTGGGCATTCTTCTCAAACCATGAATTGTGGCGGGCATTCTCTTAAGGCTGCTGGGACCAATTCTCTTAAGGCTCATGTGACCAATTTTGACCACTTTTCTGAAAATTTTCCTCATGGAAGGGTGGATTTTGTATGGTTCGGTGGTCTCATTTTTTTTTGCATGGCAACCTTGGAAATTGCGGCATGGCAACTCGAGGTAAACTCTATTGTTGTAGTTTTTCTTCAAGAGTTTTCTACCTTGGATATTTTAGGGTTTGGTGTAAATTGGGAATTTGTAGGTATGGTTGTTGCTGGAGCGACGGTTCATTCTTGTTCACGGGGTGGTGTCCTATCTATCTTGCTTCCACAACTACAGTTGGCTTAAATAAGTGATTTTCTTTTCCTTATGAGGATTGTAAATTGTAATGTGTAACCCTGAAATATTTTCTTTGGCTTTTGGCTTTTATGAATTTATCTATGAAAATGAGGGTTGTTGTTATGCATCCCCAATTTATATTTTTCATCCTTACATCCATGTGATATACAATGAGTAATGCTAATTGAATATATACATATCAACAACAACCATAAGCCCCATTATCATGATAAAGATTAGGGAAACTCAATGTATGAAAATGGAAACCACTTGTAACTCAATAGGAAATAAGCTAATTGGTGGCTAATTCACTGAAACTTAAGCTTCAAAAGGAAATGGGACCCTTCCCTTCAAATTTGATCCCTTGTGGGGAGCCTTTTTATAATGTCTCAGACCTTGGGCTAATCCTCGAAATAGGATCTGAAACTACTTACAATCATAATCAAACATTAACAACTAGAGCATGGTACTCCTGCCATGGTTTACATATCTTTAAACAAACATCATGGAGCAAATGCGCGTGCTCAATGTACATGGAAGCATGACATTTCTGGTTGTGAACTCATGGGAAGTGAAAATGATGTCTCAAGATGCTTCTAGTGGCTCATTTCTAACTGGGATCGACCACTTGTCCATCTGTCGAGTCAACAACGTGTCATTTCCATTTGTGTTTGTTTCATGCTTGAAGGCACCTTTCTGCATGGGCTCAAAGTTGGAAAAGGAGTTTATATATATCCTTTCTGTGCTCAGATTTATTCATAGCTTCCCCCTTGCTTCTGGAAGAAACAAGCGCCTTCTGCAGTGGCTTGTCATTCAAGTACTCCTCACCACCTCAGAAAAGGTTGGCGGACGGGGTGCATTAAAGCTACGATGAAGACCTTGGGCCCTTGATGCTTTAGTATGAGCATTCGCTCCCACATAAAAAAGGTACATCTCTCAAAGTGGTGTATGATGTCTACTCCCCGATGGTTGGTGCTTCCCTAGTGTGAAAAACTAGGACGATAGATGAGCTTGGAATCAAGCTCACCAACCAACAACACACCCAGACTAACAATCTTCTCAAACTAGATTTCCATTGAAACATATTAGAATCCTCAAATCCTCTCGGAAGAATGATACCACAAGTTTGCTTCTACACTAGCTCATCCTATGCACTTTAATGGCTCTGAAAGGTGGTGTTTATATAGGATTGGAAAAATGGACAAGGGGATGACCCGTCATCATTGAGTAGCCTGGTCGACCATATGCTTTAGGGCATATGGACTGGAGGTGTTTTGGCCCTTTCACTCCTGTGACAACCCTTTCGCTCCTATGACAACGATACCATAACCATTCTTTCGATCTGTTTCCCCTGCTACGTGTGGCGATCAGATTCGTTCTTCCACTTCTTATATTTTCATGATATCTTTCTTATTTCACATGTTAGCCATACGATGGGTGTCTAGTTTTTAGCGATATAGATTTTTCGTGGGGATGATTTATCTTGTGGGTGTATCACAAATGACGTCGGGGAAATCAATTAATTGTCGGGAAGGCAGATCGTACGTGAGGGTGTCTTCTCCACTTATATTTTTTTATAGTTTTTTTTATTATGCATAACCCTCATGTTTCTCCATGCACTAAGTACAGTAGATCTATTCAACTTTGCGATCTAAGTCCTTGATACACCAAATATTCATACCCAAAAACTCAACACTATCAACCTGTACATATTGATTCAGGGAGATCAATATCAACCGTCGATCTCTAAAATACCTTCATCGAGACCGCTCAACCTTGAGAACTTTAACATTATGCTAACCCTTTTTCATATTAACGAGTGAGACACTCCTGATCGTGGAATGATTCTAACCTGTTGATCTACCCAACATCTTGTTCCGACCGTAGATCTTCGCAGCCCCTACCACTTTATGTTGATCAAATTCGTAACTTTCTCCCCACTAGTTTAATACGCAGAATTGTTTGAGACAGCAGATCTATCTCTGCCTTCATCTCAACCATTCAATTTTCTCGCTAATTAACCCTTTTCACGATTCATTAGAGGAAATTTCAACTCAAAATGGGCCTCCTAAAATGAACTAATAAAATAATAGTTAAAATAATAAAATAATATTTATTAATTTTGGAGGAAGAAAAGAAAAAAACTACTTTTTTTATTGTATTTTTGACATATCTCCTTGTGGTTTTACTCAAATTTCGATCGGGAGAGCTCATTGGATGCGTAATTAAATTCCGCATCCAACAAGTACCCACTTGGCATACTTTTGACGGACCTCGCTACCCCAAAAACAAGAAATACCTAAAAAAAATGGAATGATGATGTCATCATTCCATTTTTTTAGTTATTTCTTGTTTTTGGGGTAGCAGGGTCCGTCAAAAGTATGTCAAGTGGGTACTCCTTGGATGTGGAATTTTATTCTACATCCAATGAGCTCTCCCAATTGAAATTTGAGTAAAAACACAAGGAGATATGTCAAAAATACAAACAAAAAAAGTAGTTTTTTTTATGATACCTATCCCCAAATTTATATTAAAAAAGTGTTTAAGACCTATACGGTATTTCAAATTTAAAACAATTTCATTAGCTAACACATGATGACATGGAATTTGAGTAAAAGTTAAAAGGCCCATTTTGAGTTGAAATTTCCTCTAATGTGAAATTTTTTCTCCCCCCGACCAGGTTCACCACGCGAAATTATTTAGGGTCGTTGATCTCACCTTGCGCTGATCTCGACCCTCCAACATTACACCCATTTAACAAACTCCGCAAATCTCAAAAATAAATCCTCCCTCGCATCTCCGCTCCATGGAATCACTTTCAGTTGTCGATCTTCACCATCCTGAATCTAAAGTGTTGAAGTTTAACACACTTTACCCTTATTCCATTGTTGCATGTTTCAATATACAGAAAGACCTATCACCGTAGATCAAAACCCACTCTCCATCCAACAGCTCCATGGTGGAAAAACTTGCTAACTATTTAACCTAAAAGGTGCTCCCGCAAAATTCCTCAAATAAGATTAGTTTCAAACCTTTGGGAAGGAGACATGGACGAACATAAATCAACATTCAATGATGATGATGATGATGGTGGTGGAGATGAAGATGATGATGATGGCGATGATGAAAATGATGATGATGAAGATGATGAAGATGTTGATTAGGAAGAGGGAGATGACGATGACGATGATGATGATGATGATGACAATGATGATGATGATGATGATGACGACGATGATGATGACGACAACAATGACGATGATCATGATCATGATTATAATGATGATGACGATGATGGTGACGATGACAACGATGATGATGATGATGATGATGACGATGACTAGGATGAGGATGATGAGGACGAAAATGATGATGATAATGAAGACGATGATGATGACGATGATGATGATGACAATCATGATGATGGCGATGATGATGACGATGAGGATGAGCATGAGCATGATGAGGATGATAATGATGATGATGATGATGATGAAGATGAAGATGTTGTTGATGATGATGATGATAATGGTGGTGGTGATGAATATTATGAACATGATGAAGATGTTGATTAGGAAGAGGGAGATGACGATGGTGATGATGACGATGATGATGATGATGAAGATGATGATGATAATCAATGATGGTGGTGGTGATGACGAAGACAACAACAATGATGATGATGATGATGAGAACGAGGATGAGGAGGAGGATGAGGAGGATGAGGATGATGAGGATGATGATGATGACTAGGATAAGGATGATGAAGATGATGATGATAATTAGGATGAGGATGATGATGATGATAAAGATGATGATGATGAATATGAAGACGATAATCATGGTGATGGTGATGATGATGAATATGCTGATGAAGATGAAGATGATGATGAAAATGTGATGACAAGATCTTTACCTTGGTCTTCACTAAATTATTCTGATCTTCGCCAACACTATAATAGAATGGTTATGAGTGATTATTCACTCCTATAAAGGATGCACTTTATGGAACTACCAAACTGCTCAGTTTGGATATTCCTCTTTTAAGACACTGGACTAGGTCATAAGTCTTGATTCTTCATGTGCACAAATCTAAGAATAGGAGGATTCACAGGGCCTAATAAGTTGTACATTTTTACTACTTCCTTAGATCATATTGAATTGTTAGATTAGTCCTTGGAATGGGTGTTAGGAGCAATCCTTAATTTTTCTCTCAACTGGATGCTCCCCATATCATGTAAACGTCTTCATTCACTGAGCTCCCCCTAAAATTGCGATGATGAAGATGTTGATGATGATGATGATGATGAAGATGATGACAATGATAATGAAAATGATGATGAAGATGATGATAATGATAATGGATATGCTGATGAATTGGATGATGATGATGTTGATGGTGAATATGATGATGAAGATGACGATGCAGATAATGATGACGATGAATATGATGATTATGATCAAGATGATGACGGTGATAATGAAGACGTTGATGATGACGATGATGATTATGATGATGATGATAAGGAAGATGACGATGATGAAGAAGATCATGATGACGATGATGGCAACGACGATGATGATGATTATGAATATGATAATGATGATATTGATGAACACAATGAATTAGACGATGGTGATGATGATGACAAGGATGATGATGAGGATAATGATGATGATCATCATTGTCGGTGTTGTCGTCATCACCATCGTCTTCGTCGTCTTCATCGTCATCATGATCATCATCATTGTGATCACCAACATCATCATCGTGTTTGTCCTTGAAGGGACTTATGTATAGGATCTCACTATAAGCAATGTAATCAATACAAATTATGAAAAAATCCTAGTTAAATTAAATTAAACTACAGTAAATTAAAAACATAGAGTTTTTTAACTATAATTAATTTAAAATGCAACAAAATAAAAAATATGCAAATAAAAAAAACCCAAAACAAACTAAACAAAAGGTAAATATGCAAAATAAAAAAACAAAACAAAACACAAAATATAAAATATGAAAATAAACAAACAAAAAACTTAGAATTCAAAAACACCCACGCACTGGATCATTAGCAAATCAACAACGAACAAGTTCACTCCCATGCACTAGTTCATTAGCAGCATCCAGAGCAATAGTAATTTGATGAGCAGAGCAGTGGTAAATCAAGGAGCAGGGTGTTATCACTCCAGGAAACTCCTCTAGGTTGCAGCTCGAGGATGCCTGGTAACTTAAATGTTTTTATGGTTTTCTAAGTGGATCAAGTTAGGTGACCTATAGGACCTCACACTCTCAATAAATGCATGAAACTCAATCAGGGATAAGGATTCTAACTACCATTGTTCAGAGGTTCAATAATATGGTGCAGAGATGGAGAACTTATCATGCTGGCAGATTCATACATAAAACAGATATATATAAATGGTTGATCATAACAAGGAAATTACTTATAATTCAAATCATCAATATGCCAATAGGATGATAGCTATCAGAAATCAATTAACCTAAATAAACCTGAATAACACATTCAAGCATAAGCATACAATACACAAGAAATGGAAGCTGAACATATGAGAGCAAAAGAGCTTATATTAGGTCATGAGCAATATGAGAAGCTTGACAATAGTAACGGTCTACAAGTCCCCAAAGTCAAAACATTTCTATAAAATAATTCTTAGGATTTATAGCCTTTACAAAAATATTCAGATCCTGAAAAAGTGGATCTGATTTACTAAAAATAGACAAAATAATTGTTTTTTGCATAATTAGGTTAAAAAACCCTAATTTAACTACTAGTATATCTAACTATAGAACTCATTCACTGTTTCAACCTTCTGATAATGAAAGTAAGTACTGGAAATAACTGCCACTGGTCCTCTGCTGGATAAGTCATTGTTTTACTTAGACAGTTAAGTGTTGGTGACCCTTTCTTCCTTTATGTCACTACAAAACTGAAGCCTACCTTCCCTGATGTTTTCTTCCACGTCCTTCATCTTTATACTTTGTCCCTGAGCTATTCATGTTTTCCCAAAACTGGTCCTTCGTGCCAAAATTTGATCATGTGCCTCCTTCTGCTTTCGGTGGTTAAGAGGCCAAAATATCGAAACCGTTAGTTGCCAAAAGCGCTACTTTCGATGGCTAATGAACTGCCTCAGCATCTGCCTAAGCCACTGAAAGCCCTGTTTTTTCAAAAATTCTTAAGCCACCTCCAAAATTATTCTTTCAAGTTTGTTTGCTTCTCTTCTCATTTAGTAGGCTCTATTTTAGGAAGGTTAGCAGCAGCTTGGCTTGATTCTGGAGGTTGTAGGCTTACTGCAGCCTCAGCTAGGGTTTCCAATGTGAGGTGAGTCCTAGGGTTTGGATTTGCATCCTTCATCTGTAGCCTCTGAATCCTAATCATTCTATATAGCCTTGTGTTTTCCTTCAAGTATCTTTTGTTTAGTCCTTTTAGAAAGACATACCTTTCTCTCATCTCTAGGTAAGAGTTGTGCAGCAGCTTATTCCTCCTAGTTAATGTGGCATTGTTTTTCTTTATCTCTCTTTCTAAAATTTCCATATCATACACTTTCCTCAGCAACTGATTTACCCTTTGTGTCTTGGGCTTGTTAGAGGAATCCTTCTCTGCTGGTTCATCTTGCTCTTTTGGTGTAGGTGATGGGAGTCCTTCAATCTCTACTACAACTTGTAATGCTAGGTCAGCACCTTCCTCTTTTTCCTCTTCCGAATCTGAATAGGGAAGGTTAAGAATGTTCCCACTCTATGTTGTAACTTCCTCTCCCTTTTCACTAAAATCCAAGTTTCTTTTGACCTTCTTGGATTTGGAAGAGGAAGGAGGTTGTTCTGCTGTTGTTGGGGATATAGCCCTTCTCTTCCTTTTCCTACTCCTTGCTGTGCTAGACTTTTTCGAAGGAGACTTCCCTTTTTCTTCTGGTTGTAGGCCTGTTTCAAAACCATTCTAAAACAAGAAATAATCCCATGCCATATTTATCCTCTTCAATAATTGTTGTATCAGGAGTTGGATAATACCATGATGAGACAGTCTGCCAGCAATCTTGATTGGCTGAGCCTTCACCCGGTGTGTCATTTTTTCCAAGCTCCTATGTAAGTAGAAAGGTAAATTCAGTGGGATTTTTCCTGTGAAGTGGTTCATTAATTTGAAATGGTAAACCATGGCCCTGTTGTATCTCCCTTCACAAGTTATGTAGACCACAATGGCCTTCAGTAATTTCTGCCACCTCTCTTCTACCCAGGAGGATGGGACACTTTTCTTCCATACCACCCCTCTATGTTTAGGCTTCAGATAAGACCTGAACTCTACATCCTTTGGAATGGTGGTTTTAAAACACTTCTCCCCGGTGCTAGGGAGTTCAGTCACTTCAGCAATTAGGGTTTCATCTATCAAAAATTCTTCCTTACCTATAATTGCCTTGGAGCCATCGGAAGAGAGAGAAAATGCCTTGGCCACCTGCTGGTGTGAACCTTGAATTTAATCACAAAACTTATAGCAGCCAGCATCCTTGCAAAACTGACAAACTTCTGGATGTGCCTCCAGGTAGCTGATGTCTCCCAACTATTTCCTGAGAGCTGGCCCTCCCTTCTTCATTTGCTGAATGTTAATCCTGGGTACCTGCAAAAATCAATTCAAGTTCTGTGGAAGAGTGTTTTTAGTAGGCTAACTCTCAGAGATGGTTTCTGGTGGTGAGAGTTCCTATAATCAAAGGTGGAGTGTACTGAAGGATTGGGCGCTAATTATGAGGGTTTTCAACTGCATGAGTGATGCTTAGGCCAGAGGATGATGGATTTGGTTGATGTTTTCGAGACCCCCTGCCCAACAATTATGTTTAAAGCAACCTAGATACCCAATGGAGATCTTCTGTAGTTCTTTTGATAGATGGATGGAAGAGTAGGGTTTCTAGTCACTTCGGTCCTCATCAGCTGAACAACAACCTTCTCAATCATTCACTTGTGCCTTGATGCAGTCTCCTGTCTTTTTGGTGGTTTATCATGCCCTTTGATGATTTATGTTGCACTGACGAGCTGTGATTTGATAGGTTTCTAACCGTTTTCTTCTTTTCACCTTTTTGGCAGTTAAGGGCCCTCAGGAAATTGTTTGCTAGCCATCAAAAACAATTCTTTCAATGGATAATGAAATGTTGACATAATCGCCTAAACCACCGAAACTGATTTCCAAATGGCCCTGTAAAACATGGCTTTCGGCGAATTGTGGTCTCTCCAATATCTCCTTTTAACCGCCGAAAGACAAGCCTTTCAGTGGTTAATGAACCATCATAGATTTCGCCTAAGCCACTGAAACCACTTTTTCCCCAACTCCTTTTACTTGCATTCGGTGGTTAACACCCTCCTTCAAATGTTCGCTAAGCTTCTAAAACCAGCACTTTTTGGTGGCTAATGAGTTGTTTGAAGGTCTCGCCTAAGCCATCGAAAGTGCTTTTACCAACTAATTGATTGGGCCAGCTTTTGGTGGTTAAACTTTATACTGCGTTAAACTGTTAGCTGCCGAAAAAAAGCTTTTTGGTGGCTAATAAACTGTTAAGAACCCCACCTAAGCCACCGTAAGCTAAAAATATCATTTTTCTCAAATATAACAAAACCAGAGACCCTCAATTTGTTAGTCATCTTTAAATATTTCATGACATGACTCAAATTCTTCATCCTATCAAAATAAATTTATTCTGGGAGATAACATCTGGCTCCTACTTGGGGATGGGAACCTCCCTGTGAGGTCCCAAGAACCCCAGACCAAAATACCTTTCCTTGAAAACAAATAAAAAACTTAACACTATCATTTACTATTCCATTGAGCATGGAGTTTATTCTGTAAGGAAAAACAACCTACTAACTACTAATTTACAATAACAAGGCCTCAGAGCCTCAAATAAAATAAAGTTTCAGAAATCACCCATTCACTGGGCCATCAAACACCTCTTCCCCTTCGATATTCTCCAATTTGAAAGTGTTGTTCTTCTGTACCTGAGCTATCATGAAAGGTCCAATCCACAGAGAGTCAAACTTTCCATGTTTTCCCTTGTCCTTCCTGACAGTATCCCACTTGAGGACCCAATCTCCAATCTGAAAGTTGTCCACTTTTTCCCTTTTGTCAAACATGACCTTGATATTCTATTGATGGGCTTCTGATTTTCCCATCACTTGTTCCCTGACTTGATGCAACTCCACCAAATCCATCATCCTCCTTACCATATCATTTGGTTCATCTTCCACCTCCTGAAAGAATTTTTCCACTGGCAGAATCAGCTGAATGGGAAAAATGGCCTTAGTACCATAAACTAATTTGAATGGAGATGTCCCTATAGATCTTTTTTATGTTACCCTATCGGCCCATAAAGCAAACTTTAGCTTAGAATCCCATCTTTTTTTATTTGCGTCCAATAGTTTTCTGATGATCCTGACTAGGATTTTGTTAGATGACTCATCCAGGCCATTTCCTTGAGAATAATAGGATGTGGAATGCATCAGTTGAATTCCCATTGACTCACGCATTTTAATCAATGCCCCAGCTTTGAAAGCTGGTGCATTATCATTCACTAACCTTACTGGGAATCCAAACCTGATAAATATATTCTCATATAAAAACTTCATGATGACCTAATGAGTTGCATTCTTGGTGGGTACTGCCTCTATCCACTTGGTAAAGTAGTATGTGGCTACTAGGATCCATTTATGCTTCCCACTAGATGAGGGATTTACTTCACCTATGAAATCCAGACCCCATTACTGAAAAGGGACATTCACTACAATAGGCCTAAGGGGCAAGGATCTGAGTTGTTGCTTCCCTATAAATCTTTGGCACTGGTCACAGGCCCTCACATAGGTACATACATCAGCAAATAGGACTGGCCAATAGTACCCTGCTCTCAGAATATTGTCGGTTGTGTTCTTCCAATAATGATGTCCTCCACATGTGTTGGAATGAAAGTGATGCATGACTTGAACTGGTTCTTCTTTATCTAGACACCTCAAGAAAACCCCAGACAGATCTTTCCAATACAGCAATTTATCAACTATATAGAATTTAACAGACTTTAGTTTAAGAGCTTATGCTTGATTTGGAGTGAGATTAGGAGGAACTTCTAATTTTTGAAGAAAATGAATAATACCTGAGTACCAGTCACATGAAGACAAGTTTTCAGCCACTTGTTGAATGTCATTCTGATCCTGAACTACTTCTGTCTCTACTATAGTTTGCAATTTTGCTGAATTGACACAAGTGAAGTTTATCCCCATTAGTTCACAGTTTTCTTTAGCCATGAGCTTGGCCAGACCTTGGCCTCTTACTATCTTTGTGGGATTTTCCTCTATATCAAACTCAATAAGCTTGGCGATCCATTTAGCTCTCTTTCCATCAATGTCAGGCTGAGTCAAAACATCCTTCATAGCAGCTGAAGGGACATAGGCAAGGACTTTTGCATGTAGAATGTAAATCCTGAAGGTTTTCAATGACTTGATGAGAGCATAATCTTTCTCAATGGGATCATAATTCAACTCAACATCCCTCAATGTCTTGCTGAAGAATTCAATTCGATGATCGAGACCTTCATCATCTTTTTGTAATAGCACAGCTACCACTGTGTCATAGGATGCAAAGGAGAATATGTAAAAACTCTTGGTATAGTTTGGACTAATCAGGGTTGGGGCTTCCATGATATCCTTATTGATGTCTTCGAAAGAGCTTATTTCCTGGTCAATCCATTTGATTTTTTCATCCTTTTTCAACATAGATGTTATGTGCTTTACCAGATCAGAAAATTTAGGGATGAACCTCCTAACAAAATTGCTCTTACCCAAAATGGACTAAATATCCCTTTTTGACCTAGGTATGGACAGCTTCTGGATTGCTTCAACCCTAAACAGATTAATCTTCACACCTTCAGCTGAGACAATGTGACCTAGGAGTTTCCCCTCACTAAGTGCAAATTGGGACTTCTTAGGGTTGAGTGATATCCCAAACCTCTTGCATTTCATAAATACCCTCCTCAAATGCTGCAAATGTTCATGATGGATGTGAGAGTAAACAGTTAGGTCATCCAGGTATATAAGCAAAAATTTATCTTTCAATCCTACAAAATCTAGGTCCATGGCTCTCTGAAAAGTGGCCCCAGCATTCATCAGTCCAAATAGAATTTTGGCATACATCAAAGTGCCCCAGGGAATGGTAAAAGCAGTCTTCTCTTGGTCATCAGGGTGGACAGCCACTTGGTTGTATCCAGAGAAACCATACAGAAATGACATGACACTAGCCCCTGAGACTCTTTGCAACAGGTGTTCCATCTTGGGTAGTGGATAGTTGTCTTTTTTGGAGCACTTGTTCAGATTTCTAAAATCCACACATAACATAATCTCCCCGTTTTTCTTCCTTACCACCACTAAGTTTGCAATCCACTTGGAATACCTGAGGGGAATTATGATTTTGGCTTTGAGGAGATTATGGATTTCTTTTTCAATCACAGGTAGTAGGAGAGGACTGATGGATCTTAGCTTCTATTTGAAAGGGATTGTGTCCATCTCCAAAGAAATCCTGTGTTCGATGATATTGGTGTCATAGGTTTTCAGGTCAGTGTACTCCTAGGAAAAGATATCAGCAAATTCTTTTATCAGGCCACAAAATTTGGACCTCTGATCAGGACTCAACTCAGTGGACATATTTACAAGTTTTGGATGGCTTTGGCTAGCTATGTTTTGCTCTTGGACAGCAGGGTCTTGCTCCTTTTTGGCAACCTTGAGAGGGATATCATTATGATCAAAAATCTCTTCCAGCGGTACCAGACCCCGAGGTATATAATTGCTAGGTAATTGGACAATATTCTGATCGGCTACTTTATCTTTCAACTTGAGCTATAGGGATTCTTCCATGTTTAGGTTTTCGTGATCTATATGCATATCAGAGAATTCATCTACTAGTTGAAGGAATTTACTAAGCTCATCATCATTCTCAAACACCTTCTAAAATTTTACATTATCTGGTAAGGAAGGTATGTACTTGACCTGAATATCATAGCTAAGTTTAGGAGGTAAAGGAGGAACAAAGAGAGTTGCAAATATGGCTAGGGAATCATCCAGGTGACTCAAAGCCCTAGGTATATATGACAGTTCAAAAACATAAAGGAGTCTTTGATTTTCCATACCTCATCCTTGTAAGCCTTTAGTATGACATTTTTTGCTTGAAAGGTGTTGTTGACCTACTATATAATAAGGTCTGCATCTCCAAAGATTTTCATGCACATGATCCCCATCTCCTTGGCAACTTTCACTCCTGACAGCAAGGCTTCATATTCTGCTATATTTTTAGTGGTATAAGACAGATGAATATTCTCTTTGGATGGAGAGATTAATACTACACCTGCACCTGCTGAGTTTTGAGTGCTAGCCCCATCAAAATACATGTTCCAAATTGATGTGGTCACTTCTTCAGGCTACTGACAAGTGGGCTTGGTAATATGGATTGGTGTTTGCTGAGAATCATCTATTTATAGAATGCATGACCCAAAATTATTGTCTACTGCATAGATGGGGTGGTTCACTGAATTCTTTTCATTGCTTATGATGTAGGCAAGTTGATTCTCTCTGTAAAGCCTCTTGGTCTCCCCTCCAAACAATGGGGTTGTAGCATATGTAAGGTCCATCTGAAGGGTGCCACCTAGCCTTTTACTCCATGATCAAGACAGTAAGAGACCAAATCTAGGAGGGATATCAGCCACTACAATGTCCATCATGATGCTTTTTGAGGGTAGCTGAGATAGGTTTACAACAAGTTCTTTAATGAGGCCCAAGCACCTGACCTTACTGGAGTCAAAGGAGAACAGATCATGGTAGGGTTTTGTAATGCTGAGACCAAGCTCATCCATCACAGCTTTTGGCGTTAGGTTATGGGAAGCTCCTGAGTCCAGTAGACAATTATGAAGGACTTTATCATGGATATTCAAGGATATGTAGAAAGGCAGGAAAGAATCCTTTAGATATTCGATCATAGGGCCTAGGGTTACAATAGGTTTATCATCTTGTAGATTGACAAAGTCAGTATCAATATGTATCTTTGGCTGAAGAGAATTCAGTATGGAAGACTTGAATGCATCATTTTTCATTAGCTCAATTAAAAGGAAAGGGATCTTCAATTTCTGAATCTCTGACTCAAGGTTGAAAGAACAATGCAATCTATTAGGAAACCTTACCTCATGTACTGGAGCTTTGAGTTGGACATGATCAGGGCTTAATGAAGGTACTGGTTTTTGCAATGGTTTGGGAATGACACCCATTTTCTTTGGTAAAATAGTAGCCTGTTTAGCTGGTGCAGTAGGCTGCTTTACAGGAACAGCATTCTTCTTAGGGGGAGCAACCAGCCTGGACCTCATATTATACCCTCCTTGACCATATACCTGATATACTGCTTCTTCACTGATCTTCTCATCAATTAGGGCTTCCTCATATTCTGCCTGTGTCAGAAAAGAATAGTCAACTTCATCCTCCATGCAGTGGATGTTGTCTTCAGCCTCTCCTTCTTCCTGAATGAACTCTAGTTCTTCTTCTAGTACAACATTCTGAAAAGGAGCTCTGATTCTCTGATCTTCCCCTTGATTCCTTTCCCTTCTGAGGATCTAAACTGGGGGGTTTCCTCTTTTGTAAGGGACAAAATTAGGGTTTCAGGGAACAAAATCACTTGGCCCTTTACCCCTCACAGGTATCTGTCCTTGCTCCTTTAGCTTATACATTTCAGCAGTCAAGTTATCTAGTAGTTTGGTCATTTTGTCAATCTTGTTCTCTAATGAAGAATCCCCAAGAGGGTCTGCTAGATGCTTCTTCCTATCTATCTTTCCTTTGACCTTCTGAGATGCCACAATGTTAGATTCTACCTCTAGGGCAGCATCCTACATGAGTGATAAGGAGGAAGACCTTCTCTCTCTAAGAAGCAGGTAGAAATAAGAGTCAAAGGCATTTGCATAAGTTATTTTGGCTAAGGTATCAGTGGGCTTGATCTCAGTGGGGATCTTGTTGTACATATTGTTGAACCTCTTGGTGAAGTTGGAGACAGACTCCCCATTCTCTCTTTTCAAGTTTCTAAACTCGGTGATACAATAGAGGTGGTCTCTCCTCACTCCCCAATGCTTTAGAAAGATGTCATCTAGGGATTTAATGCCTTCTACTAATCCAGCAGGCAGTTCTTTGAACCATTTCCTAGCCTGACCATCTAGGCTTTGCACAAAAACCCTAGTCCACACATCTTCCTATTCTATATTGATGTTCTCAGCATAACTGTAGAATGCCTCTAGATGTTCTTCAGCTGTGAAATCTCCCTCTCCTATAAATTTAGGCATGTACTTGAGATAGTCTCCAGTGGGCATGGCCGAGAGAGGGTTAGGCAAATTCAGAGGGGCATACCTAGCTACCAGGATCCTTTCCATTTTGGTCAGAGGGGAAGCCATATTGGAAATGGGTATGGAAAGGGTGGAGGAAGGTACTACTGGTGCTGGTGGTAGCTGAAAGGGTGATGGTGGTAAACTTATCCAAGTGGAGTCACCAAGGTTTGGATCTTCACAAGCAGCAGTGCTTGAAGATGCCCAAAACTTATAATTTTCTGATGTATTTATAAATTCCTAAGAATTAAATGTCTCAGCAAAAGAAATAATAGCAGAAGTATTCCTTGAAATACCTGATGTAGCTTCCTTTGCAGCACTGTTGGTCTGGCTTAGTGAAGCCCTAGCTCTTCTCAGAATCTCTTCTGGATCTGAAATAGGTGTTGCTGGTGGCCCTTGAGGGTTTTCTCTAGTACTTGGTCTTCTTGAAGCCACCTTATTTCAATGGAGTCACCAGATAGACGATTACAACCAGAATAGTGTTCAAACTTTGTCTATCATCAAAGTAAGATCTATGTTGTCTCCCAGGGAAGCTGAGCTTCAGTATCCTCTCCCCGGCAATGGCGCCAATTTGTTATCACTCCAGGAAACTCCTCTAGGTTGCAGCTCGAGGATGCCTAGTAACTTAAATGTTTTTATGGTTTTCTAAGTGGAAAAAGTCGTGCGACCTATAGGACCTCACACTCTCAAGACATGCATGAAACTCAACCAGGGAAAAGGATTCTAACTACCACTGTTCAAAGGTTGATAATATGGTGCAGAGATGGAGAACTTATCATGCTCGCAGATTCATACATAAAATAGATATATATAAGTGGCTGATCATAACAAGGAAAGTAATTATAATTCAAATCATTAATATGCCAATAGGATGACAGCTATCAGACATCAATTAAATTGAATAAACCTGAATAACACATTCAAGCATAAGCACAAAATAGACAAGAAATGGAAGTTGAACATATGATATCAAAAGAGCTTATATTAGATCATGAGCAATATGAGAAGCTTGACAATAGTAATGGTATACAAGTCCCTCAAGTTGAACCCTTTCAATAAAATAAGTCTTAGGATTTATAGCCTTTACAAAAATATTCAAATCCTGAAAAATTGGATCTGATTTACTAAAAATAGACAAAAAAATTGTTTTTGCATAATTAGGTCAAAAAACCCTAATTTAACTACTAGTCTATCTAACTGTAGAACTCGTTCATTGTTTGAACCTTCTGATAACTAAAGTAAGTACTGGAAATAACTACCACTAGTCCTCTGTTGGATAAGTCACTGATTTACTTAGATAGTTAAGTGTTGGTGACCCTTTCTTCCTTTATGTCACTGCAAAGTTGAAGCATACCTTCCCTGATGTTTTCTTCATCGTCCTTCATATTTATACTTCGTCCCTTAGCTATTCATGTTTGCCAAAAACTGGTCCTTCGTGCCAAAATTCGATCATGTGCTTCCTTCTGCTTTCGGTGGTTAACACGTCAAAATATCGGAACCGTTAGCTGCCGAAAGCACTGCTTTCGGTGACTAATGAACTTCCTCAGCGTCCGTCTAAGCCACCGAAAGCCTTGTTTTTTCAAAAATTCTTAAGCCACCTCCAAAATTATTCTTTCAAGTTTGTTTGCTTCTCTTCTCATTCAGCAGGCTCTATGTTAGGAAGGTGAGTAGCAGCCTGGCTTGATTCTGGAGGCTTTAGGCTTATTGCAGCTTCAGCTAGGGTTTCTAATGTGAGGTGAGTGCCAAGGTTTGGATTTGCATCCTTCATCTGCAGCCTCTGAAGCCTAATCATTCTATACAGCCTTGTGTTGTTCTTCAAGTATCTTTTGTTCAGTCTTTTTAGAAAGAGATACCTTTCTCTCATCTCTAGGTAAGAGTTGTGCAGTATCTTATTCCTCCTGGTCAATTTGGCATTGTTTTTTTTTATCTCTCTTTCTAAAATTTCCATCTCATACACTTGCCTTAGCAAATGATTTATCCTTTATGTCTTGGGCTTGCTAGAGGGAAGCCTTCTCTGCTAGTTCATCTTGCTCTTTTGGTGTAGGTGATGGGAGTCCTTCAATCTCTGCTACAAATTGCAGTCATCACCTTCCTCTTTTTCCTCTTCTGAATCTGAATAGGGCAGGTTCAGAATATTCCCCCAATGTGTTGTAACTTCCTGACCCTTTTCACTCAAATCCAATTTTCTTTTGACCTTCTTGGCTTTGGAAGATGAAGGAGGTTGTTCTGTTGTTGTTGGGGATACAACCCTTCTCTTCCTTTTCCCATTCCTTAATGTTCTATACTTTTTCGAAGGAGACTTCCCCTTTTCTTTTGGCTATAGGCCTATTTCAAAACCATTCCAAAACAAGAAATAATCCCATGCCATATTTATCCTCTTTAGCAATTCTTGGATCAGGAATTGGATAAGATCATGATGAGACAATCTTCCAGGAATCTTGGTTGGTTGAGCCTTCACCTAGTGTGCCATTTTTTCCAAGCTCCTGTGTAAGTAGAAAGGTAAATTCAGTGGGATTTTTCCTATGAAGTGGTTCATCAATTTGAAATGGTAAACCATGGCCCTATTGTATCTCCCTTCACAAGTTATGTATACCACAATGGCCTTCAGTAATTGCTACCACCTCTCTTCTGGACAGGAGGATGGGACACTTTTCTTCCATACCACCCCTCTATGTTCAGGCTTCAGATAAGACCTAAACTCTACATCCTTTGGAATGGTGGTTTTAAACCACTTCTCCCCAGTGCTAGGGAGTTCAGTCACTTCAGCAATTAGGGTTTCATCTATCAGAAATTATTCCTTACCTATATTTGCCTTGGAGCCATTAAAAGAGAGAGAAAATTCCTTAGCCACCTGCTGGTGTGAACCTTGAATTTTCTCACAAAACTTATAGAATCCAGTTCCTTGAAAAACTGACAGACTTCTAGATGTGCCTCCAGGTAGCTGATGTCTCCCAACTCTTTCCTGAGAGCAGGCTCTCCCTTCTTCATTTGTTGAATGTTACTCTTGGGTACCTGCAAAAATCAATTCAAGTTCTGTGGAAGAGTATTTTTAGCAGGCTGACTCTCAAATATGGTTTTGGCTGGTGAGAGTTACTATAATCGAAGGTGGAGTGTGCTGAAGGATTGGACGCTGATTATGAGGGTTTTCAACTACATGAGTGATGCTTAGGTCAAAGGATGATGGATTTGGTTGATGTTTTTGAGCACCCCTTCCTAGCAATTATAGTTAAAGCAACTTGGATACCTAGTGGAGATCTTCTGCAGTTCTCTGGACAAATGGATGGAAGAGTAGGGTTTCCAGTCACTTTGGTCCTCATCAGCTGAATAATGACCTCCTCAATCATTCACTTGTGCCTTGATCCAGTCTCCTGTCTTTTCAGTGGTTTATCATGCCCTTTGATGATTTATTCTGCGCTGACGAGCCGTGATTTGATAGGTTTCTAACCGTTTTCTTCTTTTCACCTTTTCGGTGGTTAAGGGCCCTCAGGAAATTATCTGCTAGCCACCAAAAACAAGGTTTTCGGTGGCTAATGAAATGCTGACCTAATCGCCTAAGCCACTGAAACCAATTTCCAAATGGCGCTGTAAAACTTGGCTTTTGGCAGATTGTGGTCTCTCCGATATCTCCTTTTAACCAATGAAAGATAATCCTTTCGGTGGCTAATGAACCATCATAGCTTTCTCCTAAGCCACCAAAACCACTTTTTCCCCAACGCCTTTTACCTTCTTTCAGTGGTTAACTCCCTCCTTCAAATGTTTGCTAAGTTGTCGAAACCAACACTTTTCGGTGGCTAATGAGTTGTTTGAAGGTCTCGCCTAACCCACCAAAAGTATTTTTACCAACTAATCAATCATGCCAGCTTTCGATGGTTAATTTTTATCCTGCGTTAAACTATTAGCTGCCAAAACAAATCTTTTCGGTGGCTAATGAGCTGTTAAGAACCCCACCTAAGCCACCGAAAGCTAAAACTTTCAATTTTCTCAAATATAACAAAACCAGAGACCCTCAATTTGTTATTCATATTTAAATCTTTCATGACATGACTCGGATTCTTCATCCTATCAAAATAAATTTATTCTGGGAGATAACATCTGGCTCCTACTTGGGGATGGGAACCTCCCTGTGAGGTCCCAAGATCCCCAGACCAAAATACCTTTCCTTGAAAACAACTAAAAAACTTAATACTATCATTTACTGTTCCATTGGGCATGGAGTTTATTCTGTAATAAAAAACAACCTACTAACTACTAATTTACAGTAACAAGGCCTTAGAGCCTCAAATAAAATAAAGTTTCAGAAATCACCCATTCATTGGGCCATCAAACACCTCTTCCCCTTCGAGATTCTCCAATTTGAAAGTGTTGTTCTTCTGTACTTGAGCTATCACGAAAGGTCCAATCCACAGAGAGTCAAACTTTCCATGTTTTCCCTTGTCCTCCCTGACAGTATCCCACTTGAGGACCCAATCTCCAACCTGAAAGTTGTCCACTTTTTCCCTTTTGTCAAACATGACCTTGATCTTCTGATTTTCCTATCACTTGTTCCCTAACTTGATGCAACTCCACCAAATCCATCATCCTCCTTACCATATCATTTGGTTCATCTTCCTCCTCTTGAAAGAATTTTTCCACTGGCAGAATCAGCTGAATGGGAAAAATGGCCTCAGTACCATCAACTAATTTGAATGGAGAAGTCCCTATAGATCTTTTTTCTATTACCCTATCAGCCCATAAAGCAAACTTTAGCTTAGAATCCCAGCATTTCTTATTTGCCTCCAATATTTTTCTGATGATCCTAACTAGGATTTTGTTAGATGACTCAGCCAGGCCATTTCCTTGAGGATAATAAGATGTGGAATGCACCAGCTGAATTCCCATTGACTCACACATTTTAACCAATGCCCCGGATTTGAAAGCTGGTGCATTATTAGTCAGTAACCTTACTGGGAAGCCAAACCTGATAAATATATTCTCATATAAAAATTTCATGATGACCTGATGAGTTTCATTTCTGGTGGGTACTTCCTCTATCCACTTGGTAAAGTAGTATGTGGCTAATAGGATCCAATTATGCTTCCCACTAGATGAGAGATTTATTTCACCTATGAAATCCAAACCGCGTTGCTGAAAAGGGCCATTCACTACAATAGGCCTAAGGGGCAAGGATCTGAGCTGCTACTTCCCTATAAATCTTTGGCACTGGTCACAGGCCCTCACATAGGTACATACATCAGCAAATAGGACTGGCCAATAGTACCCTACCCTCAGAATATTTTGGGTTGTGGTATTCTAGTAATGATGTCCTCCACATGTGTTGGAATGAAAGTGATGCATGACCTGAAATGGTTCTTCTTTATCTAGACACCTCAAGAAAACCCCATATAGATATTTCCAATACAGCAGTTTATCAACTATACATAATTTAATAGACTTTAGTTTAAGAGCTCGTGCTTGATTTGGAGTGAGTTCAGGAGGAACTTCTAATTTTTGAAGAAAATGAATAATACCTGAGTACCACTCACATGAAGACAAGTTTTCAGCCACTTGTTGAATGTCATCCTGATCCTAAACTAGTTCTGTTGCTACTATAGTTTGCAATTTTGATGAATTGACACAAGTGAATTTTATCCCCATTAGTTCACAGTTTTCTTTAGCCATGATTTTGTCTAGACCTTTGCCTCTTACTAGCTTGGTGGGATTTACATCTATATCAAACTTAATAAGCCTGGCAATCCATTTAGCTCTCTTTCCATCAATGTTAGGCTGAGTCAAAACATCCTTCACAGCAGCTGAAGGGACATAGGCAAGGACTTTTGCATGTAGAATGTAAATCCTAAAGGTTTTCAATGACTTGATGAGAGCATAAGCCTATTTCTCAATGGGATCACACTTCAGCTTAGCATCCCTCAATGTCTTGTTGAAGAATGCAATTGGATGATCAAGACCTTCATCATCTTTTTGTAATAGCACAGCTGCCACTGTGTCATAGGATGCAAAGGAGAAGATGTAAAAACTCTTGGTATAGTTCAAATTAATCAGGGTTGGGGATTCCATGATAGCCTTCTTGATTTCTTCGAAAGAGCTTCTTGCCTGGTCAGTCCATTTTATTTCTGCATCCTTTTTCAACATAGATGTTATGTGCTTTACCAGCTCAGAAAAGTTAGGGATGAACCTCCTAACAAAATTGATCTTACCCAAAAAGGACTGAATATCCCTTTTTGACCTTGGTATGGATAGCTTCTAGATTGCTTCAACCCTAACTAGATCAATCTTTACACCTTCAGCTGAGACTATGTGACCTACGAGTTTCCCCTCACTGAGTGCAAATTGGGACTTCTTAGGGTTGAGTGATATCCCAAGCCTCCTACATTTCAGAAATGCCCTCCTCAAATGCTGCAAATGTTCATGATGGCTGTGAGAGTAAATAGTTAGGTCATCCAGGTATATAAGCACAAATTTATCTTTCAATCCTACAAAATCTAGGTCCATGGCTCTCTTAAAAGTGGCCCCAGCATTCATCAGTACAAATGGCATTTTGGCATACATAAAAGTGCTCCAGGGAGTGGTAAAAGTAGTCTTCTCTTAGTCATCAGGGTGGAAAACCACTTGGTTGTATCCCGAGAAACCATCCAGAAATGACATGACACTAGCCCCTGAGACTCTTTGCAACAAGTGTTCCATCTTGGGTAGTGGATAGTTGTCTTTTTTGGAGCACTTGTTCAGATTTCTAAAATCCACACATAACCTAATCTCCCTGTTCTTCTTCCTTACCACCACTAAGTTTGCAATCCACTTGGAATACCTGAGGGGGATTATGATTTTGGCTTTGAGGAGCTTATGGATTTCTTTTTCAATCATAGGTAGCAGGAGAGGAATGATGGATCTCAGCTTCTGTTTGAAAGGGATGGTGTCCTTCTCCAAAGGAATCCTGTGTTGAATGATATTGGTGTCATAGGTTTTCAGGTCACTGTACTCCCAGGAAAAGATATCAGCAAATTCTTTCATCAAGCCACAAAATTTGGACCTCTAATCAGTAGTCAACTTAGTGGACATATTTACAAGTTTTGGATGGCTTTGGATACCTATGTTTTGCTCTTGGACAACAGGGTCTTGCTCCTTTTTGGCAGGCTTGAGAGGGATATCATTATGATCAAAAAGCTCTTCCAGGGGTACCAGACCCCGAGGTATATAATTTTTGGGTAATTGGACAATATTCTGATCAGCTACTTTATCTTTCAACTTGACCGCTGTTGGGATTCTTCCATGTTTAGGTTTTCCTGCTCTATATGCATATCAGAGAATTCATCTACTAGCTGAAGGAATTTACTAAGCTCATCATCATTCTCAAACACCTTCCAAAATTTTACATTATCTAGCAGGGAAGGTCTGTACTTGACCTAAATATCATAGCTGAGTTTAGGAGGTAAAGGAGGAACAAACAAACTTGCAGAGACAACCATGGAATCAGCCAGGTGATTCAAAGCCCTAGGTATATATGATAGTTCAAAAAACATAAAGGAGTCTCTGAGTTTCCATACCTCGTCCCTGTAAGCCTTTAGTCTAACATTTTTTGCTTGAAAGGTGTTGTTGACCTGCTATATAATAAGGTCTGCATCTCCAAATATTTTCATGCACATGATCCCCATCTCCTTGGAAACTTTCACTCCTAACAACAAGGATTCATATTATGCTATATTGTTAGTGGTTTTAAAATCAAGCTTATAAGACAGATGAATATTCTCTTTGGATGGAGAGATTAATACTACACCTGCACCTGCTGAGTTTTGAGTGCTAGCCCCATCAAACTACATGTTCCAAACTGATGTGGTCACTTCTTTTGGCTGCTGACAGATGGGCTTGGTAAGCTGGACTAGTGTTTGCTGAGAATCATCTATTTGCAGAATGCATGACCCAAAATCAATGTCTACTGCATATATGGGGTGGTTCACTGAATTATTTTCATTGCTTATGATGTATGAAAGTTGATTCTCTCTGTAAAGCCTCTTGGTCTCCCCTCCAAACAATGGGATTGTAGCATATGTAAGGTCCTTCTAAAGGGTGCCACCTAGCCTTTTACTCCAGTATGGAAGATGTAGTGTTAGACTAAAGTCATCGATTTTCAGTGGGAAATCCATGAATGAAGCTATATGACCACCACCTGTTCCAAATTGAATCCCCAACATGATATATAAGAGGGGGAGCCCCATACCTCTTTGCATGCATTAACTAGTCAAGTGGCCCAAGAAACACACTTCTATATCCGTGTTGTGAAAAAATTCCAAACCAAATTAAATCGTGTCTTCTACTTAAAAATAATTCAAATATAAATAACTCTAAAAGAAATTACACCTTTGAGAGAAAAATAGCTTTTGGTAAAGTTTTTGGGAAGAAAAAACTTTTGATATTAAAACATTACAAGTAAATATATTTTCACACTAAACTATATCCGCTTGGTAGCTTATATTCTTGTTTTATCGAGTGTAGGTACCACCAAATAGGTATCTATCAGATCTATTTTCCTCGAGTGATGGTGTACTAGGATAGGTTGAAAGTGATATGTGTTGTACTAGATCTACCGGTTCTATATCAACTAGATCTGAAAAGGTAAGGAAAATATTTCATAGACACATGCAATATTTTATTGCCAATGGAGGGTCATGTAATTATGATACTAAGAGAATAGGTGACATTGAGTTTCCCTTGAGGTATAGACATCTAGTGCAACGATGGGTACCTAATAAGCTACCTCAAGTGGACATAGATTTCTTCATCAATGGGAGGATGTATCACATTGCTCCTTTGTCCTTACATGGATTGGGGCTATTTTCCATGGATTGCATAAAGGTTGGATATGGCACTGTAACTGAAATGATGGAGTATGTCGAACCATTATACAGATACAATAACTGGTTGATCTTGGTCCAATATACTCAAAGCATGAGGAGATACAGAGTTGCCGCAAATTATATACAACTAGCAGAACACAATAAAAACAAAGGGGCGACTATGTATATTGATGGGAGACCAAAAGCATCTGGAAACATTGCTGGCTTTATAAATAGTACATGGCCAGTGACAACAACTAAGCAACCGAATTGCAAATTTGAGGGACGCAAAGAACATCATATATTTGTATGTGCAACAAAAACAAGACTTCCAGGTGAAGAGTTGTTGATCGATTACAACTTAACTCGAATAGATGTGGCTTCCATAATCCAGGGTAACTATGGAAGCTCACACGTTATGCCTCATCGAGTAAATGCTAAATACAGTAACTAAACATGACTACAATAACTAAATGTTTTGATTTTTTTTTGCTAACATTCCATTTCCATCGTTGACATTCGCTTTTTTCGTGCATATTATGAATATTTCCATGTGATAACATGCTTATTACACTGTTATGCTTATCTCAATTTTTTTTTATGTTACAATTATTGGCTCAACTTTTATTGATTCAGTTATTCTATCAGGGTTGCAGTAGTAGAAAGCCACATGTTGCTTCCACGGTCCAGGGTGACTGTGGAAGGTCATAATCTATGCCTCATGAGGTAAATGTTAAATATAGTAAATAAATATGATGTCAATAACAAAATGTTTCAATTTTTTCAGTTGACATTTGATTTTCACTATTGCCATTTGCTTTTGTCGTGCTTATTGTGAATATTTCCATATGATAACATGCTTATTACATTGTGGCAGGGGTCTACTCATCCCCATGGAGCAGAACTTGTATCTCCTCCTTCGGAGGTAAAAGTAAATATTATTGCAGTATATCATTTTTGTTTATGTTGCAATTATTGACTCAACTAAATATAGTAACTAAATATGACTACAATATCTAGAAAATCCAACCCCAGAAGATTTCCATGTGACAACATGCTTATTACATTGTGGCAGGGGTCTACCCATGGTCGTCATGCAATGGAATGCGTGTCCTCTACTTCCATGGTCCAGGGTGACCATGGAAGGTCACACTCTGTGCCCCATCAGGTAAGTGTTAAATATAATAACTAAATATTGAGATTTTTTCTGTTAACATTCAATTTCCATTGTTACCATTCACTTTTTTCATGCTTATTGTGAATATTTCCATATGATAACATGCTTATTACACTGTGGCAGGGGTTTGCTCATCGCCATGGAGCAGAACATGTATCTTCTCCATCAAAGGTAAAAGTAAATATTATTGCAATATGTCATTTTTGTTGATGTTACAATTATTGACTCAACTAAATATAGTAACTAAATATGACTACAATAACTAGAAACTCCAACCCCAAAATATTTCCATGTGACATCATGCTTATTACACTATGGCAGGGGTCTCATGTCCATGTTCGTCATGGAACAAAACATGTGCCCTCTAGTTCTGAGGTAAAAATAAATATTATTGCAATATCTCATTTTTTATTCTGTTACAATTATTTTCATAACGTTTATTTATTGATTTATTGTGTCAAGGTGGCGTCGGTGGAAAGGCACCTACTGCTTCCATGGTCCAGGGTGACCGTGGAAGGTCACACTCTATGCCTCGTCATGTAAGTGTTAAATATAATAACTAAATGTTTCTATTTTTTCTATTAGCATTCGATTTCCACTGTTGACATTCTCATTTTTATGTGCTTATGGTGAGTTATTGATTGATTTATCATGTCAGGGTGGGGACCGTGGAAAGGCACCTGCTACTTCCACGGTCCAAGGTGACCGTGGACAATCACCCACTAGAAGTAGATCAGTAAAGGGTGATCGTGGGAAGTCACCGGCCACAACATCGTATCAGGTAAGTGTTAGTTCTTAATAGTAACTAAATTTCATTACAATAACAATGTTTGAAAGATGTTAAAAATATTTTTCTTGATTTTATTGTTTGATGAATTTAGTACAGTGCACTTCATCTGGGTGATGAGGAGCTTGAGGATGAAATTTACTATTCCATAGACCCTATGGATACTATAAAGAAGGCCCTGAAAAAGGAAAACATAGAAATGTTCTCCTTGTCTTGCATAAGGCCCATGACATAGGAGATCAGGGCAAGGATTGAAGAGCTGAAAGAACAAATAAAAACTTATGGGGTAAGTGGCATCTTCACATATTTTTTTAATCTATGACATGCTTTCATATCTGATATTATGTTTTCTATTTTTCCAACTAATCTGATAAAGTAAAGTTTTTCGTTTGTAGGAGATTTTACAACCCATGACTAGAGAAATTGTTGAAAGAATTTTACATTCAACAAGAAAGTGGTTGCAAAGTTAGCAGGCGAGAATTTAAAATACACCGAGGCCCAATATAGGGATAAATTGCAACTTGACCTCAAGCATGAGCACCCTCCCATGGTTCCGGAGAAAGAGTGGAAGGCACTCATAGAGGATGAAAAGGAGAACTTTCTAAAAAGACAAGGAAAACAACCACGTCCTGGAAAAGCAAGGTACAACACATATCATCTTTTTAGTGAAATATGCTCATTTATTTTTTCTTTTTTTTGTTTCAAGCAAGAATTTTGATATCTAACATTTTTCAAAATTTTCATATATAGGTTACCGGACACCTCCAAAGATACCAAGGCTAGAGTGGAAAAGCACAGGAAACATAGACTGGGCCAGGGTGGCTATAGAAAACTAAGAGCCTGAATCGTAAGAATTAAATGATTAACTGTGGGGAATATTTATTTCAAAGTAGTGAACAAATATCTATTTTTGATAGAGGGAATTTTATATGTGTTATGCATTGCAGGGAAATACGTTCCAAGACGTTGCCACCGAGGAAGACCTAAAGCTTGGTTTCAAGTATGGTTTTAAAAGTGCCATTAAATATCAGAAAATCTTGGGGCATACTCTAATCTCCCCAATGACGCAGATGCAGGTAAATAAAATGAATAAGGACATCATTGCAGTATACTATTAAATTCTATTCATTTTTTATTATATTGCCCATAACTAAATATTTATGTTTTCTTTTAAGCAACATTGCAACCGCAGCACTGAATGTAGCGGTACTCCGCGCGTACTAGCTGATGTTGGGGTGTGCATGTCCCATGATAGTGGGGAGAAGAGTAGCCATTCTGGAATTTGTGCTTTGGAAACAGAAATATCTACTGTGATTATAGATATTTATTTCCCACCGTATACTTTTAAATTTTATTCTTTCGATCGAAGACCATGAAGCTCAATAGGTTGAACCGCAAGACGAATGAGCAAGTAGAGAAACAATTAACACACCAGCTGTCACATCTACACAGACAGGTAAAGAGAAGTATTGTAATTTTAATCAAAATGATGAACTATTAATTTCAATAATATTTCAACATATCGATATGCCCATTTTCGTTCTTGCAGTTCACGCCCCTTCAGAACTACCTCCATGCCCTAGTCAATGACACACAAGAAGTATGATACATGAGGGAATGGAAACACAAACACTAGCAGGACATGTCTTTGTTGATAATCCACCAAATGATGATGATAATATCCCAATTATCGTCAATTATTTCAATGCAAAAAAAACATAAATCAAAGAAAAAGTCGATGTATAAATTCATGGCTTGTATTTGGATGTATATCGATGTTGTTAGTCTAAAACAATGTTTATATCAATTACTTCATTATGCTTAAATGTTTTTATGTTTATATGTTTTGATGACTAGCCTAGTTATGCATGAATGTTTAAATGTTTTCTATGTAAACAACATCATTTATTGGGTATGGGAAATTGAGAGCGATGTGAGGGGGGGGAGGGGCCATATGAGCTTCCACCTTCACATGGTTGGCCCTGTTCAGTAGGGAATATAAAAATTTTCTCGAAACAGAGAGGATCTCAATAAGGTATAAATACTCTTTTATTACTATGTATTAAAGATGGTTGTAAATTTTTAAATGCATGTCTATTTCTTAAAAAATTGTTAATAAATTTAACATTTCACAGTTCATTGATTTCTACAGGACTTTGTAGTAGGATTTAAATGATTGTTTATTTGCTTATATATTATTTACTCATATAAAAATTCTGTCTTTGATGATTTATGCAGGTCTTCGTGATGGAAATGCATCTCGTGGACAACTCTTATCAAGTTGTATGGGCGAATGGATCTGGCGAAAGGACAATGATAAGGTAAGGGTTCTGATGTGTTATTTATCCTTAATGTGTTTGTATTTATCCTTAAATTCTATTTCATTCTATTAAGATACAAAAGATACAACCAATAGTAAATAAATACTTTTAGACTATCATCCAAACTAGGAGACAACCTTCTACATAAAACACAAATGCTTCTTAGCAACGTAGAAAAATAGAAGAAAAATCACATAGAAGAAATTAGGATTTTTTCGGCCCTTCTTCCTATAATTTCGACATGATGAAACCCTTAGAAATTTTAATTTTTCAAACCCTAATTGTTCATCTATCTTTCAAAACTAAATTTTCTGATTTGTATACTTGTAAATATTATTCTTAGGTTATTTTTGTTTCTCTTAGGTTTTAGACTTAATTTTTATGTGTTTTTGTAACTTTTATTTTATCAAAAAAGAAAGACCTAAAAAAAGAATTTATGTGTAAAATCCTAAAAACACAGACCTGCTGCTCCCCCAATCTGAGCCCTCTCCTTTATCAAACATAGGTCTGGAATATGTATTGCAGGCCTCGTATGCCCTAGCTGCCTTGTATGCACACTCAAAATAGAAAACAAGTTAGTATTTCAAACTATTTAGATGGTGGTGTATTTTGTATAAATATATCTTATTGGTTTGATTAGTTTTCTGCCCTATTCACATTAGTTTTCTGGGTAAATGTAAGTCTGATTTTTTACTGAGATATGGAACCTTACATCTCTGAATGCACAATGATATAATTCTGACATTATTTTACTGAGTATTGTTTTGGATTTTCTTAGTACTAATTATATCTATTGAGAGCTAGGTGATGGTAAGGGAATTCATGATTTTATATTTCAGAGCTTACATACAGGATCAGGTGAATGATAATAACATTATGGTTAGCTTGGCTCTAAATTTTCATTAAGTTAGTATTTTATATCTATTCTATCACATACACAGATTTGGAAATCATATGCTAAATGGCACTTTAAAAGATTAACATTGGTTATTGGTTGCACTATTTTACACGTTTTGATTACTGTGATGATAAAGTTTCAGTTGTTGCATGGCACATATGTGGACCATAAATTTATATGTCAATATCTTCAAAGATACCAGATAAAATGATGTTACTACATGAGGAGTGTCTCCAAGGAAATTATGATATGGTTTCTAAACTACAAATTGCATGCTCAACTGTGCAACCTACTTCTCAGTGCCAAAAGGTAATTTATGATGATTTTTTTGCTACATGAGATCAATCCTAGTAATATAATAGGAATAAGTTGTCAACTCTTTGTTGACTAACATGTCTCTTTCCCATCATGTGCTTAGGGGACTATTTTTCTCTTATGGGCATATTTGATACTAACTTGACCAATTTTGGCCATGCTTGAGGTGGTTGCATAAGAAGGATAAAATTTTCATATTCACCTCTTCCAATAATGAGCAACATCAAAACAAATTACCACCAGTTGGCACTACAAAGATCCTACACAGATTTTCCAGGTGAACAACTACTCTTTTTCCCTAGGGGTTGAGTTATTGTTTTATTATTTATTTATTTTTCAATAAAGATGAATTCAATGCACCGTATGTTTTTTGTAGTATGATAAATTATCACAAGTACCTCTTCACACGTAGTAGATCAAGTGATGATATTTTATGAGGAGTGTCTCCAAGGCAATTTTGATATGGTTTCTAAACTACAAACTGCATGCTCAACTGTGCAACCTGCTTCTGATCAATGCTAAAAGGTGATCTATGATGAATTTTTTGTACGCACAGTAAAAGAATAGAAATAAGCTGTCAATTTTTTGTTGATTAACATGTCTCTTTCCTATCATGTGCTCAAGGGACTTTTTTTTTCTTTCGGGCATATTTGGTATTAACTTTTACCGATTTTTGGCCATGCTTGAGGTGGTTGCATAAGAAGGATATGTTTTTTGGGAATCCTTCCAAGCCCTTGTGGGCTCTTTAAGCCCCAATGGGCTTAACCTGATTTTGGATCACAATAAGTTGATATGAGCCCAGTGGTGCCTACGTATTTTATCAATGGTATTTTTATAGATGTACCCCCCTATCTTATCATAGAAATCAGCTCTCAATGGTGCCTAGAATATAATTTAATTAATGTTTATATGATCCCTGTGGTGGTTACAACGTATTTTATCGATGGTATTTTCATAGACGTACCCTCCTACCTTGTCATAGAATCTGCTCTAATAGATGCCACTTTAGCCTCTAATTATGTATTTTAGCCAATTATTATGAATTTGTGCATCCTAATCGAAAAGCAGTTTTTGAGGCAATAATTAGGGTGCTTAGGGGCACTTTGGGTACTTTTGGGCACTTTTTAAATCATTATGCCTTATTTTTTAGAGTCAGTTAACACTTTTTAACCTCCCCCCTGAACTTCCCATTTATTTTTTTCCTTTTACTTCAATATGTTTTTTCCCATATCTTACTTTCCCGATATCTTTCTTTTCTATAAATCACCTTTCCTGTGTTATATTTTATCCATTTATTTTTCTTTAAAATATAGTATGTATTTGTTCACAAGCACGTATTGAAGATCCAAAACCGTGGAAAGGAAGGTGCCTTTCCATGGTTTTTCAATTTTTTTTTGAAGCCTCCAGGTTTCATCTCAATATCGACCAACTTTCGTCGCAGGTACTGCAAAACCGATGAAACCCAAGGTGGCTTTCTAGGAATACCGTCGCTATAGAGATGTAGTTTCATGGAACAATTACCATTCAGCTTACAGATTTCATTGAAATTGTTTGGTTTTCCACAGTTTTGCGTGGAAGAAATTTCTGTTCAAATTCCAAAATTCATCGATAGAGTGACCAACTTTCATCGAATATGTTCCACGGTTTTACGTTGAAACTAGATTTTGTCTAGCAGTTTTTGGCCATATTTTTGTCATTCTAGGGACGAAAAATTGGTCGATAGAGCGACAAACACGTGGAAGAATTTTCTGTTCAAATTCCAGAATTTGTTGATCGAGAGACAAACTTTCATTGAACATGATCCACGGTTTTGCATGGAAACAAAAAACTGGCAGTTTTTGGCCATATTTTCATCGTTATAGGGACGACAACTGTGCCGATATAACGACGAATGCATGGAAGAATTTTCTGTTCAAATTCCAGAATTCGTCGATAGAGAGACACATGAGCATCAAACGTGTTCCATGGTTTGTCGTGGAAACTATATTTTGTGTAGCAGTTTTTGGCCATGTTTTCATCGTTATAGGGACGAAAACTATGTCGATAGAGTGACAAAACGTAGAAAATGAATGCTAAAAAATCAATTTCAAGGCTACCGTATAGAAGACACAAGGCGACCAGTTTTCGTCTCTATATCGACAGCTTAGAAAGTTCATCGATATATCCACGCAATAAGTGCCACGAAATGTCGCGACCATTTTTGTCGCAAGTGAGACGACAAAACGTGGGAATAACAACAAAAAACCATCGCAATTTTGCTCCTGTGTATTAGTGATTTGAGTAGACTTTTTTCTTTGTAACATACTTATTGCTTGGAATTATATAAATTTCATCATGTTGTGGTGTTTGTAGGTAATGGAATTGACTAAACATTTATAAGCTTGTATACTAGAAACTTGAGAAGGGCATGCCATTGAATGTGATTATGCAAGTGATATTTCTACGATAATGCATTATGGCTTATGATTCTAGATTTTCTTTTAACTTTTGAATATGAATGGAGATAGAATCCTAAGGGATTATTTCTAGAGCATAAGGATTATTTTCACGTACAACACACAAGACTCATTTTTAATTTCATACAAATCTGTTAAAGTTTCCAAAGCATTGTTTGAGGATGTTTTACCTTGGACATGGGTGATGATATCATTTATCAAAGTTATAAAAATGATAGGTGACACTTCTAGTTCTTTGTCATGATGTTCTCGTTATGCCACTTTGTTTACTAGAGTAGTGGATTTGATCTCCTTGCCTACAATGATTATGTCAATTTTTCCAAGACAAAAATAGTATATATAATGTGCTTACAAATTACAAAGATTTTTCCATTCAAGTTTTGTAAATTTGACAAAACATACTAAGCAATATTAAGATTTGAAACCTTTATGGAAAAAATTTGGATCTGATTACAATACTTTTGAGAGAGGTCATTTTATTATATGTAAATTATCAAATTTAAATATTTATGTTTGAAAACTATAACGTAAATCAATGAAAAAATAGATTTGAACAATCAAGAATCTAATAATAGATTTAACATGTGCAAACCTAAAGAGAACGAAATGTCGAAGAAAAACACTTGTATGTATAGAAAATGCATTGAAACATTGTAATTTTGTACCTCTAATAAACCCTCTTTAGAAGAGAAAATTGTAATCCTCAAAATAAATTCTTGTAAATTTTTACTATAAATCTCAAAGTAACAAAAGGGTCATAAGGTCATATAGTCTAATGATAAAATTTTGCAAAGAGGATATTTATGCAAATATATAAAATGTCTTAGTTGAACACTCTTCCTAATTCATATTGCCACTATGTTGTTTCCTTCATTCACACAAAGAATATGTTTTATACTTGGAGTAAAAATGCATTATTATACAAAGATTTATGTGTCGGTTGGTTGAAGTAGGAAGAAAAGGTGTTTCTCTAGTATAAATAATTATGTTGATCTAATGAAGAGAATGACAACTCAATAAAAGAATAAAACACCCAAATAAAATATCAATCGTTTGGTAAGAAATCCCACCCAGCAAGTGAGTCAACACTACAAAAATAATCTTATACCCGACTACTTTGGAAAGGAATTCAATGACCTTAAAAAAGCAAGTGAGTCAACACTACAAAAATAATCTTATACCCGACTACTTTGGAAAGGAATTCAATGACCTTAAAAAAGAACATGTTGAAAAATGGAAGAAACCTTGAGAAAACAAAATGGACTTATTAAATTCCAATTGAAATCCAATAGTTTTACTCTCTTCAAAAGATCAACACATTTATATAATGTATTTTCCTTTTTATGTTGATCCATCATGCCAACAAACATGGATCCTCCCTCAACCTATTTGAAAATTCACGTTAATCACCATGTGGTATGTAGTGGTGATAAAGAAAGATAGGCACACTATGGGGGTGACCTCTCAAACATAGTAGTAATAGATACAAGATGATAAGCATATTCTAATCTCCACAAGCTACGTGTCTATGTGACCACTAATGACCCCTTTAACAGTTACATGTCCACAATGTATTTTGTATCAAAATATGATCTTAAACGGGATTTAATTAAACAACATATGTGACAACTAATTGTTAACCTATTGAACTATGTTTAGTTTGGATTTATTTTATTATTTTATGTTGGACTATATTTAGTTTGCATTTATTTTATGCCAAATTTTTAAATTAAGATGGAAACTACTATCAATGCAATGATATAAATTTACTCTTGAAAATGTAAACTACATTTGAATTTTAAAAGCAATATATTGATATTGTAGACTTACACAAATTAGATTCCCACGCATTTATATGACTTGGCTAATCGATTTTTGGTGCTTCATATGTGTTAATGTTAGAGATTGTTCAATTAATTTTAGCATTGCTAACAAATGAATAACCTAAATTGGAAACAAACTTCACTATTGTCTTTATCAAAATGGAATAACACAACTGGATGTTACTCAATTAAAAAAAAATCCCTTTACATCTAGGACACATTGAAGTAATTTGGATCTAATCAAATATTAGATTAAATTCCCATCATTTAAATAGATAGTAATACATTCCATTGCTAAACAATCGATACAAACAAATTCACCTTCAATATTATCTTCCAAAAACTTATGTTGACAACATAACATAACTTTAAGGTACTTGTAGTTCCTTCACATTCCTTGAGTTCAAGTGATAATCCAACTAGTGATCCATTTACAATTTTCTAACTGGTGATAGTCCAACTATCCATGTACAATTTACTAACTAGTGATAATCCAACTAATGATCTGAAAACTCAAATACAATACATTTACAAGCCATCTATCCATACAAGCTATCGAATAATCAAAGTAAGCAAGATAGAGACAAGAGAAAATAAATGACAAACCAAATTTACACGGTACAACCCCAAATGAGGGAACATCCACGATACTTTATTTAATATTATTATTCTCCTTAAATATCCAATATTATAATACATGGAATCCTCACATAAGCATCACATTCCATAGTTCACCATCAATACCACACAAATCATCATTACATATTCCAACTATAACAGTTCTATGTTCTAACCCTACAATTAAAGAAAAGTCCATCAATCAATTTGTTCCATCCTTAAAAATGTGATAGTAGCACATTTTCAAGAATGGAATCATGATATTCTATTGACAATTTCCATTTTCGATGCTTGGAATTTTTCCTACTCTTCACTTGATTCAACTACAATCAAGTTGCTATGGTCAAATGACTATATTGGGCACACATAACATTTGTCTGGTAGTCTTGAAAAATAATATGGTAATTAAAATTTTTACCTATTCAAAGAAATGACTCATTAAAACCACTAAACCCATTGCATATGTATAATTTGACAGATCTTAAATTCTTGCATCAATGTGCTTTTCGACCTAGTGAATCTTACTAAATAATAATGCACCTTTTCCAGATTATCTTCCTATGCAATGACAACAGAGACATCACCTTATTTAACCATATCATAAATATGATCATAATCCTTGTCAATCACAGCCAGTTCATTGCCAAACTCTGCATCAGTTAAATTTGGAAATGGAGGTAATGGTGTCAATTCTTCATGTATCCATGGTTTGACAAATTTGTTAGTTTCATTTTGACACTCATCGATCATGGATTCCCCATTATCAATGCATCTAAGATATAAGAAAGAGTACTTTCGTTTCTAAATTGAGTGTATATTTGTCACTTTCTCACTCCTAAAGGAGTGTAAACCCCTCGTTCCATGGATTGCAACACAATTATATGGAATCAATCTATCAACATCACCCATTTCTATATCCCAAAAATACATGTTCAAGGAAAACACATAACTCATGAAAATCAAATTTCACATAAATAAATACATATTTGTTTTCAATATATATCTAAAACACACATACATATATCTAAACAAACATAGTAAATTAAGATTTATTTAAAAAAAGGTTCAAAGAAGGATTTTTACCTTCTCACATGAACTATCCTTTCATTGAATTCATGGCTTAAATTTTGTTTGCACCAATCAAGAACATCGAGTGAATTTAACCAAATGGCTCAATTGATATCTTCTAAGTGTGTGCTTTATGCAAGCCCCAACACCATCATGTTCTCTTTTTCCATGCCCCATTTCAAAGAATCTCCATGTGTGGTGAATATCCATTTTCTTATGAAGGTGATATAACCAAAAAATTATCGTGTCAATTTAAACTAACCATCACAACCATCTGACCACACCCAATGTTCTTTAAAAGTAACACCCAATGTTCTTTATAAAGCTTATTAAAATAATGCTAAAAAAAACGTATATCATGTGTATGATCAACACTAATGTAGAAATGGTACTCCTTAATTACTTCACGGTTATTTTCATTGCTATCAGAACCATCCACATCGAGCTATGCATGTATGTATAAAATATGCACCAAGTATAGAGACCTCATCTGAATGCTAATACTCACTTTCTATCTTCTTCTATGGAGTGAAAGTGTGATTCTAAACAAAATCAACCATTGATAATATTGTTCCTTTAGGAAACACATCTCTTGATTTCTTGAACTGAACATCCTTCCATTGTGTTATATGTGAGTGTTTGATATATAGCTATATATTTGTTCCCTGAACTTCTCCATAAAAGATGTCACAGACATATCATCTTCAAGTAAACCAATCTTTTTGGATGTTGTCATTGAATCTCTAACAAGAGTGTACTGAACATATTCATATCTCTTCCATTTCACAGTGAGATTCCATAATCGAGGATCATTTGGATCAATGGGATACTTAGCATCAAAAGGTGCCAAATGAGAACATTCTTTGCATTCTCTACCACCAACACATTCTTTCTTATAAAATACTCGATCACTATCTCGTGCACATAATAACTTAGATAAAAAAAATCACAAACACTCAAAGGAGGGGGGTTATTTGTCCAATATTATATGCCAAAATTTGGAAATGTCTCATAATATAATTGGAATTCTACATGGTATCAACAACAACATGTGTTCCAAATAGTCATATGCCTTCCATAACATGGTTTAAGCTTCACAAATGTGCTAAGGGAAATTTTCACATCAACATTACTCTTCATAAAATTCTTGAGCATTTCCACTTGAGTGAGCTATGTTATATGTTTGGCATGAGTTTTATAAACTCCTTTAGATATACAACACCACATGATTCCGTTTTCATTTGGTAACACACGAAATTTTAAATACCAAAAATATTTCACCCTATCCCTAACATTATCTATAATTCTATCATGATAGGGTTTCCTATAGATAACATCCCAACATGCAAGTTCATCATCCTCATCTAATTGAAAACTACATTTTTTATACTTCCATAAACCTTTTCTAGATGTTTTTTAATGTTCTTGTGGTCATCGCCATCAAATGATTCAATGCAATGTTTTTTTGTGAAAACACCTATTAGCAATGCTCTATTAGATACCTTTTCAACAAGAGATCATATTTTTTGCAAGTGTTCCAAAAGCCACATTAACATTTTTTTTATACCATCTCATTTGTTTAAACCTCTTGGATACTTGTAATACCCAATATTTTGACTACATTTCTTAGACCTTTTTTCTTTAAGAAGCTATGTAACAATTGAGCTTGTGATATGAAATATTTACCTTCAAGATATTTTTTTTAACATCACGTTTTCTTTATATCAAGTTGTTTAATCATGCATCAATGGTCCCAATTCTTCAGTTTTACTTCAATAGACTGATTCTCTAGAAAATTGTCATCAATTGAGATAATGCTACAACTTCAAGTTAATCTCTGTGAAATGTTGTGTGGTAGGATATTGTTGTGACGTATATGTTTACCCTACATAAAAATATATAAATTTGTAAATTGAACTTAAGTATATATATAAATCATTTTAAAATTTTGTGAACTTTCAAATCAAATATATAAAAAATAAAAATAAACAAAATTTAAAATTTCTTTACTCACCATCATGGTGTCGATATCTACATTTTTTATTGTTTCCTTGGAATTTTTATTGTTTCCTTGGAATTTGTCATTTCCTCATCACCTCCATGTTGTTCATTTCTTTCATCAACGTGTTCCTTGACATTTTTTATTTCCTCATCACTACCATTTGCCTCCAAATTTATTTCCATTGCTCTTTTTGCTCTCAACCTTCTCATGTTTTCATGTTTTCTCACTTTCCTTTCCTCTCCATCAGTCCTCATGCGATCATGCTTTGTTGCACAATTATTTTGGTTTCCCATGTTCAAAGTTTAAAAAACCTAAAATCCAATGCCAAAATAACACAAGTGAGAATTTTATTAACACTTGAGTGACGAGACAAATTGCAACATCTCAGATACAGAATGCAATATGCCATAGTAAAAAAAACATAAGTGATGACATAAATTGCAATATCCATTTTTTCTTTGAAAAAAACTAAAATACTCCTTTTTTTATTGGAAAAGAAGTTACATTAGGATATATCCAAATATCACAAGTCGTGAGTGAAATTGCATATCATATTTCCTTTTAAAAAATGTAATGTGCTAAAGAAAAATCACAAAATGCCCCTTATAAGATAAAAACAAAAAAAAATGGAAAAGTTAATTTCACAATATCACTTGTATCTATAAAAGTAATATGGAAAATCCAAATTTACTATAAGCCCCTTTTCCATAAAGAATAATATGCCAAAACCAAATTCCCAATATTCCCCTTATAAAAAAATCAATGATATGCCAAAACCAAATTCACAATATGCCTCTTACAAAAAAAATTAATATGCCCAAAACCAAAATCACAATATTGCCCCTTATAACAAATAAGAGTAACACCCTCGTTAAAAACAAATTAGAGTAAAAACTCCATAAGCAAAAGAAAAAAGTAATAAAAAAAGAAAAACAAGATATCCCTTGTAAAACACCCATGGGTTAGAGCAATTGGTAACTAGTAATTAAGCTAAGAAGTTGTAAATGGAAAGAATATATATATATATACCCCTTGTAAAACAAATTTTGATATTCCAAATTAAAAACTCTATAAGAAAAAAATTTGTAATATGCCAAATTAAAAAATCCATAACCAAAAAAAGCTTACCTTTAAACCTTTTTTTTTCAAACCTTCTCTCTTATATATTCAAAGTTGATTCAAATGTGGAAAGTGAGTGGTGTAAAAAATATCTAGGTGGAGGCATATAAATAGACCTCTCGACAGACATATTATGCAATCCCATCGAGAATCTTTGGCAATTAATGTGTCAGCTTAATATTTATTCTCGGGGTGTTGTTTACCCAAACCATTGTTGATGTTTGAGCAAAATCGAAGATGATTAAACTTTAAAACTTTTATCAAAAAATTTCAGCACTTATGAATTTCATAAATTAACCACATATGAATATTTATATCAGCCACATGTGAATATTTATATCATCCACATATGAATCTCATAAATAAATCAGCTCCATAAATCAGCCATAAAAATCAATCAACCAGAAGAGACAAGATATACCTTGGTAAAGCCCTCCAAACACAGAGGATTAAAAAAACCCAACAATTCTTTGAGTATGATAGATAAATTTGTAGAGAATGGTTTACAACACATAACATATTGCCTGATAAGGGATATCACCTCAGTGGTAGAGAAGAGAGATCCAATGTAACCATGCAAAAACAACGGTATGCAACTATATTGAACTTTCTATATCCCTAACATATTAATAACAAGACAAAATTCCTAGCATGCAAAAGGTAGCGCATATGAGGCTCAGTAAACACACTGAGATAACCACATAGTGCATTCATAAGGAAGAGCTAACTAGAACTCCCTCCATGCAAACATTAGTGCCTTTCCTTTCCTTAATTAGCTTTAACTGAATGTTCACTGTCTTGAACTGAATGAACTGACTTGAACTAAATCTTAATTGACTTGAACTGAATGTTAACTAGCTTGAACTGAATGTTAACTTACTTGAACTGAATGTTAACCGACTTGATTTGAATGTTAACTTTACTTGAAATGGATGTTAACTGGCTTGAAATGAATGTTAACTTACTTGAACTGAATGATAAGTGACTTGAACTGAATGTTAACTGAATGTTAATTGAATGTCAACTGAACTCAATATTTAACTAACTGTTGATCACTTAGTTAGCATGCTAATTTATGTGTCATTAGTGCTTCTCTCTTAGTGCCATCCATGCACAATTTATATTATTAACTTTTGCATGGATATATTTATTTAACTAATGCATTATGATTAATGAACATTAAGCTCATTTTTACTTAATTGATTACATTCCTTAATAGTTCAACTGATGCTTTGACTGAGGCATTGATTAAGGCATTCATATTTTACTGAAGCTTTATAACTTGAGCTCACTTAGACATTTTCATGGGCAATTTGAATTTGAATTATCTATGATTTATCTCATTATCATTAAATAATTAATGCTTGGTCCATATGTGTATTATTTCTCCATCTTGTCATATCATACTCAAAATAATTATTCCATGCATACTAATTATCATATGTATTACCCTGGTCGATATAGTCATATGCTAAAGTAATTCATTCTAGGGGTAGCTAAGCCCTTAAGGAGACTTATATAGCACTCAGTGACCATGACTAGAAATATATCAAACAATATAACATCGTGACTTGCTACAACACAAGTCCATATCCATAATTGAAGATCCATTCTCATAGGGTACCATCTATGAGAATCATTGACTTGATACAACACAAGTCTAGACTTGATACAACACAATTCCACAGTCTCGATACAACACAAGACTCCAATCTTGATACAACACAATATTCCAGTACATGAATCCACCTCAATACATGAGGAAATAGACAAGACTTTATACAACAAAATTTCCTAACTTGATGCCACACAAGTCTTGGAGAATGAGTCATGATGTTGTACAATCAACAACTCTTAGCTGAGAGTTTTTTTATTTTCTTGGATAAGCGATTTCTCAAGAAAACTCTCAGCCAAGAGTTTGGATAAACTCTAGGCCTAGAGTTTTTTATTTTCTCGGTCGAAATATTTAGTTAACTCCAGGTTATTTTTTGGGGCGGTAAAATTCTTGTACAAAAAGTTTAAAACTTCTTGAACAAGATTTTTTCTCAACTGAGAGTTCTTGGTTGATTAAAAGAACAAGCACTTCTACAATTTTTAAGAACCTGTAACTTCAACAAGATTGAAATGTTGCACAATATCATAATTATCTATGGGAGTTTATACCAATAGATTCATGTTTGAATCTAGTTTTTCATGGTATAATAATTTATGATTTTCATTAAGGATTGTTATTTTTTACTATTTCTTTTTTTCTAAATTTTATCATTAAGAATTTTACTAAGCTAAAATTTGGTTACAAAGAAAACTCAATACCGTCAAAACAACAACACCAAAAAAATAGAAAAACTTACAACGATGTTCCTTGCGTTGTCCTCTTCAAAAGGGTACTTTTATATTGTTTCATAAGATTCACATTAAAAATAAAATTCAAGGTCACCAACATGTGCTAGTAAGGAACCATTTTTTTCAATGTATGTAATTTCAATAAATAATTAAAAATAGTGCTTAAGTCTAAAAAACCTCAAAATATAGTCCATTCCCAAGTATAATCTATGCAGATTATGAGCATACCTTTTTTTCCCTAAAATGAATAACCACCTCTAAAATACGCAAAGGGCACGCATGCCACTCATTATCGATACCTAAAATTTTAAAGTATATGTCGTTGATGCCCCTAAAATTTATCACACTATATGTCCACAAGTTTCCCCAATCGACGACTAAGAAGAGAGATGGAATAACTAAGGGGATAATTTCCCTCTTTCTTCTTGATACCACTCTGGGAGGTGGTTTTGACGGTTTTACATCGATTGGTATTGAAATTCTCAATTTATCTTTTTTTTTCTTAATTGAACAATTTTTTTAACAAGTCATCTTCAAAATACGACATTATCAATAATGGGATTCAAAATACAACATTACAAATACAAAATCTGTGTGATGGACAACATTCTCACAACACTAACTACAAACAATGGTTAGAAAAAATACCACAGACACACCATATCAATCATCTACATAAACAATCCACTCTCTTATACTAATTTTATCTGAACATAACAACTTTTAAAGGTCTCCTATATTCCTGGGCTAGATCTGATACCATGATAGGAAATGGGAGAGTAGACATCATTTTACACACACTAAAACAATTATGAGTGTTTTATTAATATCAATAAGTACATATTTATACATTAAGATTTTCCTCAAGGAAAAGACACAAAATAGTAAGAGATTTTCTTAACCACACTAAACACAAGAAAACTAGTTAGTGAAAATCTCTCAACTCCAACTAATTTAACAACCTATTAAGAATTATCATTTAAAATATTCTCATATATCACATAGTAATCTCATATAATTTAGACAAGTATGAGTTTGCATAGGTAAATGTAAATGCAAATTTTGAATTTGGGAAAAGTGTTTGCTCCATAATTTGTTTTACCTCTTATTATGTTTTGTTGTTTCAAATTTAGTACCTCCATTAAATTTCTATGAGAATCTTCATAAGTTATTTGATGACAAGTTTATGTCAAGGGTAAGAAATTTTAAACTGTGATAAATTTAGGCCTTGTAGTAGTGTAACTCAAATGAGAGATCATGGAAGAGGATAGTTTATTGTAGTATGTCCATGATCCATGGAACTATATAATGATCACTCAAAATTATAGGCGTGCCTCTCTGACTTCGACACTGTCAAAATCCCTAAAAACTGAAGTAAGGTCTCACAAAATTCATTTCTTTTGAATAAATAAAAATATCTTTGTTTAAAAAACATGTATTTGAATTAATGTGCAGAATTAGTTTCTTCAACGTATAAATGTTTAGAGTGGTAGCAATGGAAGTGATAAACCTAAGGTTAGGAACCAATAATATGAAATGTTGCAAATAATCTTCAATTCTTGTATCAATAGCATAGAATTCATTTTCTTTAAATTTTCTTTTTACTTGAATAACCTAAATCACCACCATAATAGAATTTGATTTTATGCTCTGATTGAAATGTACTTATTTTCTTATTCCATGAAATAACAAAGTCATAGAATCTTACACCCTTCATAATATAGATTCGGGAATTAAATTCTCATACATGAACATTATAATTAGATTGAGTTATCTTATAGCTCTTTTAAATAGTGAGTGATTTCAAAATGATAGTTTAGTTTAAAGCTATGTTCATGTTATTAATTTTTTGTTTTTTTTTCAATAGAAAAAGATAATTTCTTGTTATTCACAGTGATTAAAGGAACATATATCAAAACAGTTCAGAACCTTCTCAAAAATTGTTCATCTATTCTATCATGACATAATAACAAAACATAGAAATAAAAAACTTTCATATAAATCTGAATTCACTGTTTGTCTTGTTCGAAAATATAAAAACATAATCTAATCTATGATACAATAGGAACCTAGAGGATTGATAGAACTTAGTTACAGTCTTCCAATAAAATAAAATAAAAACTAAGTGAAAAATAGTACCAAAAAAGCCACTGACAGAGCACTTTAATAAAATTGGAGAGCGCCCTTTGATAACGCATAGTTGTCTTTGATTTCTTTTAAAAAAATGGAGTCCTTCCACTAAGCTAATAACTTGTTTTGATAAGGGGTGGCAGGCGCGGGGGGGGTCATTCTTGACCCCGGCGGGAAAATTGAACATTCCTTTGCATGGGGGATCGGGAACAGGACCAATAACGAAGCAGAATGGTTGGCTCTGTTTCAAGGTCTGCGTCTTCTTCAGGCCAAAAATCACCGCAAGGTCTTAATTTTTGGAGACTCTAAACATGTCATCTCCAAATTGATTAATGGTTACCCCTCGGGAGCTGTCAGATGTCGACGCCTGTATAATAAAGTCAAATCTCTTTGGCATCACTCCTTCCAGCCCTTTCACATCCTTAGAATCAACAATAAAGCTGCGGACGCTATGGCTAACATCGGGGCAACCCTATCGCAAGGAGTTTATAAACTGGATGGGGACCCTCCCTCCCACCATTATATTCCTTAATGAATCAGGCAATATGCATTTGGCTCACATTATATATTGAAACTTGGATTGTTCTCTTGATAAGGTGGAGAAGGCTTTGTTTTTTGCCTAAAACTATGGTTTCTTGCCTAAGCCTAAGGTGGAGAAGGCTTTGCGTATGGGGTATGGGATCACTCATCCCTCTCCACCCTTCCCACTCCTCGAACCTCCTCATCCCTTGCATTTACGCCTCCCTGCTGCTGTTGTCCTTCGCCGGCTGCATGCTCATAAAATCCCATCCTCCTCCCTGCGCCGCGTGTATTCCTCCTCGAACCTCCAAACATTCGGTCATGTCCGTCTTAATGCTTGCAAGCCTCTGGAGTCTTCGCATTTACCTCTCGCACGTTTGGAGTTTTGTTTATCCCGGTCCTTCCTCCATCTTCGACTCCAGAATGTCGCTCCGGAACCCCTCCTCTGTAACCTCTGTCGAAATTCAAAGAATACTGGGGCAGGTGGTCCTGGGTGTGAGTGAAGGGTGGTTTCAGGGCCTCCCCTGGAAGGTTCTCCCAATATCGCGTTCGTTGGTGAAAGACTGGCTCATATTGGTAGTATTGTCCTCTGGCGCAGGATCCAGTCAGCCAGAGTTTCGTGTTGCTGAGCAAAGGGATACAGGCAGTGTTTGGGTCTTGGACCCCGGGCAGAACAGGGTGCTGGGCGTTGTGGGATCTTCGGGCCCCTTCCAGGCAGGTAATTTCTCGTTGTCATATGAGTTAGAGGTGCTCAATTCTCTCTTTTCTACAACCAAGATTCTTCGTAGAACTTCAGGTAATTCTGC
>LPNX010656183.1:107520-279546 GCA_001517045.1 Pseudotsuga menziesii
AGGATTGAAAAATGTTCAATGGAATAAAAACTATTATAAGGCCTCAACACCCTTTGATATATATTGGTTGTAGCTTGGGTGGTTGGGAGGAATGAATGTTACCCTCCCCACCCAGGTTCAATTCTTATAAGTGACATGTTTGCTCTTGTTGAGCCCCTATGTAATGAATGAGTTAATGGATTGAGTAGTCAAAGTATTGAGTAGCTAAGGCCTTCAATATCCTTTGTAGCAATTTGCCTTGTCTAAGGCATCATTAATTTACCTTGACCAACTTGGATGCTGCAAGATATGCAAACTAAACTCAATAGTACTTTTTCTTTCCGTATTTAGTCACTTTCAAATCCAAATGCTTCTTCTTTCATGCTAAAACAAATTCTATAACAAAGAGAAAGGAACAAAATAGATTGAGTAGTCAAAGTATTGAGTAGCAAAGGCCTTCAATATCCTTTGTAGCAATTTGATTTGTCTAAGGCATCATTAATTTACCTTGAGTTAAGAGTGTTTTGAAAGTGAAAGACCACCTTACTTTATCAACAACACACCATTTTATTGTAAAAGAAACCACCCACCACCAAAATATTGAAATCAAAATCAATTTGAATGCTGCAAGATATGTAAACTAAACTCAATAGTACTTTTTCTTTTCTTATTTCGTCACTTTCAAATCCAAATGCTTCTTCTTTCATGCTAAAACAAATTCTATAACGAAGAGAAAGGAACAAAATAAAATCAATAGAAAGACATAGGAATCTGAAGATGAAAAAAAGTAACAAATTACAATTGCGTGACACCGAGACGAAAATGAGACTATAATTGCCTTCCACTAAGGCATCAAATTTGTTAAAAATGAAATGAACCAAAGCCGATGACACTAGAACCAAAATCCCATGAAGCCATATTCAACTTTTGTGTTTATTAAAGGTGGACTTCAATAGTGATGTTATTTCCCTATGCATCTCGAGTTTCAAAGGCCATTTTGTTGAGCCTCTTGGAGACAAAATGTTAGCAGAGGCTGTCCAGAACAACACTATTGCTGAGATCCTCACTTCCTGAGCGAAAGACAGGTTGCACCATCATGTCTCATATTTGGACTGACAACGAGAACATGACCATTTTGAATCTTCTTTATTGTCCCAGAGGCACTCTTATTTAGTCATCTTTAAAGGTCTCGCGCTTTGCAATCTCCACAGCATGGACAATTAATTGATCCATCTTTTCAAGCTTCTTTAGTTCCTTGTTAGTGTTAGAAACTGTGTATTATTCTTTAAGGCCGTACTAACCTGTCCCGAGGAGGATTTAACATTATTCCTATCTTTTAATAGGTATGACAAGGGGCAGCTGCTCCACAAAGTCACTCGTAGCGGCGAAAAATATATTTCATGCTATAGAGCATTAAATGCGACGGCGGTCATACTGTCCGCCGTTGGATCTTACTTTGGAAAGGATCCGACGGTGGACAATGCGACCGCCGTCGCATTTAATGCTCTATAGCATGTAGTGTATTTTTCGCCACTCGTAGCAGTCGAGATACCCATTGTGGATTTCGTTTGGGAACTTATCCTCCTATTCCATCACGTATTACATGTGCGCGGCTTACTTATTTGAAGATGAACTTGACGTACTCCTTGCAACACCATTGCATTTGCACCATAGTGTTTTGACATATTGCCTTTTGGCGTTACATCTAATTTCTTAGAGAGTTTGAACTTTAGTATAGCGTTTAGGGGAACTTGTCGCTTATGTTTTCCATGGAGATGGGATATAAAGTTCTTTTGTTCGCTGCATATGTATTTTAATTATGCAAAACAATGTAATATTCAAGATGATAAGCTCTAAAGTCACTTGTATATGATTTATTTATGTTGATCTAATTATGTAAAAATTATTATTCTCATGTTTATTTAGAAAATTTAAAATGCACAGCTTATTTGCAACATAGCATTGCTTTGCATTTGCGATAATGGGTATTCATATGCTATTGTATGTATGATTTGGCTAGGTATTCCAATGTTATTGTATGTTTTGACCATCTTTGGAAATGGCTAGTGTGTTTTAGTTGTTTACTTTCATATCATGTAAGATTGTATGGAAAAGTAAATAACTTATAATCTCTTTGCAATGTGGATTTCCAACCTAATTATATTTTTATAATCTGTAGGTTTATAGATGGTTTTGTTTAGTATACTAAAATTTAGATCTACCAATCTAACCTCGACATGTGTATGTTGACATGCATACCAGGTGGCTTAGCTTAAGAATTGAGTTGTTCTTACTGTGACAATGTTGTATCTCTATTCCTATAAACCACCGTCCTAGACTATATTAAACATGTAAATATCTATTGACTTGTAAATTGTCCAAACAATGTTATGCATTTCCTAATCAAATGCCAACTGTCCAAACTTGATCATCGAGAACTAGTAACAACCATATTAATAAGATTAATATGTTCGGAATACATGGATAGGAATAAATTACTAATACACTATTTAATAGAAATTTTGGACTCACTAGTTGATTAGCACATTATCTAAGTGATTGTTCGCATGATGTTATGTTTCCAAAATGGAAAGCTTATTGGCAATGAAGGTCGACTTCTCACGCTAAGAGATGGAATCATTGGAGTATAACTACACCTTCTCATCTAAATTAATATAATAGTTGTATTAAGTTATTGGATTTAACGCAAAATTTATCTAATAGTTGTAGAATCATTAGTTGTATCTAATAGTTAAGCTAATAGTTATCCAATATAGCCATGGTTAAAGTTGAAGTTAAGCTCATAGTTGTAGAATCATTGGAGTTAAGCTAATAGTTGTATCTTATAGTTAATTTAAAAGTTAATACATCAACAACAATTGCAATTCATCATGAATAAGGTTAAGCTAATCATTGTATCTAATAATCTAAGAGTGGTATCTATCTAATAACTGAATATTTGAAGTTGAAGTTTAATATTTCTAACCATTGCAAATTGTTCTTAGCATGCTAACTAAGTTATTTTTATTTTTATTTTTTAATTATTAATTATGAATTTTGGAGGATGTTCGTAAAATCAATCCACTTGCCCCATTCTTATTCATAAATGAAAATACATAATTAATAATCCACCCCAAAATCCTAAAATATATATGCATGCTATAAATAATAATGTGTTTGATACAATAGACTTTTCTTAAATTATTATTTTTTTCTTTCTATAAACTTCGTTAACCCCAAAGTCCTTTTTTTGGATTTATTTTAGTGCAATTTTTGTAACTAATTGTTTTTGGAAAGGAACTTGTATTTTTTCTTTCTATGAACTTGGTTAACTTGATATTTACGCTAACTTTAACTTTTAAAGTTTTTTTATATTATTTAATTTTAAAATGATTTTTTTTCAATATAAATTTGTTTTATCAATTACCTTGTATTTTCAATTTTTTATAAGTTAATTTTTTTTCAATTTTTTAAAAGTCAAAGTTTTTTTTAAGTTAAAGTTTTTTTATATTCTTTAATTCAAGAATGGTATTTTGTTCAATATAAAAATGATTTTTTATCAATTACCTTAAATTTTCAATTTTTTAAAAATTAAATTTTTTTAATTTAAAGTTTTTTTTTAATTTTTTTAAAGTTAAAGTTTTTTAAATTAAAGTTTGTTTATATTCTTTAATTTAAAAATTATAATTTTTCATTATTTAAAAATATTTTTGTAATTTATCAATTAGCTTAATTCTTTTGTTAAAGTTGTTTTTATATTCTTTAATTAAGAATTGTATTTTTTAAATATAAAGTTATTTTTTTTAATTTATCAATTACCTTTATAAGGTAAGTTCATTTTAAAAAAAAAATAAAAAGTAAGTTAATTTAAAAAAATTAATTTAACAATTTCTTTAACTAATGTGAAAATAGGAAAAATGATCCAATCAATGCCTTTACATCAATAACAAAATTAATGATTACATTTTTAAAAACTTTGGAAAAAAAATAAAACATATTAGTTGAATTCTAAGAAGTTTCTCATCTTTAGTTTCTCATATTTAGGAGCAAATCAAGAGACTGAGAATATCTTTGCTAAAGCTGTATATTAGGTTATTGTTCAAACCTCTCTAATTGTTCATAAATGGTGGTACAAGCTTATATGGAAATAGATGATTGCTTTAAAATTTAAGTGATTTTTGTGGTTGGATTTACAAAAGCCTAAAGAGTTGGGACAATTTGATGATAAAAAAGGTTAGCATAAATGGTGCTACAAGCTTATCTAGAAATGGATGATTCCTTCAAAATTTAAGTGCTTTTTGTGGTTGGATTTAGAAAATTGTCTGAACACCTGGGACAATTTGATGAAAAAAATGTTGGCAAGGTCCTAGCTTCTACATTCTTTGCAAACATGCTTATGAATCTACGAACCATTTACTCACCAATTGTGAGTTCATTCTCATTATTTGGAAAAAGATTTGTCTATTTCTAAATATCTCTCGAGTCTGGGAGTGGGAGAACTTTGATAACTGTCTCTTCAGTTGGTATAACTCTAGCCAAAAATGCTACATTCTGCCTACTATAATTTCCTGAAAAATATGGAGGGTGGGAAATGTTTTTGTAACAAACCCAATCTCCTCTTTAAACTTCTACGAAATATGGAATAATTTGTTTTTTTAACGTATTTCTTCAAAACCAATTGTTAGTTAGTTCTTCATGACCATAGACATTAGCCTCATTGATTATATAACCTTATCATCAATAATGAAGTGCTACCTTTTTATAGAGCCTATCATGTAATGATAAAAAAATAGTAGCTATTTGAAGAATATTCACTTCATCTATTTACCATACAACCTTTTATTGACCTTATTAAGTTAAATCAACACAACTATCTACTCGCATAAAAAATAAACACATGTGCATTTCAAGTAGGGTCTTAATTCTTTACACCCAAGCTTATTTCATTGTCCTCTTAAAAGGATTTACACAAAGCAACTAATGATCTCTTTGCAATAAACTCAATTGTGAATACGACCCTAGTCTTAAACAAATAGCTAAAAGTTAAGTAGTGTCTCAATATAACATTATCATCTAAACAAAATTGAAAACACACATGCATATATCATTTTCTACATACTATACTCTTTTGTTTGAGACCATACCTAAAATAATTATCATCATAGGTGAAACACATGAGATGCAAATTATAGAGGAACACCAATCTACCTGGTTCACCCAATCTTTGGGCTACATCCACCAAAAGTTGTTAATATTTTTATTATTGTTTTGTCCAACAAAGTTGGTTACATATTTGCTACGCAATTGCTGCAACTCACTATTTATCCTCATTGAAAGGCCTCCTTTAAAAGACGATAATATTATCTAAAACAATTCAAAGACTTTCCCAATTTAATATAACAAAAGACTACAAATACAACTTACTAGGTTTCCACATTTTAACACATCAAGCAAATCTATCCAATAACATAGGTAACAAATTTGGAACTCTTTATCACTTTTCCTCAAATTATAAAAGGATATCTAAACCAAGGTTTACACTCCATCTTAGTGTGCACACACATATACATGTAAAATAAGGATGTACACTATATACATCAAATAACTAAATATAAGATTTTATACGCATGAACTAGCTTCAATACAATTCATGTCTTTAAAAAAAAGGATTTTACACTTTACTACCAAATAAATAAAATCTTAACTACCAAATCACTCAAAGCTTGGTTTGAAATTAGACCTGGCTAAACCAAGTTCTTACTTCATCGAGCAAATGCATGCAATATTATTAAACCTTTCCTAACATAGTCATCCAAAAAAGGAACACTTACAACAAGACATATCTATACAATCATCTAGAATAAAAGAAATGCTCACAGTAGCCTGAATATTGCTTTGGAGCCAAGCTCTGCCATCAAGGCATAAAATCTATTTCCATAAACAAAACATAGATAGGCTTATCTGAAGATTTGCAGACGTTGAGAGAGCTATGCTCCATCAGGCATAAATGAGGAATTAAATAAAATCCAATCAAATTTATGATTGCATACTGAATAAAACAAATTCAATGCAAATGATGAATCCTTTGTCCTGCTGGAAACTACATATCTAAACCAGCAACATGCTTAACTTCAACATTGTCGACGTTGAGAAGGCTTTAATCCATGAAGCATAAATATAACTAAAAATGAAAACACCCACGACTGCAAGTTAAAATACATTCCCCACCCATGAAAAGTGCTCTTTTCTTTCGACGGACATCGAACTTAAAATCTGAAGCTCCACACACTGAGTAGAAGGTAGTGATGGTTTTTATTTTTGGCATACCCGCTCTTCCATAGACCCTAGGGTTAGTTACAAAGAAAATGCAACCGAATTGGGGTTTCCCAATTGCATTGGAAATAGCTATGTGTGATGGAAACTATTCTCATATAAAAAGAGGGAAGAACTACACCCTCTCTAAAGACTACTACCTTCAATAATAACTCCACAATACATATATAAATAATCAAGTGAACCGAAAAGGTGGGGTTTACACAACAACAATGTTAATTTAAAACTAGGTCTATTTTTCTCCAAAGACAATACCCTATTCAATGAACAGAAGTTTCACCCACAGTATAATGGGTTCGGTACTTGTAAGTCAACTAAATATAAGCTGGGTGTTGAGGTTCGCTCTCATGTCAAAGGCCTCCCACTCTTTAGAAGGTGAACCGCTATTTAACATTGATTCTCATAATAACAAAGCTAATATAAAACACATGTTTCCATTATATTCTAAATAATGAATCATCCTTCTTTCCATTATATTCTAAATAATGAATCATCCTTCTGTTGCAGCTGGAATAAATTCCCAAAATTCCAAAAAAATTTAGGACCCTCCTTTGCTTGGATTAGTTCTTTGTCCTTGAGTTAATTCTAAATGCTTGGATTGAGCTACCAATTGTTTTTGACTCCTTCTCGGATGCTTGAAGTAATCCACTGTTTGATCAAGTTTTATCGCTACCGTTGGATGCATTCTCAGCTTGTTCGAATCAGAAATTTGTTTGGTTAAAGCTTCCGCCGTTGCGGCAAAGTAGCGAGTCTTGGCTTCGAGTTTTATTTCCGATTCGTTTATTTTCACATCGGCTGCTTTTGTGTTTTGGCATCGAAACTATTATGACTTCTTCTTCCGTCGTTGCGGATGGCAAACCACATTCTTCCCCGATTATGGCTCGAAGTTTCGGACCCCGTTTGTTGTTTTCGTCGAAGCCCGTAAGTTTTGGGCTGCTGCCGTTGCGGCTGTGGGAAGTTTTTCTTCTTCGGACCGTTTGAGTCATTTTACCCCACCGTTGCGGAAGGTCGCACCTTTTGTAACTCCGCCGCTGCGGCCGCCGGATGCTTTTCTTTGCCGATCTCTTAGCCGTGTTGCTTCCGACTTAAGCCCCGACGTTGCGGACGGTGTTACGCTTTACGGTTCCGCCGTTGCGGATGAAAGAAGCATCAGCCCTTCCGATGCGGAGTCATTTCACTTCCGATTCAGAGTTTACCCGTTGCGGATCGATTTACCCTCCGCGGCTCCGTCGTTGCGGCTCCAGTTTCACTTTGGTCACGACGAATAGTCTACCGAGGTTCCGCTAAGTATGGTACGCAAATGGCTTAGCATTTTGGCCATCCGTCGTTGCGGAAGAAAGTTGGCTTTCAGTTTCCGATCCAAAGTGGTCCGCCATCCAATATGCCGCGAGTGTTAACCTTATATATACGAGGTCGAAGGGGTTATTTTATTCTATTGTTATTTTTAACTGCCGTGCTCTATTGCTATCGTGCTGTCGATCGCTCGAGTTTGTTCGGACCCCATTGCCGGTACCCGCATCCAGGTGGCAACTGTAGAAGCCTGACCATCTTCGTCCTGCCATACCCGTCGGATACGCATCAGTGCCAGGTAGGATTCTATTTCCTTTCCCCGTTCCGTTGAACGTTTGGTGGTTTTGGTTTTACACGGTTAGGCGTTGCGGCTGTTTCTTTCCCCATGGTTGTGTGTATATATTGTGGTTCTTGGTGGCATTGCTGTCCGCAGGGAGGGGCATTTTTGACCCGCATAGTTTTTTCCCCATCACCATTGCTATATCACCCTGCGCATAGATAGTAAGGGGGTTTGGTGCAGACGGCCGTTACGCTGTCTGCACCAAACCACCCTGTATGATGATATATTGTGGAGATAGGTTTTCCATGGCCCTTTCTTGTGGATTTGAGACTGTTTGTTCCTTTTTTTGGGCTTCCTACATCGTTTAAACCCCAATCGTTTTCGTCATGTTGTTCCGCACGACCCATTCGAGCTCAGTGGTCGAACCCCAGCCGGTTGAAAGGGATACATCACTGCTTTTTGGCCATAAGCTGCGAGGGCACAGTTCTGTTAAAGTCTCGTATATCTTTCCCCTGTTTGCCCCGCGCAGCGAAACGATAATGTCACCCGCAGAGAGCAGAGGTTTTCTTTGCGTTAATGTAGATGTTCTTTTTGCCCGATTATATTGTTAGAATTGTTGGTATTGAAAAGCAGTGGTAGCTTGTATATCTTAATGCATATAACTATTTTTTCATCATGCTGGACATTGACAAAGTCACTGAACACTGCACATAGGGTTTAATAGTTCTGTTAATTAGGCCATTTCAGTCTATACATGCATATACTTGCCTCATTGACTGATTGTTATCATGTTAAACATAGAAGAAATGGCACACTGCACATTGATGTATACCAGTTTGTCACTCAGCCAAAAGGACCTAATGTTACAATTTTATGGCAGGAAGAGCTCACAATGTCAAAGAGACAAAAGAAGAAGGCCCCTGTGGTCGAAGAAGATCCCAAAGTAGAAGTTGTCACTAAAGCTGAATACATATACGAAGACACTAAGTGCATTTCTGGTATTGAACCTGAATACTAGTGGGGGGAAATATATAGATTGATCACACACAGAGAGGTTCCTGACATGGGCTTAGAAGAAGAGTCCATATATGCCAACATAGAAAGATCTTCACTGATGAAGATCGCCACCAGACCAGAGTTATTCCCATGCTCTGAAGTAATCGGTTGGATTCTTCCTCGGGCAGATGTCACAACAATGATTCTGGAAAATGTTGAAAGACAGGGATATGCTACATATAGCCCTGGATATGTAGCATTGGCCTACCACCTGCCAGAAGCCCAAGTATTCTTATCTGATGATTGGTTGAACAACATTAGAATGGACCTGGTAGAGACTCTTAAAAGGATGTTGTTGCAAGGAAAACATTACAAATACAGACCAACGGGTGATTACGATACAACAAGCTTAAGGCCCCCCTATAGGTTCATAGTTGTAATGTTGAACAAGATTTTTGGAAGAGCACATGGTAGGTTCTTCAAGTTAGAGTGGAAACCCATCATTTTTCATGTTGCAACCCAGGGGACAATTTTCAACTGGGTTAGCCTTGTATCAAATAGTCTTTCAGCTTGCTTGGCCTCAGCTTTGGGAGGAGTGGCCCAAAAGAGGTCTAAATTCTATATGAGTTCTATACTTGTCGATTGCATATTGTGTAATCAGCCTTTCCCCGGACTCAGGTGCATCTGGGATAGGGAAACAATGTCTGTCTATGCTGCCTATAAACCGCTATGGGCACACAAGTATCACAGCCATTATTGAGAAGTATGTGAACACTTTATCATGCTCTTGTACACACTCATTTTCCTGAAGGAGTGTGATTGTATGTCAGAGAAGGCACTGCAAGTAATAGAGGAGTATGCAGACTACTATTTGACTAAAAATGGCCTGCACTTCAGGATGTTTGGAGGTTCGAGAGCACCTTCCCTACTGCCCAAATACGCAACTGATTACATTATTCACAAAGAAGCAGTTAGACAAGTGTTCCTGGATGGAATAGGCACCTTTCTGTTTGAGCACAAGAAGACAGCCTATCCCCCTTTTCCCTTCAAGCTAGGAAGCTATAAGTTCACCAAAGTGAAGAAAGCTGATGAATTTGTAGAAGAACTGGAAAGATTTCATTTTGGCGAAATGCCCTTCCATAGAAATGATACTCAAGGCAAAGTGTCTGAACACTGTAAAGAGCACAATGTGCATTTTGAGTATGCCCACCATTGGGATCGAGAGGAGTCCATCTTCCGAAATGCAGTAAACATGATAGCCTTGAGAAGAAGGTTTAAGAAAAAGATTACCACAAAAGGTGGGAAGGGAGATGAATAAGCCAAGGCTGATGAAGAGGCCAGAAAGAGAAATGAGGAAGCCCAGAGATTAGCACAAGAAGTTGCAGGGTGGCTACACACAGAAGAAGAAGAAAAAAGGAAGGCTGCTCAGGAAACAGCTGAGAAAGCAAAAGAAGCAGCAAAGAAAGAAGAAGAAGAAAAGAAAAGGAAGCTAGATGAAGAGATCCAAACATAAGAAGCTAAAAGGCTAAAACTGACATAGACAAAGCAGTCAGCTTCTGAAACAAATGCAGGATAGACCCAGAACGTTGAGAACCCCGAGGTTCAGGACCCACAAGTACCTGCTGCCAGCACACCCATGGTCCCCACTCTCAAGCTTGTCCCTTTTGTGCAGAAAAAAGGAGAAGAAATCCCTGATTTCAATACTGTTTATTATGATAGGACAACAAAGAGAATAATGAAGAGAACCGAAAGGAAAGTTGAAACAGAAGGTCTGCCGGGGAAAATGATATCGAATATGCCTGTTATGTTGGGAACAGACCAAGATGCAAGATTCACCATCAGAGCCGGAGCAGCATTGATTCATGCTTCAGAGGATAATGTGGGCAGGATCATGACAGACTTGGAGCTATATAAGAAATCATTTGCTCAATTGAAAGACACCTTGAGGAAAGAGAGAGAGGAAGGCAATAGGCTGAAACAGAAGTATGAAGACATGCAGAGGGAGATAAAGGCTTCTAGGGATGAATTGCAGGCCCTCCAAGTAGAAAGACAGGTTATGGAAACTACATAGGAAGCTCTGGAGAAAGTACAGAAAGAATGTCAAGAGCTAAGGAGTGAAAAGGAACAGCTGCTGGGAAAGGTAGAAGAGCAGCAAAAGATCATCTTGCAGTCCAGTGAGATACACTCCCAAGAACAGAAAGAGAAACATCAAGAGCAGATTTCTTCTCTGACAACTGCTCTGGAGGAAGCAAGGGAGCAGCAGGTTAACCTCCAACCATTCAAAGAGCATATCTTGGCCCAGAAGGCTAAGATGTTGCAGCTACATACTGCTATAGAAGGAGAAAGGTGCAAGATGCTGCAGGTAGATAGCAGATTGGAGGAAATCCTGGAGACCTCCTCTTACTTTGTAGATCGATCTCAGGACGTCCTTGAAGTCCTGACTACGAGAATGGCAAGGTTGGAAAACAAGGAAGAAACTCCAGCAGAACTGCCATCAAAGGATACACAGGCCCTCAAGCGGGATTATGACTTGCTGTAATTTGCTATAAATACTGCGGAGGATTTCAAAAAATTAGTTTAGAAGACGAAAGGAGCATGCATCGAGTTTTTCAGAAGACTTCTCATTACCTACAACCGATGCCAGATAGAGGCCGAGCAGAGACTTGAGGCTTTCCTGGATCACAACGCCTTTGTAGAGCTGTTGCAGAAGAGATACCATGAGGAGGAAGCCAAAGTACAACAGATTAAAGCCCTGGATGATCAAATCTTGAGGAGCGAAGTAGATCATTCAGTTATCAGCGTGCAGCTTCTCGAGGATCAGCTTCGATTGAGTGCAGCTAGGATTGAGGCTATAAAGAACCAGGCTGCTAAGTTTGAAATTAATATTCAGTTTTTAGAGCCTTGTGCGTTTGAGGGAATTGCCGCTGAAGCTTCGGCATGGAAGAAATTTCTAGATGCCCAAGTGGGACCCTCCTCTTAAAGGATTGGTCAATTTTTGTAATATGTAACATTTTGTAAAAACCTTTGAGAAAAGTCAAGCGTTGGGAATCCCAAAGGTTACTATGGGCAGCCCAACCGTCTCACCTTTTTGTATAAATGTAATAGACTAAGAGGGAGAAAGGGACTTTTTCCCAGTTAGACAGGAAAAGCTATATTATAAGAACTATTTCTCTTTGCAATAAAGAAGTATTGTTTGCCTGTTTGAGGAAGATTGGTGGCACTTTCAAATGTTATGCTGTGGATGGCTGAAAGATGAACTATTTTGTTTTTCCAGCTTTTTATCCATTAACCGTGAGATCGTTCTAACTCTTTGAAACTATGTTCTTGTTTAAATGATTTCTGGTTATTTTTGTGGAATGACCACCATGAGTAATGTATGTTGTTCATAAAACAATTGGCTATCTGGTTGTTGAAATATCTTTCATAGTTCATGCGTTATGGAAAGAAATATCAGCTAACTGTAGTTTCTCTTTATATTGCATGCACAACACACATTACTCATAAATAATTTACAATCTGGCTCCCCGGGGATAGATAGATAGTTTATTTCACGACTACATATGTGATTTAGATGCTTATGAGCCTAAGACGAGAGGTAAGAACCTGCGCATCACATTGTGACTGCTCCTTGCATCCTTCATCACCCTGCATTGTTAATTAGGCATATGCATATCATACTTAAGTCAAAAAATACAAAAATATACACGGTGGACCGGGCCGCAATCGGTAAAACCTTTGTTTTTGTTACTTTGACCTACGGTAGCCGGACCGCAAACCGGATGGATTCCCCATACCAAACAGTCATGGGCTAGTTGGGAACGTTGACTAGGGAGAATCCCTTTCTATTGTTGCCTACGAATTTCCAGGCCTCAACAGTTCTGGCGCTAGAAGGAGGGCCGCCAGTGCATGGCTGGCCGTGGAAACTTATTTTCCCAAGATTACCTTACCAGCAGATGTTTTGAAGATTGTAACCTGACCCAAGTACTAACAGGTTTCGGTTATACCTTTGAAGTAAGAAAGCCTGTGCTCACCCTACGTTGCTCTTTACTCAGACTTTGTTCCTTTACCTGTGCTCACGGCTGGTGTGATTGTGAATCAGCCCAACCCATTACCTACTTGGAGAGTTATATCCCCTTTGAACCTCACACCTCCATTGCATAACCTACCTCAAGCTTTTGATAAGCTACTGCCTAAGTTTGACCCTGAGGAAAGGATTGTTGTAGATGACCACTTACAAAGTTTCTATTTGGCGGTAGAAGGGTTAAGGGCTAGGGAGTACGAAGATGTTGTCTGTAGATTATTCCCTCATACCTTGAAAGGAGCAGCTGCTTCACGGTACTTTGCCTTGCCCGCAAACTCGATCCCAGACTATAACACTTTCGAAAGGGTTTTCAGAAGTAAATACACAGCCCAAAAAACCCATGCCTCACTAATGAAAGGTCTTGGTTTGTTAAGAAAAGAGAAGAATGAGAAGGTACATAGTTTCACTAAAAAAATTTCAATATACCTAAAGAACTTTTCTGAAGCTGACAGACCCTCTGACAAAGTCTTAATTGAATATTATACCTCAGCCTTAGGACCTGAGCTGGCCATGTTTTCCAAGATGAAAGCCAAACCTACGTTGGTAGAAACTTATGAAGAGGCAGAAAGGGTAGAGGCTGAAAGGAAAAGTGTAGAAGATTATCCTGATTTACCTGGAGAGAAAACTACAAATAGAAGAGCTTTGCTGCTGTCTAAACCTAAAGAGGAGCAATCACATGATTATCAGGGTATGCTGAAGATGATGCAGAAAATATCCAACCGAATCATAGATCTGGAAAAAGAAAGGGAAATGCGGAAAACTTATAAACCATACTATCCAAAAAAAGAGGATAGCAACCAGTGGAAAATCCCTCCCCCAAATTTAGCCTCAATGAATATAGCAGAAGTGGGAGGAGACAATTTCTGCACTTTTCACCAACAACCTCATTCGTAAAAGAAGTGCCCTCAATGGTTGAATTCAATGACATTGGTTATGAATCAGCTGCTAGATTCTAAATTGACCAAGGACAGTGGTAAAGAGGAAAAGAAAAACCAGACTATGGAAAAACAAGATAATGACACCATGTTTTCATGGGATGGTGCCTCGCTATTTGACACTGAAGAGAGCGCTCTCAGAACTGAATGCACGCCTACAGCAACAAAGGACATGGATTTAACAATTGCGAAGATCAAAAGATTGCAAAAGAATGTCAAGAGACAGGCAGATGTCAGTAATGAAGATGAAGAACCTAAAGTCACTACTTTCAACCAGGAAACAGAACCAATCATTGAGCCTGTCAAACCTGTGGAAGATGTTAAGGAAGAGAATGCTAGAAAAGCTAAGGAAGTTAAAGAGGAGATACCCACCGAAAACCAACCTGTGGAAGAAAAGGTCGAATCAACTGGGGAAAGGAAAACTAGCACCCCACCTTTCCTTTTAACTCTGGAAATTCTGAACCATAAGGTGCATAATTGTCTGGTGGACTCTGGATCATCGGTGAATGTTATGCCTCTTGCAATCTGCAAAAAACTTAATGGGTAGCTAATACCTATTGATTGGGATGTCACTCAACTAGACAAGACTAGTGTCAAAGTGGTGGGGGAGATGAAGAATGTTCTGATTCGATTGTCTGCAAATAAAAAGATATGTCAGTACCTTGATATCATAGTAGCAGACATACCTAATGGCTATGGATTGATCTTGAATCGAGACTGGTCAGCACGACTAGATGGGTACTTTGCTTCAGACTGGTCACACCTATGGTTGCCTCAGAAGGGTAGCCCAAACCTGATTAAGATTTTAAGAGAGCCCTACATGAAGCACAATGTTACTGGGCTAGGAGAGGGAAATGAATCTATTGATTCTGTCCTAGGAAACTATCTGACTGAGCTTAAGCTAAGACATCATACTTCAAGAAAGGCCAGTTCGATGATTGACACTCAGCCTGAGCTCCTTCGACTTCCTCAAGCTGAAAAGGATGAATGTAGGATAGTAGACATGTGTTCAATTGCAAAAATAGCAGAGCTATACCATGGTTAGATGTCTCATGTCTATAATCCAGCCCACCCTCTAACTCCCTAAGATTAAAGATATTCTGGAGTGGGCAAAAAAAATTCTTTTCTTTTGCTTTGTACATAAATAATTTGATTTGTTTGCTTTAATGCTTTGATTATTGATTTGAGGTTGTTCTATCTTAATTTATAGCTTTTATGATTTATTTTATTTTCACTGCTTTATTGCTAGTCCTTTGGTTTTGAATAAAGAGGCAAACTTTTGGTTGCAATGGAAGCATCAGGGTTCTTTATTAACTGAAATCTTGAGCAAAAGACTGTGCTTTGAAGTATAGAATGTCTTCTAGTAGCAGTGTCCCTAGCTGGCCATGCATTCATTGAAGTCTTACTTAACCCCTGTAAATTACTCGGAAGTAGAAGAGGTCTGGAATACTATTTCGAGGCTCCATCCATTTCACATCTTAAATATCCAAGGGGGTGACAGCGAAAGACCCATGGAAAGGAAGCAAGGTAGACAGTATATTATATATAAATGATCCCATGCCATAATTTTAGAAAAGCTAAAAGCTATCAAGAGTCAAAACTCCTTAAATAAACAAGACATATCAAAGCAAAGTATCAAAAGCATGAACTTCAAATTGCCGAAAGTTCCTCTCCGTTCGTGAGATGAAACGCCAATTCTTCTCTCACACAAAAGGGCACTATGGGATAGAGGAGCCTGAATAAAATTCAGAAAGAAAGGCAAATGGAGGACTCAAAAGAACTAAAGTTCTAATGGCACAAAAGTGCAATTGGCATGGGAATGAGGAACAAAAGGATAATGTTGTTTACTATCTGTTACAATCCTGTGGTGTCCAAGCCTAAAACTACCTAAGGACAGGTAAAACAAACCTCATTTATTAGGCCTCAAAAGAGTTATTCAGACTTGCGATATTTGTGATGTTACCATTTCCCAAAGAATGTACTACTTCCCAATGGTTTAAATGCTTAAGTCAGCTAGCCTGGGGATACAAGCATCTAGAAGATTTCAACTTTTATTCAGACGGTCTTGCACTGGGAAGGGGTTAATTCAGAAATCTGGGGTTCACCAGGTAGTCGACAATTGTTGTAGCTGCAACAAATTCCCAAAATTCCAAAAAAATTTAGGACCCTCCTTTGCTTGGATTAGTTCTTTGTCCTTGAGTTAATTCTAAATGCTTGGATTGAGCTACCAATTGTTTTTGACTCCTTCTTGGATGCTTGAAGTAATCCACTGTTTGATCAAGTTTTATCGCTGCCGTTGGATGCATTCTCAACTTGTTCGAATGGGAAATTTGTTTGGTTAAAGCTTCCGTCGTTGCGGAAAAGTAGCGAGTCTTGGCTTCGAGTTTTCTTTCTGATTGGTTTGTTTTCACATCGGCTGCTTTTGTGTTTTGGCATCGGAACTATTATGACTTCTTCTTCCACCGTTGCGGATGGCAAACCACATTCTTCCCTGATTATGGCTCGAAGTTTCGGACCCCGTTTGTTGTTTTCGTCGAAGCCCGTAAGTTTTGGGCTGCCGCCGTTGCGGCTGCGGAAAGTTTTTCTTCTTCGTACCGTTTGAGTCATTTTACCCCGCCGTTGCGGAAGGTCGCACCTTTTGTAACTCCACCACTACGGCCGTCGGATGCTTTTCCTTGCCGATCTCTTAGCCGTGTTGCTTCCAACTTAAGCCTCGACGTTGCAGATGGTGGTACGCTTTACGGTTCCGCCGTTGAGGATGAAAGAAGCATCAGCCCTTCCGATGCGGAGTCATTTCGCTTCCGATTTAGATTTTACCCATTGCGGATCGATTTACCCTCCGCGGCTCCGGTTTCACTTTAGTCACGACAATTAGTCTACCGAGGTTCTGCTAAGTATGGTATGTGAATGTCTTAGCGTTTTGGCCATCCGCCGTTGCGGAAGAAAGTTGGCTTTCAGTTTTCGATCCAAAGTGGTCCACCATCCGATATGCCGCGAGTGTTGACCTTATATATATGGGGTCGAAGGGGTTATTTTATTCTATTGTTATTTTTAACTATTGTGCTCTGTCGCTATAGTGCTGTCGATCACTCGAGTTTGTTCGGACCCCATTTCCGGTACCCACATCCAGGTGGAAACTGTAGAAGCCTGATCGTCTTCGTCCCACCATACCCGCCGGATACGCATCAGTGCCAGGTAGGCTTCTATTTCCTTTCCCCGTTCTGTTGAACGTTTGGTGGTTTTGGTTTTACACGGTTAGGCGTTGTGGCTGTTTCTTTCCCCATGGTTGCGTGTATATATTGTGGTTCTTGGTCGCATTGCTGTCCGCGGGGAGCGGCATTTTTGACCCGCATAGTTTTTTCCCCATCACCGTTTCTATATCACCCTGCGCATAGAGAGTAAGGGGGTTTGGTGCAGACGGTCGTTACGCTGTCTGCACCAAACCACCCTGTATGATGATATATGGTAGAGATAGGTTTGCCATGGCCCTTCCTTGTGGATTTGAGACTTTTTGTTCCATTTTTTGGGCTTCCTGCATCGTTTAAACCCCAATCGTTTTCGTCATGTTGCTCCGCGCAACCCATTCGAGCTCAGTGGTCGAACCCCAGCCGATTGAAAGGGATACATCACTGCTTTTTGGCCATAAGCTGCAAGGGCACGGTTCTGTTAAAGTCTCATATATCTTTCCCCTGTTTTTCCCGCGCAGTGAAACGATAATGTCACCCGCAGAGAGCAGAGGTTTTCTTCCCGTTAATGTAGATGTTCTTTTTGCCCGATTATATTGTTAGAATTGTTGGTATTGAAAAGCAGTAGTAGCTTGTATATCTTAATGCATATAACTATTTTTTCATCATGCTGGACATTGACAAAGTCACTGAACACTGCACATAGGGTTTAATAGTTCTGTTAATTAGGCCATTTCAGTCTATACATGCATATACTTGCCTCATTGACTGATTGCTATCATGTTAAACATAGAAGAAATGGCACACTGCACATTGATGTATACTAGTTTGTCACTCAGCGAAAAGGGCCTAATGTTACAATTTTATGGCAGGAAGAGCTCACAATGTCAAAGAGACAAAAGAAGAAGGCCCCTATGGTCGAAGAAGGGCCTGAAGTAGAAGTTGTCACTAAAGCTGAATTCATATACGAAGACACTAAGTGCATTTCTGGTATTGAACCCGAATACCAGTGGGGGGAAATATATAGACTGATCACATGCAGAGAGGTTCCTGACACGGGCTTAGAAGAAGAGTCCATATATGCCAACATAGAAAGATCTTCACTGATGAAGATCACCACCAGACCAGACTTATTCCTATGCTCTGAAGTAATCGGTTGGATTCTGCCTCGGGAAGATGTCACAACAATGATTCTAGAAAATGTTGAAAGACAGGGATATGCTGCATATAGCCCTGTATATGTAGCGTTGGCTTACCACCTACCAGAAGCCCAAGTATTCTTATCTGATGATTGGCTGAACAACATTAGAATGGACCTGGTAGAGACTCTTAAAAGGATGTTGTTGCAGGGAAAACATTACAAATATAGACCGACGGGTGATTACGATACAGCAAGCTTAAGGCCCCCCTATAGGTTCATAGCTCTAATGCTGAACAAGATTTTTGGAAGAGCACATGGTAGGTTCTTCAAGTTAGAGTGGATACCCATCATTTTTCATGTTGCAACCCAGGGGACAATTTTCAACTGGGCTAGCCTTGTATCAAATAGTCTTTCAGCTTGCTTGGCCTCAGCTTTGGGAGGAGTGGCCCAAAAGAGGTCTGAATTCTATCTGAGTTCTATACTTGTCGATTGGATATTGTGTAATCAGCCTTTCTCCGGACTCAGGTGCATCTGGGATAGGGAAACAATGCCTGTCTATGCTGCCTATAAACCGCTGTGGGCACACAAGTATCACAGCCATTATCGAGAAGTATGTGAACACTTTATCATGCCCTTATACACACTCATTTTCCTGAAGGAGTGTGATTGTATGTCAGAGGAGGCACTACAAGTAATAGAGGAGTATGCAGACTACTATTTGACTGAAAATGGCCTGTACTTCAGGATGTTTGGAGGTTCGAGAGCACCTTCCCTACTACCCAAATACGCAACTGATTACATTATTCACAAAGAAGAAGTCAGACAAGTGTTCCTGGATGGAATAGGCAGCTTTCTGTTTGAGCACAAGAAGATAGCCTATCCCCCTTTTCCCTTCAAGCTATGAAGCTACAAGTTCACCAAAGTGAAGAAAGCCGATGAATTTGTAGAACAACTGGAAAGATTTCATTTTGGTGAAATGCCCTTCCATAGAAATGATACTTAAGGCAAAGTGGCTGAACACTGTAAAGAGCACAACGTGCATTTTGAGTATGCCCACCATTGGGATCGAGAGGATTCCATCTTCCAAAATGCAGTAAACATGACAGCCTTGAGAAGAATGTTTAAGAAAAAGATTACCACAAAAGGTGGGAAGGGAGATGAACAAGCCAAGGCTGATGAAGAGGCTAGAAAGAGAAATGAGGAAGCCCATAGATTAGCACAAGAAGCTGTAGGGTGGCTACACATAGAAGAAGAAGAAAAAAGGAAGGCTGCTCAGGAAGCAGCTGAGAAAGTAGAAGAAGCAGCAAAGAAAGAAGAAGAAGAAAAGAAAAGGAAGCTAGATGAAGAGCTCCAAAGACAAGAAGCTGAAAGGCTAAAACTGACATAGACAGAGCAATCAGCTTCTGAAATAGCTGCAGGACAGACCCAGGACGTGGAGAACCCCGAGTTTCAGGACCCACAAGTACCTGCTGCCAGCACACCCATGGTCCCCACTCTCAAGCTAGTCCCTTTTGTGCAGAAAAAAGGAGAAGAAATCCCTGATTTCAATACTATTTATTATGATAGGACAACAAAGAGAATAATGAAGAGAACAGAAAGGAAAGTTGAAACAGAAGGTCTGCCGGGGAAAATGATATCGGATACGCCTGTTATGTTGGGAAAAGACCAAGATCCAAGATTCACCATCAGAGCCGGAGCAGCATTGATTCATGCTTTGGAGGATAATGTGGGCAGGATCATGACAAACTTGGAGCTATCTAAGAAATCATTTTCTCAATTGAAAGACACCTTGAGGAAAGAGAGAGAGGAAGGCAATAGGTTGAAGTGGAAGTATGAAGACATGCGGAGGGAGATAAAGGCTTCTAGGGCTGAATTACAGGCCCTCCAAGTAGAAAGACAGGTTATGGAAACTACACAGGAAGCTCTAGAGAAAGTGCATAAAGAATGTCAAGAGCTAAGGAGTGAAAAGGAACAACTAATGGGAAAGGTAGAAGAGCTAGAAGAGCAGCAAAAGATCATCTTGCAGGCCAGTGAGATGCACTCCCAAGAACAGAAAGAGAAACATCAAGAGAAGATTTCTTCTCTGACAACTGCTCTGGAGGAAGCAAGGGAGCAGTAGGTTAACCTCCAACCATTCAAAGAGCATGTCTTGGCCCAAAAGGCTAAGATGCTGCAGCTACAGACTGCTATAGAAGGAGAAAGGTGAAAGATGTTGCAGGTAGATAGTAGATTGGAGGAAATCCTGGAGACCTCCTCTTACTTTGTATATCGATCTCAGGACGTCCTTGAAGTCCTGACTGCGAGAATGGCAAGGCTAGAAAACAAGGAAGAAACTCTAGTAGAACTGCCATCAAAGGATACACAGGCCCTCAAGCAGGATTATGACTTGCTGGAATTTGCTATAAATACCACGGAAGATTTCAAAAAATCAGTTAAGAAGACGAAAGGAGCATGCACCGAGTTTTTCAGAAGGCTTCTCATTACCTACAACCGGTGCCAGATAGAGGCCGAGCAGAGGCTTGAGGCTTTCCCGGATCACAATGCCTTTGTAGAGTTGTTGCAGAAGAGATACCAGGAGGAGGAAGCCAAAGTACAACAGATTAAATCCCTGGATGATCAAATCTTGAGGAGCGAAGTAGATCATTCAGCTATCAGCGTGCAGCTTCTGGAGGATCAGCTTCGATTGAGTGCAGCCAGGACTGAGGCTATAAAGAACCAGGCTGTTAAGTTTGAAATTGATATTCAGTTTTTAGAGCCTTGTGCATTTGAGGGCATTGCCACTAAAGCTTTGGCATGGAAGAAATTTCTAGATGCCCAAGTGGGACCCTCCTCATAAAGGATTGGTCAATTTTTGTAATATGTAACATTTTGTAAAAACCTTTGAGAAAAGTCAAGCGTTGGGAATCCCAAAGGTTACTATGGGCAGCCCAACCGTCTCACCTTTTTGTATAAATGTAATAGACTAAGAGGGAGAAAGGGACGTTTTCCCAGTTAGACAGGAAAAGCTATATTGTAAGAAGAACTATTTCTCTTTGCAATAAAGAAGTATTGTTTGCCTGTTGGAGGAAGATTGGTAGCACTTTCAAATGTTATGCTGTGGATGGCTGAAAGATGAACTATTTTGTTTTTCCATCTTTTTGTCCATTAACTGTGAGATCGTTCTAAATCTTTGAACCTATGTTCTTGTTTAAATGATTTCTGGTTATTTTTATGGAATGACCACCATAAGTAATGTATGTTATTCATAAAACAATTGGCTATTTGGTTGTTGAAATATCTTTCATAGTTCATGCATTATGGAAAGAAATATCATCTAACTGTAGTTTCTCTTTATATTGCATGCACAACACACATTACTCATAAATAATTTACAATCTGGTTCCCCGGGGATAGATAGATAGTTTATTTCATGGCTGCATATGTGATTTAGATGCTTGTGAGCCTAAGACGAGAGGTAAGAACCTGCACATCACATTGTGACTGCTCCTTGCATCCTTCATCACCCTACATTGTTAATTAGGCATATGCATATCATACTTAAGTCAAAAAATACAAAAATATACACAGTGGACCGGGCCGCAACCGGTAAAACGTTTGTTTTTGTTACTTTGACCTACGGTAGCCGGACCGCAAACCGGACGGATTCCCCATACCAAACAGTCATGGGCTAGTTGGGAACATTGACTGGGGAGAATCCCTTTCTTTTGTTGCCTGTGAATTTCCAGGCCTCAACACCTTCCTGTGGAGAGGTTGTTCTAAAATAACTAAGAAAAAATATACTCATCTCTCATATGAAGTCGAATTCTCCTCATATATCGATTAAGAATCAAGGCTATCACTTTCTCTAGAATATGCTCATCATTATAAGTGGTCGGTCAAACAATAAGGAGACTGCTCCTTACTATGAATTACATGCATAAGCACTTCATGGAGTCCGCATTCAGGTCGCCCCTCTCCATATATCGTTTTAGAGGAAAGAGGCCATTCTTCCTCTAGAAGAGAACCCTAACCATATTCCAAACGGTTACACCAATCCAACCACAATATAAGTTTAAATAAATTTAGTTTCGTTTCTTCATATGATTATAAGTCAATAATATTTTAACCCTATACTAAAAAATAGTTAGTGTCAAAGAGGGGTGTTACATTCTTTCCCCCTTAGAATAACACTGTACTGAGTGTTCTTATTTTAGTAATAGACCTCAATTTTTCCATTGTCTTTTCAATATGACAATTCTTTGTATTTCCAATTACTCTTGTTGTCCTTCAAAAGTATCCACATCATTTCCTTTGGAAACGTTTTTTTGATATCTTCAAAGTTTCTTGTTTTTCTCAACATGTTCTAAACATAACAAACTATTTCCAACACTTATCTCAAAACATATGTATATATATGATCCTGGTTAGAGTAAAAGAAGCATAAATAACAAGTTCCTTTGGAACATATTGTTCTTGTTTCTTTCATCACTGCTCTGTAGAGTTTAGTATTCCTATAAAGATGTACCTGCAACATCTATTAGTGATACATGACATATATAAAACCATAATATCTCATAAACCATCCATGCCTTTTTACTTACTATCCTGTCATAACAACCCTTTAGAATTGATCTTTTCTTTGAAAATTTTACCTCTTGACAATATCATAGTATTCCTACAACTGCATAACACATATTAATCATAATAATAATATAAAATTCATGAGAAAATCATTCACATGTTTGCATCTCGTGGCTCATAATGTTGCCATATTCAAACCTTATATCCATACCTCCAGTATGGCGGTACTTGTTTTAAGTGCCTTTAATCATTCCAATTTTTTTGCAACATAAATATTCATATCAAATTAAGATAACATGTACATAATCATAAATTCCTCCATATAAAAACATATACTAATTAAAGCATGACCAATGCACATAATAACAATCTTTTTATTGCCTTTTTCACACAAATATTCACTACATATATAAATTTGCAACCAACACTTTATCATACCATGATGTATAAAATACCAAACATAAAATTCACACACATACCTCTTGTATATCTTTGATGTTCCAAGAATTTCTTGGTTGAAATCCTCTTTCCGAAGTTTTGGTATGCATATATACATGAGGGTCATATCTTCAGTGAACCACAAATTCATGTGCAGGCCTCCTCAACCTGCATATATAATATTTATCTGATATAAGGACGATACCCATCATTAGATTTTTACATCTATTGGGTGTATCTCCTACTTAGAATTTTGGAAGCCCACATATCTTTGATCCTGATAACTTAACATTACAAGGGACATCACTGCAGAACCTAACACCTCAACTCGATGATCCCTGACAGTTCTACTTCAGAGCCTAACACCTCCTTTGGGTGCTCATTGGCAGCTCTTTTCCTAGGCCTAGGACATAATCTCATAGAGCGCTCAACAGAGTCTAACACCTCATAAGGGTGCTCACTGGAAACTCTATACTAACTTATAAAAAAAATTCATGGCCTAACACCTCTCTAGGGTGCTCTGTAGTAGCTCTACTTAATTCATAAATATTTCGTGTTCAACCATTTCAATATTTCAATTTGTTTAGTTTGAAAGTTAAGTCTCAGTTTCTAAGTCACATTACATCTTGTAGTTATGCATAATGAGACTAAATACTTTAGGTACTCTAGAGCCCAACAAGCTCAACACAAAGCCAATTTTCTAGTTCATTTTCATTAATTAGTTCTATTTGGTGTAGAAAAATTTCTTATTAGTTTTAAGAGCCTTACAAACCAGGGAGTCCCCCGTGGTCAGCTCAGAAGTTTCATACTCTTTATCTGATTAATCTTTAGTTGTATAAGTTCAATCTTCTTATTGCGTATTTTATATAAATTCATATTCAATTATGTAATTATGGTCCTTTGGTACTTCAATAGTTTATTACGTGCATTAATCTCAACATATATTTCAAAACAAATATTGATTGCATGAAATATCATAATCGCATTGAGCATATCTATGTTTGAGATCCTTCCAACTCCACATCAAACCAAACTTTTAATAATTCTGAACATTCCCAATATTCTTGAGCCCACTTGCTCAGTACCATATCTCATGGTAACTTAGTAATCCTAATGTTTCCATAGCTTACCCATTCAACATCAAAACATATTTGTGTAAGTATTTCAAGACCATAATTAACAACATTATACTTTTAATATGTTTAAACAACACATTATCATATTTTGATACTTCTAGTATCGATACATGTACAAACTATTTCAAACAAATTCTATGGTTCAATTGCCTTATCACAGATATATTGTTTACAAAAAAAAAAATTCTCATAATAATACAATTACCATATTCAAGTACTTCACTAAAAATTTCCAAATTTTTTTACAAAACACACTCTCAACATATCAAATTATCTAAACTATGGTTTACCATAAATTCAATTGATTAATTGTTGATAACATTGTGCTCATATTTCATGATATTCAATGAATCACATAAATTATAAATGTTACCTTTTTCTATCGCCATATTTATCTTTCGATCCCTATTTGATGACGTGACTTGCAACCATGAGTACATGTACTTTGTACTCACAATTTCTTGTTAAATATTATTTGCATCACGTTAAAGGAAATTTCAACTCAAAATGGGCCTTCTAAGGAAAATAATAAAATAATAGTTAAAATAATAAAACAATGTTTATTAATTTTGGAGGGAAAAAAGAAAAAAAAATACTTTTTTGTTCATATTTTCAATTGATCTCCCTGTGTATTTACTCAAATTTCGACCAGGAGAGCTTGTTGGATGCAGAATCAAATTCTCCATCCAACGAGTACCGACTCTACATACTTTTGACAGACCCCACTACCCCAGATACAAGAAATACCTTAAAAAATTTATTGTTTTTTGGGTAGTGGGGTCCGTCAAAAGTATGCAGAGTGGGTACTCGTTGGATGGAGAATTTAATTCCGCATCCAATGAGCTCTCCCGATCAAAATTTGAGTAAATACATAAGGAGATATGTCAAAAATACGAACAAAAAAGTAGTATTTTTTATGATACCTATCCCCAAATTTATATTAAAAAATCGTTTTAGACCTACACGGTATTTCAAATTTGAAGCAATTTCATTGTCTAACACATGATAACATGGAATTTGAATTAGGGTTGAAGGGCCCATTTTGAGTTGAAATTTCCTCTAATGTAAACTCATAAAGACAATTTATAAAATATAATAGCAAGTTACTAATTTAAATTTCAGAAACTCTTGATACATCAAGATATTATTTTTCTCAGTGCATTACTTTCTCGACAGCTTAATCATAACTACACATGCATGAATATTTTAGGGATGTGCATCTTAAGCTAAATTCGTTTCTTAATTATAAACTTGAATCTACATAAAAAAATTATACTGCCCCTACTTTACTTCATCATACCTTCTCTTCATCGTCCTTGACTTGGTATATTAGCACCATGAAATTGACCTTTCTAGTACTTTCTAATGTAATTGTAAGCAATATGTAGAATTAGATATAACAAAACTTTTATGCTCAGATGCATTTAAACATTCAAGAAGTATAGAGTGCACAATCTAACGTAATGTTTTATCTTTATGCTTAATCCTTGTATACTTAATCATAATATGTCAATATACTCTTGCAATGTATCACTCATTGACTTACTTTGTCAACATACTAAGCATATTGTTGACAAGTTATACATAAATTAACGTAAACATATCTTTTGCATAGGTTTGTTAATCAAGCTAGTTTATGTATGTTGGTAATCAAAATTTTCCAACAATATTTTTTTCATAACCCCCATGCCAATAAGTAAACATAAAGTCTTGTTTTCCCATAAGTAACTTCTCGCAAAATCCACACATACCTGTATATAGGAGAGTCCATTAGGTCCAAGTGTTGTGAACCTACTCTGATACCATTTACAACAAACCCAATCTCCTCTTTAAACTTTTATGAAATATGGAATAATTTGTTTTTTTTAACTTATTTCTTCAAAAACAATTGTTAGTTAGTTCTTCACCATAAACATTAGCCTCATTGATTATATAACCTTATCATCAAATAATGAAGTGCTACCTTTTTATAGAGCCTATCATGTAATGATAAAAAATAGTAGCTATTTGAAAAATATTCACTTCATCTATTTACCATACAACCTTTTATTCACCTTATTAAGTTAAATCAACACAACTATCTACTCTAGCATAACAAACAAGCACATGTGCATTTCAAGTAGGGTCTTAATTATTTACACCGAAGCCTATTTCATTGTCCTCTTGAAAGGATTTACACAAAGCAAGTAATGATCTCTTTGCAATAAACTCAATTGTAAATAAGACCCTAGTCCTAAGCAAATAGCTAAAAGTTAAATAGTGTCTCTATATAACATTATCATCTAAACAAAATTTAAAACACACATGCATATATCATTTTCTACATACTATACTCTTTTGTTTGAGACCATACGTAAAATGATTATCATCATAGGTGAAACACATAAGATGCAAATTATAGAGGAATGCCAATATACGTGGTTCACCCAATCTTGGGCTAAATCCACCAAAAGTAATTAATATTTTTATTATTGCTTTGTCCAACAAAGTTGGTTACATATTTGCAATTCAATTGCTGCAACTCACTATTTAGCCTCATTGAAAGGCCTCATCTAAAAGTTGATAATATTATCTAAAACAATTGAAAGACTTTCCCAATTGAATATGACAAAAGAATACAAATACAACTTACTAGGTTTCCCTCACAGCAAATCTGGAACTCTTTCTCATTTTTCCTCAAATCATAAAAAGAGATATAAACCAAGGTTTCACTCCATCTTAGTTTGCACATATATATGTAAAATAAAGATGTACACTATATACACCAAATAACTAAATATAAGATTATATGCGCATGAACTAGCTTCAATACAATTTCTGTCTAACTAATAGCTTCAAAGAGGATTTTACACTTTACTACCAAATAAAGAAAATCTTAACAACCAAATCACTCAAAACTTGGTTTGAATTTTGACCTGGATGAACCAAGTTCTTACTCCATCGAGCAAATGCATGCAATATTATTAAACCTTTCCTAAAACAATCATCCAGAAAAGGAACACTCACAAGGAGCCATATCTACACAGTCATCTAGAATAAAAGAAAAGCTCACAGTAACCCGAATATTGCTTTGGAGCTAAGCTATGTCATTAAGGCATAAAATCGATTTCCATAAACAAAACATCGATAGGTTTATCCGAATATTTGCAGACGTTGAGAGATTTATGCTCCATCGGGCATAAATGAGGAATTAAAGAAAATAAAATCCAATCAAATTTATGATTGCATACTCAATAAAACAAAGTCAATGCAAATGATGAATCCTTTGTCCTGTTGGAAAATACATAACTAAACCAGCGACAGACTTAACTTAATCATTACCGACGTTCAGAAGGCTTTAATCCATCAAGCATAAATAGAACTAAAAATGAAAACACCCACGACTACAGGTTAAAATACATTACCCACCCACGTAAAGTACTCTTTTCCTTCGACGAACATCGAACTTAAAATCTGAAGCTTCGCACAGCTGAGTAGAAGGTAGTGATGGTTTTTATATTTGGCATGCCCTCTCTTCCATAGACCCTGGGGTTAGTTACAGTGATAATGCAATCGAATTGGGGTTTCCCAATTGCATTAGCAATAACTATGTGTGATGGGAACGATTCTCATATTAAAAAAAAAGAGTGAAGAACTACACCCTCTCTAAAGACTCTTATATTCAATAATAACTCCATAGTAAGAATATATAAATAATCAAGTGAATCGGAAGGTGGCGTTTACACAGATGCGATGCTAATTTAAAACTAGGTCTATCTTTCTCCAAAGATAATACCATATTCAATGAACAGAATTTTCACCCACAATATAATGGGTTTGGTACTTGTCAGTCAACTAATTGTAAGTTGGGTGCTGAGGTTGGCTCTCATGTCATAGGCCTCCCACTCTTTAGAAGGTGAACCATTATTTAACACTGATTCTCATAATAACAAAGCTAATATAAAACACATATTTTCTTTAAGATTTCATGTGCTAGACTAGATTCAATAGTATTCATTTCAAAATCATAGCAGTAGCATATCAAGAATCAATGATAGAAACACAATCACAATATAGACACAACATTTAACCTGGCAAACCCTCAAGGGGAAGAAAACCCAGCAAAACTTTATTTGTATAAGATGTATAAAAGACAACCCCCAAAACAAGTATTCTCCTCTTTATGTTCTGTCTCTCTCTTTCTCCTATGCGCTACTTAAATAAGTGAGTCTGTGTTCAAATAAGAACCACAGCTCCTCTATTTATACAAAATGAATCAACTAACTTTTACCCTAGACAAGTCGGCCCCACTAAACTGTCTGGGTCGACTTCACCTAGGAAGACTCAAAATAGTATATTATATAATCTATTAGGGTACTAAAGACCCGACACAGGTGGAGGCTTTACCTCATGACTCTATGATGACCAAATACAATAGTAAAAACCCGCGAGAGGAATAATAACATCCCCCTTGGGTTACATTAGTAAAATACATTTAGAATATCCTTTGAAGTTACAATATTTCAACACTCTCCCTTAATGAGAAGGTTATTTTACTGACAACATCATCACAGACAATAGGAGAATAAAGAGACAATAATTACAATAGTACATCGAAATAATACATCTTTACGTCACAAAAAAATTTCACAATCAGTAACTGGAACACTTACTCTTCATCTTCTGCATCACATGATCCTTTTTGCAACAACACTTCGATCTTTCAATCCCTTATAGCAGCACTTCGATCATTTTGATCCTTTGCAGTACGTTGATCCTTTGCAGCAGCACTTCGATCTTCTTGATCCTTTGTAGAAACACTTTGATCTTCTTGATCCTTTGCAATAGCACTTCGATCTTCTCGATCCTTTGCAGCAACACTTCAATTTTCTCGATCCTTTGCAGCATCACTTCGATCTTTTCGATCCTTTGCAGCAACACTTCGATCTTCTGCAGTATTCTTTCGATCTTCTTGACCCTTGTAGTAGCACTTCGATCCTTTCGACCCTTTTGCAGTAGTACTTTGATCCTTTCGATCCTTTGCAGTAGTACTTCAATCCTTTTGATCCTTTGCAGCTGTACTTCAATCCTTTCAATCCTTTGTGGTTCTAATTCGATCTACTTGACCCTTTTCTGTTGTACTTCGATCTACTTGATCATTTTCCGCCATGCTACCTGCAGTACACATGATCCATTTGCGGGATGATCAATCCCGATCACTTTAGGACCTAAGTCCATGGACGATGCAATCCTCCATCAATGTGATCCATGAAATTGATCAGCCAAATTGTATACAACTAAATCTAGATCTCGATTGCCCCCAGTTATGGCCCTATCATTCGTGAGGACTCATCGTAGAGCATCCATACCACATAGGTTAGGACCACTATCAAGTGAGTGTTATACTACGGTATCTACACTTAAGTGTAGGAATACCCTTCCAAGCAAGAGTATTTTTTGTAGAGTAGATCTCGAACACATACAAAATGTCATCCCATCGTAGAACATCCATACCACACAGGTTAGGACCACTCCCAAGTGAGTGTTATACTACGATGTCCATTAGGACTCATCATAGAGCATCCATACCAATGCGTTTAGGACCACTCCCATGTGAGTGTTATTATATGACATCCACATATGAATGTAGGCATACTCTCCATACAATAGCATAGTCTTCAAATAAGATCTCGACTGCATACAAAATGCTAGCCATGTCATCTGTGAGGACTCATCGTAGAGAATCGATACCAAAAAGGTTAGGACCACTCTTGAGCGAGTGTTATTCTACGGTATCCACAACTGAATGTGGGTACTCTCCATGTGAGAGTAACATCTGCAGGGCCATCCTTAGCTAGTAAGGACCACTCTCATGAATAGAGTGTTATACCTTCCATGCTCAAGAGATGATACTATCATGCATAAGTAAATGTGGGTACTCTCCATGTGAGAGTAGCATCTGTAGGGCCATCCTCAGTAAGGAGCACTCTCATGAACATATTTTTATACCTTCCACCCTCAAGAGAGGATACTGTCGTCCACAAATAAATGTCAGACCATCATCATCACTATCATCCATCATCAATGTTAGTCTCATCGTTACTCCCCCTGTCCTGGGAAGTTCCATATTATCAACCTACTCCCCCTTTGTCCAAGGAGGGTTCATGTCTTTGACCTGGTATTCCTTTTCGAAGATGGTCCATATCTTCATCATCTGTAGTCCCGTCACTATTCCTCCTTGTGAGGAAAGTCCTTTCGAACTACACCAAGCTTGTCACAGAAATATTTGAACTTCACTCGAGATAGAGGCTTGGTCAGTACATCACCAACTTGCTCATCGGTACTCACATACTGGATCTTGATAACTCCCTTTTGTACCATATCGCTTATATAAAAATGTTGGATTTCTATATGCTTTGATTTGTCATGGAACACCAGATTCTTTGTCATATTTATACAACTCTGGTTGTCACAAAGAATTACTGTGGTGTCCAACTCCATGTCAAATAATCCTGACATCATATTCTGAAGCCATATCGCTTCACAACAAGTGGAGCAAGATGAAATGTACTCTGCTTTAGTTGTACTGAGAGCAACACTGGATTGTTTCTTACTAAACCATGAGATCATGGTGGATCCTAGATAATAACATCCACCTGAGGTTCTCTTTCTGTCTATGGCACTTCCTTCCCAATCTGAATCCGTATATCCATACAATTTGTAGTCATGATCTCTCCCATAGTATAGTCCCAAATCAATCATACATTTTAGGTACCTCATCACATGCTTTGTAGCTATCAAGCAAACCCATGTAGGTTTAACTAGATACTGACTGGTGTTCATAGCAAAGCATATATCTGGCCTTGTGTTCGTTAGATACATTAATGACCCAATAATCTGTCTATAGTGAGTCATGTCGTGACTAGCTTGGATGTCTCATCAGACAACATCTTCAAGTTGGTGTCCATGGGTGTGGCCATGGCTTTACAATACAACATATCAAATCTTTTCAATATTTATACTACATAATTTCTCTGATTCAGAAGTATTCCTTCTGGGCTTTGCCACACTTCCAGCCCTAGGAAATAATGCATCCATCCAATATCTTTCATCTCGAATTATTCAGGTAGCTTCTTCTTGCAATCCTTGATATGTTTATCATTTCCAGTCAGAAATAGATCATCCACATACAACAATAGTATGGTTGGTTCATCATCCATAATCTTCATATAAAGATTAGGATCAGCTTTACTCTTGGTAAATCCCATGCTTGTCAAGAACTGCTATCTATTCTACAATACCAAGCTCTAGGAGCTTGCTTAAGTCCATACAGAGCCTTTTTCAACTTGCATACAGGAGTCACTCTGTCTTCGACTTCAAATCCTTGTGGTTGTTTGATGTAAACCTCTTTCTCAATAACACCATTAAGGAAGGTTATATTTACATCCATCTAGAGTAAGTCCCATTTCATCATGGAGGAAAGTGCCATGATAGCTCTCATGGAAGTGTACCTTTCTATTGGAGCAAATGTTTCTTCATAATAAATCCCCTCTTTCTGAGGGAATCCTCTAGCCACAAATATTGCTTTGTACTTTTCAATACTTCCATCGGCAACATGTTTTATCTTGTAGATCCATTTCGAAGATACCACATGCTTGTTTTCTGGTTTGGGAACAATATCCCAAAAATCATTCTTCATGATCAACTAGTATTCTTTTGTCATTGCTTCAACCCATTCTTTCTTATGTGCATCTTCCTCATAGTTGGTGGGTTCTTGATCTACAAGATCACACATCAAAGCTACATAACTGGAAATATGGATTTGATCTTTTGTTGGTTCTTGTGGAGCCTTATGGTGCTCCATATCTTTCTGCTTCTTATATGATTTCTCTTACCCAAGCAGGTTTTCTCTTTCAAGAGATATCCATAGTAGGGGGCTCCTGAGGTTCTAGCATGTTATGATCTTCTGATGCTACTATTTCAGGAGATGGTTCAGCTTTTGTCCTTCTGGGAGGTACATTCTCTTCATGTACTTCTTCAAGCTTACACCTTCTAGACTTCTTAAGAGCTGTCTCTTCATCAAATGTTACATCCCTACTAATATTGATATGTGGAATTATGAAATGTATATCCTGAAGGCTTTGGAGACTTCACAGTATCCTACAAATATTCCCTTCTTTCTATAAGGATCCAGTTTGGTCCACTTCTCTTTCAGAATATGTACATATACTGGGAAACCAAATATCTTGAGATGGCTTACTTTATGTTTCTTTTCGGTATATATCTCTTTAGTAGTCTTGAATCCAAGAGCACTATGAGATCATCTATTTTGTACATATACGGTTGTTCTTGCTTCTTCATCCCATAGGTGCATAGGGAGGCCTTGGTTATGAATCATGGTTTTCACTGCTTCCATGATAGTTCTATTCTTTCTTTTTGCAACACCATTTTCTTGGGGATTATAGGGAGTGGTTAGTTCCCTCTTGATTCTTTCCTCCTTATAGAATGCTTCAAATTCCTTTGAAGTGTATTCTCCACCATTATCTGATCTCAGTGTCTTGATTCTCTTTTTTGAGTGGTTCTCTATCAAGGCTTTGAATTCCTTGAATTTCCCGAACACTTTACTCTTATTCTTCAATAAGTATACCCAAGTCTTTATTGAATAGTCATCAATAAATGTGACATAGTACTCATATCCACTCAAGGATATGGAGGGAATAGCACCACACACAACAGAATGGATTAGTTCCAACGTACCTTTGGTCTTTGTTTCACTCTTTGGAAAGGGATTCTTGATGTTCTTTCCATTCGCACATCCCTTGCAGGTTCCCTCATGTTCGATCTTCAGATCTGGTAACCCTGTTACCACCTTGCTCACATAGGGAAATGCTTTGTAGTTGAGATGAGCAAGTCTCATATGCCATAGTTCACTGGAGCTGGTAGTCTCATGGATAAGGGTTGTCTCTAGATGTCCTTTGAGTTTGTAGAGTCCTCCTTCTTATTCTCCAATGACTACAACATCTTCAAGTGTCTTTCCTTTGGACCACATAAGTACTTGTCCATCTATAGAAGAAACTCTATATTCTTTCTTATATAGAGCTGAGATGGAAAGTAGGCTCTTTTTCAAACTTGGTACATACAGTACTTCCTTCATTTTCATGGAAGTCCTAGAGTCAATCTTGTAGCTTGATTCACTAATATATTTGATGCGATATTGATAATCATCTCCCAATGATACCTTCTGGGGAGAGTTCTTTTCTTCAAGTATTGACAGAGTTGTCATCTTTCCTGTCATATTCTTAGAGGCACCACTATCAATAAGCCATGTATCTTCTCCAGGTGTTACAGACCCAAAGAATGCACAGAATAACACATATTCTTCTACATCTTCACCTCTAGTTTTTTTTCGAGGTCTTTCTTTATCCTCATCTTCAGCTAGATGAGCATGATGTCTTTTTTTGTTGTTCTTCTTCTTTGGTGATGGACATTCTCTAGCAAGATGTCCTATCTTATGACAGTTGTAGCATTGATACTTTGAGTAATCCTTCTTTTTCTTTTGAAATTTTTTCTTTTAAGGATTATGATTACTCTTCTTGAAGTTTGATTGTTTCCTTCCTTTAGTATGGGTAGCTAGGTCCTGATCATCTTCTCTGAGGAGAGCTTCTCTATTGGCTACCCCAGCTTCTTCTTGTATGCAATCTTCCCATACTATGTCAAACTTCATACTTTCTTCTCTGGGACACATAGTCTGAATGAATGAGTCCCAAGGTCTAGTGAGACCATTGAGAGCAGTCATAACTAGTTCATCTTCATCAAGGGTATCTCCAATAGCACTTAGTTTATCTTTGAACTGGGAGACCCTTGTGAAGTAATCTTGAATAGATTCTCCTTTTCTCATCTTGGTGCGCTTCAGTTGAGCTCTCATATTCATTTGTATCTTGATGTTCCTTCCCTCATACATTCTGGAAATCGCATCATACATTTGCTTAGGTGTCTTCTTAGATGACACTTGAGGGATCAGGTGATCCTTAATAGAATCAACAATGATCCTCATTTCCTTGATTAGGTCTTGTTCATGCTTATCCTTAGCTTCATCTTCTTCAAGTTATGCAATCTCATCCTTGATGTACTTCTCAAGGCCATTCTCCTTCAGAATGAGACCAATCCTATACTTCCAAGATAGGAATTTTTCTAGGCCTTCCAATTTGTCCTCAAGCTTAGTGCTTGGGGCCATCTTGTCCAGCAGGTCACTAAAAAATGAAATTTCTCAAAATAGGAGGCTGGCCTCACTAGTATATGTGCTTTAGGGAGGCGATTTGGTTGACCTAACTGCTTTCTGAAGATCCCAAATCTTCAGTATTCAAATCCTATTTGTGAGTTTGCAACACTGCAAAAATCTTGGTTCTATTTCATTGCAGTTTTCGAGTTCATTTCCAAACTAGGGTTTGGATTTCCTAGAGATCCAACCACCCAAAAAATTCGATCTAGGGCTCAATAGATGTGCTCCAGGATGGCGCAACTTTCTATGCAAGCAAGTCTTCAAAACTCCAACTTTTGTAGAAATTCTAATGTCTTCCGGAGAGGGAGGAGAGAGAATTTCACCTTGTGAAAGTTGCTCTAATCAGGTTAGCTCTGATACCATGTTAAGATTTCATATGCTAGACTAGATTCAATAGTATTCAATTCAAAATCATAGCAGCAACATATCAAGAATCACTGATAGAAACACAATCACAAGATAGACACAACATTTATCCTAGGAAACCCTCAAGGGGAAGAAAATCCAACAAAACTTCATCTGTATAAGATGTATAAAAGACAACCCCAAAAATAGGTGTTCTCATCCTTCTGTTCTGTCTCTCTCTCTCTCCTATGCGCTACTCAAGTGAGTGAGTCTATGTTCAAATAAGAACCACAACTCCTCTATTTATACACAATGAATCAACTGACTTTTAGCCTAGACAAGTCAGCCCCACTAAACTAGCTGGGTCGACTTCACCTAGGAATACTTAAAACATTATATTATATTATTTATTAGGGTGCTAAAGAACCAACAAAAAGTAGAGGATTTACCTCATCACTCTATGATGACCAAATACAGTAGTAACATGTCGCCGAAGGAATAATAACATCTCCCTTGGGTTACATCAGTAAAATACATTTAGAATATCCTTTGAAGTTGTTGAGGCCTGAAAAATATCAAGCAACAATAGTAAGGGATTCTCCCCAGTCAATGTTCCCAACTAGCCTGTGACTGTTTGGTATGGAGAATCCGTTCGGTTTTGCGGTCCGATTACCGTAGGTCAAGCAACAAAAATAAAGGGTTTTACCGGTTGCGGCCCGGTCCACCGTGTATATTTTTGTGTTTTTTAACTTTAAGTACGATATGCAAGTGCCTATCTAGCATGCAGATTGATAAAGAATAGGAGAAGAGGTCACAATGTGATGCGCAGGTTCTTACCTCTCGTCTTAAACTCTCTCCCATCTAAATCACACACAACAGAAAACAAGACTAACTAAGTTGTCCCTAGGGAGCAAGATTATCAATTAACGAGTAATGTATTACTACTCATATGTTAAGATAAATCACAGAATAGTTGTTCTTAGAATCAAAACACATAAACATGAATAGAGATATGCACAACAAGATAGCTCGTCGTTTGTTAAAACATTCATTACTCAAAGTGGAAATTATCATAAAATAAACCAGAGAACATTCATACAAGAACATAGGTTCAAAAAGTTAGAACGATCTCACAGTTAATGAAACACAGCTGAAAATGAAATAGCTCCCCTTCAACATTGTTCATTTCACCACATTTGAACATTCCACATAGCACTTTCTCCGACAGGCAAAATTGTAATTATATTATTGCAAAACGAAATAGTTCCTCTTACAACAAGTTTTCCACAAGTCTCACTGGGAAAAATCCCCCTGTTTCTATCTAATTCTCCCATACTTATACTATAAGCAAAACTCTTGGGCTGCCCCTCGGTGACCTTTGGGCTCCACCAACCGTTTAATCTCAAAATTTTGTCCTTTTGTGAGTGCTCATGATTTAAACAATACGTTACAAAAAGTTAATAGCACTTTTAAAATGAGAGATTGGCTTGGTAACTGATGAACCTTTTCCAAGCCTGGGCCTCTGCTGCTATCTATTTTCCTCAATAATCCATTTATCTTTTTAGATCTTGTTGATGCTTAAACTTTCACTACCTTCTTGTTGAGCAACATCTCTGCTTTTTCCTTCAGCTACTTATTCTTTGCAGCAGCAATCATCAAACTGGATCTGTAGTCAAAACGAAAAATTCATCATAAATACGGACTGCATTCAAAATCATCTAACTTTTAATAAAATGTAAACCATACTGTCAAGAAAACTAATCACAAATGTGTAGCCCTGCATTGTGTTCTCAGCGCAAAAATTCTAACATGATAAAGAATGATAAACCTCTGCCGCCCATAAAATAGGGTAAAAACACACACCAAACGGTGGGAAAAGATCTAAGCATCAGGAAAACAATCCACTAAGGAGCCACAACAGCGTAAAACCATCAGGCTATGGTTTCCCGGATCAAAATAAATCATCGGCGATCGGAATCTCAAGTGCTAAAAATCGGCGATCCAAAACTCCAAGGTACCACCATATTGGAAACACAAAGGACTAGCCCTCTGATTCAATCATCAAAACCATTCCGATAGTGAAACAAAATCGAAACATCATCGCAAGGAAGAAAGTTTGAACCAATTAATACGACAGAATTGGCGGAATTAAACTTATCCATTGGCCCGATCATTATTTACCCTCTGAAACAGTGGCAGCATAGACAACTAAAGTTCTGATTCAAACTTCGATTGCCCTTCCGATAGCGATAAAACCAAACATCAAAATTTAAAGAAAAGTTAAGTGTTCAAAATACCCTCGGCCGGGAAGCATTAAAAATAGTTCGTTTAACCTTCGAAATAATGGTGGCATAAAGGACTAGAGTTCCGACTCAAACCTCAACCGTCCTCCGATAGCGATAAAATAACAATCAGATCAAAAGGACAATATTTCCAAATCAAAACCTTCGACTCCACGGTCAAAAGTATTGGCAGATGAAAAGCGATTTTTCGAAAGCATGAAAACAGTTGACCTTAATTCAATTTCAAGCAACCAAAAATTCTAGCAGAGGGACAAAAAAATTCAGCAATCCAAGTGATCCCTAGCAAGATAAAATTAAAGGAGGGTCCAATTTTTTTTTTAAAATTGGGAAAATAGTTGCAATTGCAACAATTGGCGACTACCTGGTGAACCTAGATCTCTGGACAATTTCTTCCTAAAGTAACAGACTATGTAACAATAAAACCAACATGTTGAATTCTTCTCGATGTCTGGATTTCCCAAATGGAAAACATAAGCACTTTTAATCATTGATGATGGTCCAATTTAGGAAAATGGAACCCAAGATTTCAAAGTCAAGATAACTCTTTTGAGGCCAAGTAGATGAGTTTCATTTTACTTCTGTCTTTGGGTAACTTCCAGCTTGAACACCACAGGATTGTAACATATGGTAAACAACAATATTCATTTGTTCCTCATTCCCATGCCATTTTGCACTTTCTGTGCTTTTTGAACCTTTTGTTCTTTTGAGTCCTCCTTGTGCCTTTCTTTCTGAATTTTTTATTCAAGCTCCTCTATCCATAGTGTCCTTTTGTGTGAGAGATGAATTCAGTTTTTAGCTCACGGACGGAGAAGAACTTTCGGCAAATTTGTACTCATATGATTTAGTACTTTGTTTTGATAGATATTGCTTTTTAGGAGTTTTGACTCTTATCAGCCATTTGTTTTTTTGAAATTTGGCATGGGATCATTTATATATAATATATTGTTCACCCTGCTTCCTTTCTGTGGGTCTTTGTTGTTGCCCCCTGGGACAATTAAATGTGAAATGGATGGAGCCTCGAAATAGTATTCCAGACCCTTTGATCCTGAGTTATTTTTCAGGGATTACGTTGGACTTCAATGTGTTCATAGCCATTTAGGAAAACTACTTACTAGAAGAAATTCCATCAGATTCAAAAAATAAGATACAGTCTAATACCCAAAGATCTCAATTAATCCAGAACTTTGATGCTTTCCATGCAACCAAAAGTTTGCCTCTTTTATTGAAATCAAAAGAAATCTAAACTAAAAACAAGACCAGAATGAAATAAATCAAAGTGGACAAACAAATCAATTTATTTATGTACAAAACAAAAATAAAAACAAAAAATCAAGAAAAATAAAGTTTAAGAACTAAACCATTTACTGGTAAGTTCTCCTCCCACCCCTGTAAATCTTGCAATTTATAGGTTGAGGGGCCAATTTTTGCTGCAATCTGGAAAGGGCCTACGCATAATTGTTGAAACTTCGTGTGCTTTCCCTTCTCATCATGCGGGTGATCCCACTTAAGAACCAAGTCTCTCACTTCAAATTCTTTCGTTCCAACTTTGTGCTTACCAAACCACCTTTTAACTACCTCCTGTTGTTGCTTAAAACGTTCTCTGTCTTTGGATCTAGACTCCTCCGCCTTTAATAGATTATGGATTCTAAGTTGCAGGATTTCGTTATCTGTACCTCTAGATTCTTGGGCCATTATGGAAGAGGGTAGCATAATGTTAGGAGGAAGTATAACTTATTTTCCATAAATAAGGGTATATGGTGACACACCTAAGGAATTCTTGGTTGTGACGCTATCAGCGCAAAGAGCATTTGGTAGTGCTAAGTGCCAACTTCTCCGGTTTTCTATGACAGTCTTTTTCAAAATCCTAATCAAATTCGTGTTTGTAGATTCTGCCAAACCATTTCCTTGTGGGTAGTAGTTGGCAGAATAATGCAACTTAATTCATTTTTCATGAGCAAATGCAGTTAATCTAATGGAAGAAAAATAAGTAGCATTATCAAAAACCAAAGAAATTGGAACCCCAAACCTGGTCATAATATGATCCTGCAAGAAATCCATGACCGCATCTTCATTGACTTTACGTAGCGGAATGGCTTCGACCCATCTAGTGAAATAGTCAGTTGTTGTTAAAATATATTTGTGCTTCAAGGAAGAATTTGGTTTTATTTCTCCAATGATATCAATTCCCCATTGCTCAAATGGTTATGTTATCATAACCGGCTTCAATGGTCCTACTGCTTTGGCTTGTCTTCCCCCACACCTCTAGCAGATATCGAACTTTCTAACATGGGCATGAGCATCCTTGAATAGTATGGGCCAATAGTACCCGGCTCTGAGAATCTTGTGGGCGGTTGTATCTCTAGAAAAATGACCTCCAGTAGGCCCATCATGCAACTCAGTTATGACCTTTTTTGTGTCTTCCTTCTCTAAACATCTGAGAAGGACTCCATCGTAATTCTTCCTAAATAAAATTCCATCAATGATTTGATACGCAACTAATTTAAGGAACAATGCTCTTCGCTACTTGGAATTCCAATGTTCTAGAAACACACCTTCCTGAAGGTAATGAACAAGGTCTCGGTACCAAGAATCCGAAGCTGTGAAAAGAGGACATACATCCATCATATGTAACTCTGCTTCATTTTCCCAATTGTTTTCTTCACTGCTATTACCTTCATCCATTAGTCTGCACAGTCCTTGCCCTCTAACTATGGAGGCTGGCTTGAATTCAAGATCATAATCTTGTAAAGCTGTTACCCAATTGCCTCTTCTTTCTCCCAATTCTTTTTGCACGAAAATAGACCTCACAGCCGGGTGTGGAACTATTACCTTTGTCCGGTTCTTATGTATGTAAGTTCTGAATTGTTTTACTGCTTTGAAGATTGCATAAGCTTGTTTGTCCACAACTAGGTAATTTAATTCACCCCCCTGCAAACCAGTGCTCATAAATGATATGGGGAACTCATCTCCCCCATCTTCCTTCTAAGTAAGCACTGCTACTAATGAATCGTCAGATGTGAAAGGGTACATAATAAAATCCTTTTCATAATTTGGACTTTTGAGAGAGGGTGCATGAGAAATAGATGTCTTTATTTTACCAAACGCATTCTTCTCTACGTCAGTCCACTTGAATTGTACACTTTGCTTCACCATCTGAAGCAAAGGCTTCACAATTTGGGCGAAGTCCAGCACAAACCTTCGCATGAAATTTATTGTCCCCATAAATGATTGCATACCCTTTTTGTTATGGGGTAAGGGGATCCTTCTCGATAGCTTTGATCCTTTCTGGGTCTATGGAGATCCCCTTCATAGAAACCACGTGACCCAGTAGCTTTCCTTCTGTAACATCAAACACACATTTCTTGGGGTTTAATGAGATACCATATTTTTGGCAACGTTCGAAAATCTGTTTTAGATGGAATGTGTGTTCTTCTCTTTTCTTTGAGAATATTGTGATGTCATCGAGGTATACCACCACACTGCGGTCGACCAGCCTGCGGAAATCTATATCCATAGCCCTCTGGAAAGTAGCTCCAGCGTTTATGAGTCTAAAGGGCATCCTTCTATAAGCAAAAGTCCCCCACCTCATTTTGAATGTAGTTTTGAGTCTGTCTTCTTCAGCTACTAACACTTGATTGTAACCAGAGAATCCGTCTAATAAAGAAAATAACTTAGAACCAGAGACCATCTACAGTATCTATTCCATGGGTGGGACTGGATAATTGTCTTTATCTGAAGCGCGATTTAAATTTCTGAAATCCACACATAGTCTAATTTCTCCATATTTCTTCCTTACTGGTACCAGATTTGACACCCATTCCGAATGTCTGACTTTGAAGATAATTTTAGCATCCAACAATTTCTTTACTTCATTTTGAATTAGAGACTCTATTTTTGGGTGCATTTTCCTCAAAGGCTGCTGATAAGGCTTGACCCCGGTCCTAATAGGGATGACATGCTGAATAATCTTGGTGTCATATGTTTTCAAATCTTCATACGTCTAGGCAAACACATCTTTTTATTGTTTAAACAAACTTATGAACTTATTTATTTCACCTGGGGAGCAACACTTTCCCAAATTCACATGTTTAGGCTCAGTTTCAATCCTTAAATTAATCAACTCGAACTGTAGAGACGAGCTATGAGTCTTAACATTTACTGGCCTTCTGAATTTATCGTTTAGATCAAACATCCACTCTAAAGTCCTGACTCCTTTAGGAATAAAATTATAGAATTTTAGCTCGGCTTGATGTTCTTCATCATCAATGATTTCCCCTTTGAAAGTTTCGTCATTTGTCAAACATTCCAGAATCTGTTGATCATCATCAAAAACTCATAAATTGGTAATCATATCTAGAACCAAAGGTCTGAAAAGCAATTCAATAGAACACCTGTTATTAGAGGGTACAAGCCTCGCAGCTGAGGTGGCTAACAAGTCAGCTGCTGCATTCTTAAGTCTAGGAATCGATACAATATTAAATGCATGAAAACATTTAAGCAAATCCCATACTTCATTTTGATAAGCTTTTAAATGAGGGGAAATGCAATGTATTTGATTTCGAATCTATTTTACAATTATTTCAGAATCCCCATACACTTTCAGATTTTCTACTTTTAATTCAATTTATTTTCTTAGTTCCTGAACTAATGCTTCATACTCAGTTGTGTTATTGGTGCATTCAAACTCTAACCTACATGAAAGAAAATGTTTATTTTTCTTAGGATCAATCACGACACAACTAGCTCCTGATCCTTCCAAAGTTTTAGACCCGTCAAAGAAAAGCGTCCAAAAATCAGCTATTACTATTGTACATGAATTATCATCTACATCTAAAGCTAAATCTACTATTTTACAATCAATTTCATTAGCCTGAGAAAAACAAAGGAGATCGGGCTAGGTTTCTGATGTATTGCTGGCTTTTTCCACTTGGTAGTTTCCTGGTTTTAGCTCAATGAAGTAATTCCCCAAAACAGAATTCACTGGTTCATTCTTACCTTCTAACTGTGTGACATTGTGTTTCATGTGGGGCTCTCTTGTAACTTTTATTTGATTTGGGCTTCCTTTATAAGGTAACCACAGATGTGACTAGTTGGAAGCAAAATATCCATTCAACTTTGCTGACCAATCCCTACTCAAAACAAGTCCATATGCCTCAGGTATGTCTGCTACTACAACATCAATGAACTGACATACCTTTTCATTTGAAGATAGTCGAATTAAAACATCCTCCATTTCCCCAATTACCTTCACATTTGTTCTGTCCAACTAAATGACCTTCTAGGTAGATGGTTTAGGCTGTCCATTTATCTTCTTGCAGACTAACAGCGGCATAACATTTACTGATGCCCCTGAGTCTACTAGACAATTGTGCACGTTATGATTGAAAATTTTGAAAGAAAGGAGAAAAGGTGGAGTTTTGCATTTAGGCTTACCTCCCACACTTGCTTCACCGATTTCTTCTTCTTGAGGTTGATTGTCAGTGGACAGCTTTTCTTCTGGCATTTCAAGCACTTTCAATAACTTTTCTTTCTGCTGCGGCACATTACACATCTCAAAGAGTGAAATATTTGCCTTTACCTTTTTGATATCCTCCACAATGTCATACTCCATCTTATGTTCTATGAGATTCGTTTTTACATTATTTATTTTTTCTTCAATGGGCTTAGTAGGCATGTTGGTATGTTTCGGATTTTGACTGGTAATGGTAAATTCAGGAATTTTATCTGCTGTGGTATTTTTTCGGAATTTTTTTACATTATTTTGAAGTCTCTTAATCTTCAGGAGTATAAGACTGTTTTCTTTAATCAACCCTTGGCTTCTCGTTGTCACATTCGATTTTGAGATATCTTCATGTCTCGGATCCTTTTCTTCTTCAGTATCAAACAATGATACACGGTCCCATAAAACCATGGCATCATCCTCTTGTTTTTCTGTTAATTTATTGTTATCTTTTCCCTCTTCATCATTATCCTCAGTTAATTTGGAATCCAACAACTGATTCATTACCAGTGTCATTGAATTTATCCATTGAGGACAATTTTTTTCAGAATGGGGTTGTTGGTGGAAAGTGCAAAAGTTATCCATCCCTACCTCTGTTAAGTTCATCGATGCAAAACTGTGTGGAGGGGGTTGGGATTGATTGTTATCCTCTTTTTTCTTGTAATAAGGCTTATAGAACTTCTAGGCTTCCTTTTCCTTTTCCAAGTCTATTATTCTATTAGAGAGCTTCTGCATCATCTTTGCCATTCCTTCGAAATCATGTGATTGTTTCTCTTTAGGCTTAGTAAATAACAAAGCTTTCTTCCCAACATTTTTCTCCCCTGTTTACTCAGGATAATCCTTGATGCTTTCCTTTTCAGCCTCTACTCTCTCCGCTTCTTCATAAGTCTCTGCTAGCGTAGGTTTGGCTTTCATTTTGGAAAACATGGCCAAATCGGGCCCTAGAGCTGAAGTATAATACTCAATTAGAACTTTATCTGAGGTCTTATCAATTTCAAAAAAAATCTTGAGATAAGCTGCAAATATTTGGGTAAAACTATGCACCTTTTCTTTTCTTTCTTTATTTAAAGCGCACAGTCCTTTCATGAGAGCTGCATGAGTTTTTTGGGTTGCATATTTGCTTCTAAATATCCTTTCAAAGGTATCCCAATCTGGGATAGAGTTTGCAGGAAAACCAAAATACCATGAGGTTGCTGCTCCTTTAAGGGTATGTGGAAAAAGTCTACAGACTACATCCTCATGTTCTCCAGCTTTTAGTCCTTCTATGGCCAAGTAGAAACTTTGCAAATGGCCATCTACTAAAATCTTCTCATTCGGGTCAAACTTAGGCAACATCTTCTCAAAATCTTGAGGTAAGTCATGCAACGGAGGTGCTAAGTTTAGAGGTGATCTGGATTTCCAAGTGGGTGGTGGATTTGGTGGGTTAGGTGGCTGATTTGCATTTACACCTGCCATGAGTCTGAGTGGAGAGTGAGAAGGTGAGTGAGAAGGAGTATGGATAGGTGAACTGTTAGGTGTATCAGCGCCTACTTGATTCAAAGGCTGAACAACTTCCTGTAATGCTACTTCCACTAATTCTTCCAAATTTCCAACCAACACTGAATCTTCCAAAATAGGACGGTCTTTCTTCTTGTATTCTCTTTGAGGTAAATCAGGGATAGTGGGTAACCATCCAATACTCTTTACATAGGCCCATGTATGTCTTCTGAGATCATTAACTACTTGGTTGTCCACAGAAAACAAATGTTCTCTATTCTCTTTAGTATTCGGATTAGGAAATAAACTGATTTCAAAACTATCACTGGTGGAAAAACTTCGAGGAAATGGATTTCCCCAGCCATCCATGCACTGGTGGCCCTCCTTCTAGCACCAAAAACTGTTGAGGCTTGAAAAATAGCAGGCAACAACAGTAAGGGATTCTCCCCAATCAAAGTTCCCAACTAGCCCACGACTGTTTGGTATGGGGAATCCGTCCAGTTTTGCGGTCCGGCTACCGTAGGTCAAGTAACAAAAATAAAGGGTTTTACTGGTTGCGGCCTGATACACCGTGTATATTTTTTGTTTTTTAACTTTGAGTATGATATGCAAGTGCCTATCTAACATGCATATTTATAAAGAACATGAGGAGCGGTCACAATGTGATGCGCAGGTTCTTACCTCTCGTCTTAAACTCTCTCGCATCTAAATCACACACAACATAAAACAAGACTAATTAAGTTGTCCCTAGGGAGCAAGATTATCAATTAATGAGTAATGTATTACTGCTCATATGTTAAGATAAATCACAGATAGTTGTTCTTAGAATCAAAACACATAAACATGAATAGAGATATGCACAACAAGATAGCTCATCGTTTGTTAAAACATTCATTACTCATAGTGGAAATTATCATAAAATAAACCAGAGAACATTCATACAAGAACATAGGTTCATAAAGTTAGAACGATCTCACAGTTAATGAAACACAATTGAAAATGACATAGTTCCTGTTATAGCGTATTTCACCACTCTAGGTGAATCACACTTTGTATGGCCTTCCCCTGTCTCGCTGCAGACTCATTAGACCCTATGGACCACTTTTTGTCCTTTGATGTTTCCTTGATCATCCCCACAAACATATGAAAAATGATATACGTGGCTTTTAAACCTATAACTGCGTACATACACAGGTTTGACCCATATAACCGTGTACATCGGGATGTGTGCATAATCCAAATCCTTTTGGAGTTCTCCTTGACATGGATCCGACTCATTCGACTCCTAGCCTTCCCTATGCCTTGAGATCGCTCGGATTCGACCTTTCATTATCCTTTTGAAAGCTATATAAGGAACCCCTTGGTACATTGAAGGCATAAGAGAGAATTGAGAGCAAAGAAACTATAGTCCATTGTTGCTGGAACTTATGCTTGAGTCTGCATCCCTTTGTCCCTTGGAGCACTTTTGTGTTCTTCCCAAGCCTGCCTTTTGCTAGTGAGCTTGCTATCGAGAGATGGAGGATTAAAGTGGTGGAGGCCCAAGTGGGGGATTCAGTTTCTCCGGTTCGCAAACGTGCCGTCAGAGGTTGTATCTTGTAATCTATGATTTATATTAATAGAAATATCTTTTCCTGTCCAATGATGTGTATTTGAATGTATATTTTATCCATGGGATTATGTCAAATGCTTTTACATTATTGATTATATATGCTAGAATAGATCTAACACCATGATATATAGTATGCTTGTATTGTTTACTTGTTGTTGAGGAAGTATTATAGCAATTCAAGCTGAATATTGGAAAGCTCAACGGGGATCTACTTCAACCGTTCGGAATAAGGTACGAGGTCTTATCCTTTAGTGTTATACATTTAATTTCTATTGCATATTGGAAAGGATTGATTTCTGGAGTCAAGCTGTCTGTTGTGGTACCCCAAGCCATAGGAATTTCTCTTGGTAACAGAATTGGCGACTCCGCTGGGGATGTCCCTTGTTTTTATTTGGGGTTTGCGGGCACAATGGACTTGATATTCTTGACTTGCTCTTTGTTTCTCCTTGTTTCTATGTTGCATTTTATAGTATGTTCATCTATTGACACTCCCCTTTATTTGTTTGACCCTTGGCCTGCTTTTTACCATTGCCTTCTCTGTATACGCAGGTTTTTGGCCAAAAGTCGCGTATACATGCAACTATTCTTTAAACAGTCGCGTACATCCTCCCTTTTGGTGAGTTTGATGTTGTGGGAAGTTGTTGGGTGGGTTGTGAGTGTGGTTGGGTCTTCCTTGGGCCTGATGTTGTCTGTTGGATGCTTCTTTTGTGACCAGAGATGGCTTTTTCATTGATTTTTCTTTGAAAGTAGTTTTAGTCATTTATCCTTTTTGTTTTGCCATTAGTGCATTACTCTTTTTGTCTTGGTGTCTTGCTAGGCTTGTCTTTTATACTTGCTGCAGAGACTGAGAGTTTTAGATGACTTTCATTGAATTTTTCATTCTTTTATATTGTAAAATACAAAGTAGTTGCACTCTTAGTTGCATCTTAGATATGGATTTGAGGAGGTACTTGCATTGGATTGCTTGGATGAGAGTTTTATTTAGGATTTCATATAGGAAGGATTGCATTGGCATTCAGAAAGGAATATATATTTATGCATCTCATGTAGTGGCATACCCTATTTTTCATTTGACAAAGATTGCACTTAGCATTGTTTGTTATGGTGTGCATATTTATTTCACTGCTAAGTCATAATGTCATTAGTTGCACATCCATTTCCCTTTGAGTAATTACAGCCAACTAAAATCAACGCTAAATAAAATGAATTACACTCTTTTCTTTTCTAGGGTGCACCAACAAGCTTAGGTTTTAGGATCTTGGAATAGTTCATTGTAAGTCAATTCTCCAAGATCACTAAACAACAACATCTAGGTGTCTATCCAGGTAAGTGTGTGAAATCCTTGGTATAACCAGTGTTTCTCAAGATCCTCCTCTCAAAAGGGAGTTAAGCATGAGGCAATGTGAGCGGTTATTGATTGGGATGACCCCTAGTCATAACTGAGTAGCACCGGAGATATTTCCAGGATTGTATTCGTATCTGGGGGCTCTTTCGAGAGTTTCAAGCTTTGCTACCCTGCCCATATGGTCAATCCCGCCTGCAACTATCCGCCTGAGCATTGATTATATTGAGGTGACCTTACTGGCCTTACCTAGGATATCGAGGGGGTACTTGTAGAGGTTATTCTGCAGGTGTCCCTGCCAGGTTGGGGTCGAACAACATAGTCACTTTACACGTTGAAGCTGAGGGCCACTATAATTGGTTACGTACCTCCGCTTGTAGTGTATGGGAGTTTCGAGCCTCTCCTAGGCGAGACATACCTGCTGCATTCGGGAGCTCACATATCCTCCCCTTGGTTTGCTTGTATTTGGCTGCATATTTTATTAGGAGTGTGCTCTTTGTGCTCTAGTTGGCCTTTGGGATCGTGGTTACTTAAGTATGTTTATGCTCTCTTGAGTTTGGGTCCTTTTATTTTTGGCATGCCTATTATCCTATCACCCATCCTTGGTCCTAGTATGGACCCTGGTGTCAGACTTGGGGGCATCACAGCCCCTTACCTTGCTCATAGATTTGGGAGTGGTCACATTATACCCGCTACTCCATTTGTGGAGGATGTTGACTCCCTTCTATCGGTCTTTACACCGGTGGTCACCCTTATGGGGGTGGTAGTGGATACGTGAACGTTGGGTCTACACCTTACTTTCATTTTTATGTCCCATCGTTCACTGCATTGTTTCCTTTGGGTGCTATTGTCATGATCATTCCTCCCTATATCCTATAGTTTGGATTCTTTTTTGACTATGTTGGGTTATGTTGAACTAATATGGTTGTCATGTAGGGTCCAATTTTTGTACACTCTCTCTGAGCTTTCGACCCGTTCATGCCTATCACATGTATTATGTTTGAACTGGCATATAGGTTAGGATTTCACATCTGCTTGCACTTATGCATTGCCTTATGACCGTTCCATCTTAACCTTAGGTCGAACCCATTCCATGGTATCACAGAACCTTCATGTTGTTGTTAGAAGTGGTACTATGTGAATGGTAGAGCTTTCCTATACATGGGTGCCCTAGTTAGCTCCCTTTTGCATTTGGTACCCATGCTGCAAGTCCTCTCTTAGGTCCGGGAGTCCCTTTTAGTCCCACCATGTCCTTGAGCAAGAGCTTCATACTCCTCTTTAACTTTATGCTGGCCATTTCCTTGGGACTCCCTCATATCAAGTTGTGAATGCATTATCATGAGCTTTGCTTGTCTTATTGAGCTTTATGTCGGATCTCCTGACATTGCGTTTCAGCCATATAGCCCAAGCTTGTCTCATGTCTAGCCATGCAAAGCCATTTTATATATCCTTTGCAGCTTGATTCCCTTTTTACCGGGAGGGGATTTTCCCCCGAGTGTCGATATCCTACACATGTATCCTCGCATTGAGGATAGGTATGTTCCACTGCTTGGAACTAGTTTGTTTTCCATTATGACACTCGTCTCCTCTTAGTTTGTAACTATAAATCTAGTTTATTCTTTTTTCAAGCTTTTCAAATAACTAAAAAAGTCCAAAAAAAAAAAACCAAAAAGCCGGACAAGGAAAGATGTTATCTTTGGCAGCTGTCGAGTCGCGTCGCCTTCGAACAGAGCACTGTATATCACATCCATTGGTTGGGTTATAGTTTGACTTTAGGAGCTGTACTCATTTATCTGAGTTTATCTCCACCGATTGGTTAAGCTTCCAATCCCTATAGAGCCTCTGTTGATGCCTCCTGTGTCACAGAAATGTCCCAGTTTGTATATCGAGTCTATGTTGCCTTCATTCAGTCACCATACGTCGTTATGCTCTTGTTCGAAGGAAGTTGAAACTTGTGTCGACCATTCCTCAGTTATCTTGACTTTGCATGTCGGCCATTCCCGGTACAGTTACTGGTTCGTGCACTTTATGATCGAGTCCTTCCACATTATACAGCCTTGTTGAGTACCTCATGTTGGATGATGGGGGATGCCTTAATGCCCTCCTTTTAGCGGATTTCATCCCATCGACTTCAGATCATTTATTCTGGAATTGGAATCTAGAGTCATGTTGAGTGCCTTGAGACTTGTAGTCATTAGTGGCAGGTTCTCTCGCCATCGACAGTTTCTTGGGAATACATCAATGTCCCTTGATCGATGGATCCTCTCAAGTGTTCGACCTCAACACATTTATTCACACTTGTTAGTTTGCACTCTAGTACCTTGATTCCCATTTTCATTATTGGTGGGTGATCTCGCATCTGTTAACGGTATACATTAATGACCGGTAATCAGACGATGGAATACTATGTTCGACCTCGACACCTCTATTTGCATAGTAGGACATGTACTCATAGCAGTTTGTGTAGAAGACTTTCCATATTGGTGGCATCTCTTATATGCTACCTCCTTGATCGTGCCAGTGTTCATGAGATTTCATCTCTCATGACTTGATTCCAGTATATGTCAGACATTTCCAGCCACTATGGAGATCTTGATCTGTTATATATCTTCAGCCATTTTGGAGATCATGGTCCTTTGTATATCTTCATCATGGAGATTCTGATCTATGTATATTGTACGCGGCGATGACCACATATGTGACATCATGTATCATGCCTATTCATGGCCATTGTACTCTTATATATCCGGCACTGCTATATGTACTTACAGTTATGTGCAGAGTTGTATTATTGTACTATGTTGATTGGGTGGCTGGTCTTCCATTTGGGATCCTTCATCACTCCACTTCTGGGATGGACTTATAATGTATTTCGGCCATCGTATAACACCTCTGAACTCACACATTAAGGGGCATCTGTTATAGCAGATTTCACCACTCTAAGTGAATCACAGTTTGTATGGCCTTCCCCTGTCCCGCTGCAGACTCATTAGACCCTATGGACCACTTTTTTTCCTTTGATGTTTCCTTGATCATCCCCACAAACATATGAAAAATGATATATGCGGCTTTTAAACCTATAACCACATACATACGCGGCTTTGACCCATATAACCGCGTACATCGGGATGTGTGCATAATCCAAATCCTTTTGGAGTTTTTCTTGACATGGATCCGACTCATTCGACTCCTGGCCTTCCCTATGCCTTGAGATCGCTCGGATTCGACCTTTCATTATCCTTTTGAAAGCTATATAAGGAACCCCTTGGTACATTGAAGGCATAAGAGAGAATTGAGAGCAAAGAAACTATAGTCCATTGTTGCTGGAACTTATGCTTGAGTCTGCATCCCTTTGTCCCTTGGAGCACTTTTATGTTCTTCCCAAGCTTGCCTTTTGCTAGTGAGCTTGCTATCGAGAGATGGAGGATTGAAGTGGTGGAGGCCCAAGTAGGGGATTCAGTTTCTCCGGTTCGCAGATGTGCCGTCAGAGGTTGTATCTTGTAATCTCTGATTTATATTAATAGAAATATCTTTTCCTGTCCAATGATGTGTATTTGAATGAATATTTTATCCATGGGATTATGTCAAATGCTTTTACATTATTGATTATATATGCTAGAATAGATCTAACACCATGATATATAGTATGCTTGTATTGTTTACTTGTTGTTGAGGAAGTATTATAGCAATTCAAGTTGAAGATTGGAAAGCTCAATGGGGATCTACTTCAACCGTCCAGAATAAGGTACGAGGTCTGATCCTTTAGTGTTAGACATTTAATTTCTATTGCATATTGGAAAGGATTGATTTCTGGAGTCAAGCTGTCTGTTGTTGTACCCCAAGCCATAGGAATTTCTCTCCGTAACAGTTCCCCTTCAACATTGTTCATTTCACCACATTTGAACATTCCACACAACACTTTCTCTGACAGGAAAAATTGTAATTATATTATTGCAAAACGAAATAGTTCCTCTTACAACAAGTTTTTCACAAGTCTCACTGGGAAAAAGCCCCCTGTTTCTATCTAATTCTCCCATACTTATACTACAAGCAAAACTCTTGGGTTGCCCCTCGGTGACCTTTGGGCTCCCCCAACCGTAAACCTCACAATTTTGTCCTTTTGTGAGTGCTCATGATTTAGACAATACGTTACAAAAAGTTAATAACACTTTTATAATGAGAGATCGGCTTGGTAACTGATAAACCTTTTCCAAGCCTGGGCGTTTGCTGCTATCTATTTTGCTCAATAATCCATTTATCTTTTTAGATCCTGTTGATGCTTAAACTTTCACTACCTTCTTGTTGAGCAACATCTCTGCTTTTTCCTTTAGCTACTTATTCTTTGTAGCAGCAATCATCAAACTGGATCTGCAGTCAAAACGAAAAATTCATCATAAATACGGACTGCATTCAAAATCATCTAACTTTCAATAAAATGTAAACCATACTGTCAAGAAAACTAATCACAAATGTGCGGCCCTACATTGTGTTCTCAACACGAAAATTCTAACATGATAAAGAATGAGAAACCTCCGTCGCCCATAAAATAGGGTAAAAACACACACCAAACAACGGGAAAAGAACTAAGCATCGAGCAAACAATCCACTATGGAGTCGCAACGACGGAAAACTGTCAGGCTATGGTTTCCGCGATCAAAATGAATCATCGGCGATCGGAAGCTCAAGTGCTAAAAATTGGCGATCCAAAACTCCAAGGTACCGCCGTATCGGCAACACAAAGGACTAGCCCTCCGATTCAATCATCAAAACCATTCTAATAGCGAAACAAAATTGAAACATCATCGTAAGGCAGAAAGTTCGAACCAATTAATACCACGGAATCGACGGAATTAAACTTATCCATTGGCCCGATCATTATTTACCCTCTGAAATGGCAACATCATAGACAACTAAAGTTCTGATTCAAACTTCGATTGCCCTTCCAATAGCGATAAAACCAAACATCAAAATTTAAAGAAAAGTTAAGTGTTCAAAATACCCTCGGCCGGGAAGCGTTTAACCTTCGAAATAGCGGTGGCATAAAGGACTAGAGTTCCAACTCAAGCCTCAACCGTCCTCCGATAGCGATAAAAGAACAATCCGATCAGAAGGACAATATTTCCAAATCAAAACCTTCGACTCCACGGTCAAAAGTATTGGCAGATGAAAAGCGATTTTTTGAAAGCATGAAAACAGTTGACCTCAATTCAATTTCAAGCAACCAAAAATTGTAGCAGAGGGACAAACAAAGTTCAACAATCCAAGTGATCCCTGGCAAGATAAAATTAAAGGAGGGTCCAATTTTTTTTTTAAAATTGGGAAAACAGTTGCAGCTGCAACATAAGTTACAATATTTCAACAATTTCCATTCTATTATAAATAATGAATATCCTTCCTATGGAGAGGTTGTTCTAAAACAACTGAGTAAAAATATACTCATCTCTCATCTGAAGTCGAATGCTCCTCATAGATCGATTAAGAATAAAAAATATCCCTTTCACTGGAATCCGCTCCTCATTATAAGCAGTCAGTCAAACCATAAGGAGACTGCACCTTACTCTGAATGAAATGCATACACACTTCATGGAGTCTGCATTCAAGTCGCCCCTCACCATCTATCTTTTTAGAGGAAATAGGTCATTCTTCTTCTAGAATAGAACCCTAACCGTATTCCAAACGGTTACACCAATCCAACCACAATATAAGTCTAAATAAATTTAGTGTCGTTTCTTAATATAATGATAAGTCATTGATATTTTAACCATATACTAAAAAATAGTTAGTGGCGAAGAGGGGTGTTACAGTTTGTTTATTTGAAGAGCATCATCTGGATATTCACAACATTTGTAATCATATTTTACAACTTAATGAGGAATACAATTGTCAGCCTGTTACAGTTGCTAAGCCCATGATTTTGAGGCATTTACAATTTAATGGTGTTGTTGGTTTCTTTGATAGGGCAGCCAAAGACGGTTACTGTGTTGTAGGGGTAGTTCTTTTGATCAATAGTCTTCATTTCTTCAATTTCAAAATGCATTGCGAAACCAGAACAAATATGAAAGTTGCTACAGTCTTTGGTATTGTGTCTCTTCAGGTTTTTGGGAAGGGTCACCATCAAATGAGCATTAGGTGATTTTAACCTTATATTGCTCTCTCTTAGGCCTTGTATACTAGAATTGGAAAAAAGCTGCAAAACGTTTGTAGCATTAACTTCCATCATATTTTCAAAGACATATGAATCAATTGGCAGATCAGCTTTTCAAAGTAGCTCTCGATGGAAAAGTGAGTGAATTTATTTATCACAAAACTATATTTTTGAAAGTTATGTATTTGTTTTTATTCAAATATGAATTTTTTCTCATTCCAATATGAATAACGAAACTATGATTTGTTCAGCTTAAAACAAAAATTGAGAAACTGTAGAAACAACTAGGCGACTCAAAAATAAAGTTAGAAAAACGATAAAGTAACTCTAAAGCTCAAGGACCCCACGCGTCGACACCAAGACACAAACCGAACATCCAAATCAATATTGATTAACATGCTTTTCCCGCACCGAAGCAAATATCGAATCTATAATCAACTAAGGGGGACCCAGAATTGGTAGGTCAAAGATGGGTTTGAGTGGGGTTGGGTTACGCTCCATCAGGTCATCGGGTTTAGTACTGTGGGACCCTAAATTTCAAAGTGATGGATCTACGGAGGAAATGCGGGATTTTGGAGTTCTGTACCGTGGACGCTTCTAATTCAATCCCGTACAACGAACAATCCGCTGATGAAGGGCCATTCAATCAGATGATCTGAAGAGCCATGCAATCAATTGAGAAAAACAGTGAAAAAAATATTCCTTACATTAAGACCGAACGAAGTAAAACATATATTTCGTTCATGGTTTCTAATCCAAACAAGAAACACATTATTGGCATCACGGATACAATTGCAGAGATCATATCTGGGTGGTAGTCGTGGGAAGAAAGAATTACGTGATCCCAAATTAAGAAATTGTCACTGTTCGCAACATCAAACAGCCTCATGCCCTTTTAATTAAAACTGGAAGACATATACTCTGCTGCCAATGATTCCTAGTTAATATGATCGTGATGAAGAAATAACATCTCAGATCCTGGATCTATGTGAATTGTAACGTTCACAACATTCAAAACGGTACTACTCATAAAACTGGAGGACATATGATCCTATCCTGCTAATTGATCATCGTGATGAAATGAAATCAAGAGCCTTCAGTTGATGAGTATGCCCACTTTCTCAAAATATTGAACGCTGTCATCAATAATCTCCTCCAGACTGTATTTATATTTGAATCCCAAATCTAGTAATTTCTTGGATGAGATGACAGCACCACCACCACCATACTGCGATTCATCGAACCTGCATCAATCAATCACCATATCATAAATTACGAAATTGAAGGAACTGAGTAAACGTATAGGTCAAACAAAATTCGGACCAAATATATCTGGAAACTTTCTGACTTTGATGTTATTGTGTACTGTGGATAGCGCTCGGAAATGAGATATGCAAACTTTGGCAGGGTAGTGGAATGGCCAGAGCAAATATAGCGTCCCTCCACAGCAGGGTACTCCATCAGAAATACGTGAGCATCGCAGATATCTTGAACATGGATGAACGAGACAGTATTCCATAGGAAGTTAATGGATTGCAGCAATCCATACCATAACGAATTGCCTGTGGATTGAATCAGATTCGACAGCCATAAAAGACCAGATATATCAGAACCCCCCGGAAAAAAATCATAACGATGTGTGAAAATAATAATGGATGATAGGCGGCCAGTTATACCTGTGATTAGCGACAACGTTACACTGACGCTAGAGGGGATTGTGGAGGTTATGGAAGGACCTGCGATTATGGAAGGGACAATGCTCACTACGTCAATACGCTCCTCCTTTCCAAATTCCAGCGCAGCTTTCTCTGCAACTGTTTTCGACTCTGCGTAGAACTGCGCAAGAAAGAGTAAGAATCTGCATATTTAAGTTAAAACCAGCGCAGCTTCCACTGCAAGTTGATCAATCCGTTGGAATGTTGATAATGAGGTTTCATATGTAATATGTTTCAGTCCAATCCATTTTCCCTTGAGGGAGAGATTCCACATAAAGAATGGCAATGTTAAGTGAAATAATTTTCAGATACATTTTACATCCCAATGTAGATGAAATGTACAACAACAATCAAATCAATCAAATGTATAATATACTTATATTACATAAAAATGCAGATTCATCTATATGGTATATGGGTTAAGAAGTAATGATATCTTCAGAATTTCAAATGTATCTATATGATAAAACTAGCGCCTACCCAACCAGGACGTTTGTTTTCTCTGATGGAGTCCAGTGAAGTCCAACACGATTCATCGATATGGCTGGCAGATTCTTCTGCTGTGGACGCTGCGGCGCTCAAAGATGAAGTGCAGACGACACGCTTCACGCTTTCAACTCTCTTGCACGATCTCAGAACATTCAGAGTTCCTCGGATTGCAGCCTCTATAATCTCATTCTACCCATAAGAAACCAATATTTCAGTCAGTTTCTCAGTTCCAGTATTGAAATATATGCGAATTAAGTTTTGCTGCTAATTACCTCCGGATCTTGGGAACCGAAATCTGTGGGAGTAGCCACATGAAACACGCCGTGGCAGCCATGGATGGCAAGATCGAAGCTCCCTTCGTCGCACAGATCTGCTCTGAAAAGACGAAGCCTCTCGTGGGCTCCTGGAAGAGAGAGAAGGCATGAATTCTTTGATGGGTTCTCTGGATCTCTGAGAGTCGCATGCACGGTGTAGCCACTCTCCAGCAGAGTCTTGACGAGCCATGATCCAAGGTATCCTCCTCCTCCAGTGACGCAGTACAGCGGAGCAGGGACAGTGGTACTCATCTTCTTGGGGAGGTGGGAGGACGGATTGCGAGTAAATGATGAGGCTGATCATATCATTGCTTTGATGAGGGACGTTGCTGGTAGGCCTCGTCTGTTGGTACGTGCCTACCCTACCACACTTCCCATACCAAACACGGCCACGATAGTCACTGACGTTACTAACACGTTAGAGTGAATGAGTGGGCGCGATGTCCACTTTGACAAATATGGCGTTCAAAATTGAATCCTTTCCGGTCCTTCCAAAGGGTTTTAGCCTTTCCCAAAGTGTAAAGTTAAAATTGCCCCTACAAAAATTAAAATCTGAATTTTACCTTTAAGGTTCTAGCCTTTCTGAAAGTGTAAAGTTAAAATTGCCCTTAACAAAAATTAAAATTTGAATTTTACCTTTCCAATTAAGAAGCTTTCCAAATAAGAAGGGCATAGTTTATATCACATTTAGTTAATTTTACCTTTCCAATTAAGAATGGCATAGTTTATATAACATTTCAAAAGAAAGATAACATTTAAAATTAATGCATATGCATAAATTTTTCAAGATATTGAAATTTCTATGCTATAAAGTTCAACTCATCATTCAAAATATTGAAAATATGATAAATTATAATCACTCACTCACTCCTGTGATGCACACTGTTTAGCTGTGCAAGATGACCAGTAATCATTGATGACAAAAAATAACAACTACTAGTTTATTACTAGGCCTGAAACGAGCTCAAAACTTTGTGCCTACTAACTATCCATTCTTTTTTCGTCAAAATAAAATTCAAAATGCCTGTTTGATGAGTCCTCTACAAGACTTCATTCATGCATAAATATCATGGACTCACGACAACTATAAACAACACTGGATGTCATGCAAATAACAACACTGGATGTCATGCAAATACAAATAATGGCATGTAGCTAGGATCACAAATTGTGCATAGGTCTATTTATGCATTGCTAATATAGAGAGGTGTCATTGGACACACAATATAAGGAAACAATGGTTATTAATCAAATTAAAAAGAAACAATTGTTGGCTCAAGAATAGTCTTCAATTTGACAGTGGCGTGATTGGATGTAATCTCCCTCCAATCTCCCTCTATCCTTTCAAACATTTGTGGTTTCTCACAACATTTGTCCTCAACCCCACCAAAATACATATAAAAATTACTTGATACATATAAAAATTACTTCTCTTTACATCCTCTTCCCTTTAAATCCTCATCTCATACTCATAACTAAGGATTATTATGCATGCACATCCTAACCTTATAATACGAATTGGGACAAGGCGCAGATACAACCATAAAATATTAAATGCGTCAAGAGGAAAAGAGTAAGAGACAACTATAAGTAAGTCTTATATTAAATTTACCATATAAGTCTTTAATTAACACTATCAACTGAGATTTGACAAGTTAAATTGTTGTGATATTCTTATCACTCCTTACCAATGTGATTACAAGGAATTCTTTGAAGGTGAATTCCATAATTTTAGGTCTTTTTCCTCATTATCATGCCTTTTGGTAAGAACAAAAACAGGGTAGTGGCTTGCATCAACATGGAAAACTGTTTCGACGTAGAGGTATACACATTAATTGTTTTCATTAAATAATTTAAATTCCTATCTTTGACTGTGGCTAGTACAAAACACAACAAATTTTAGAGCCCCAAGCCCTTAATTACTCACACCTAGAACTTTCTCAAATTTAGCCATTAATAAACTTCTTAATTTGGTATTTTGGTTCAATTTAAAAGGTGGATTGTTGAGACTTAAACACGCATTTGAGTTGCAAGGATTCAATTGGCTTAGGCTTGATTCCATTGCCCCTCCATCCTATACATGTATGCTTTAAGGACAAGTGTTGAACACAAAAATTTGATGCCCCGGCCCCGATTATGCTAGCTTTGCTAACTTGCTTGGTATGTAGATAATTTTTTTTTAATGTTTTCTGAGTTAGGTATTATTGTTTCTTAGGTCCCCAATCCTTATTACTCTTACATCTCTCAAGTAGTTTTTTTGTACAATGAATTGTGCTCCAATGGAAACTAATACAATAGAATAGTTGTTATGTTACTGAACTGTAAAATTAATGATACACATATGACAACTTAATGTGTTCAAAATAAGTTTTACTAAAAATATATCATTTTTTCATGTAATGCTTAATTATTAAAAAATTGAAAAAACAATATTTTTTTTTGGTGAAAAGATTTAGTTAATTTATACTTGTCAATTGAAGTACAATTATTTAGATTTCCCTTTAGAACTCCAACAATAAAAGCCCTTCCAATTGAAATTAATGTAATGTACCTTTTTGAAATTTTACTAAATGATCAATTTTTTCACTTTTTCCCCAAATTTGACATTGACTAGTTTTGATGTCTAGACCTCCAAATTGACCCAAATGCTTCCAAATTTTCCATGAAGGTACATTACTAATAATATAAATTAAATATAATGCTCATGTATGTTTTTTGACCTCCCAATTACTTCTGCAAACTTGTTTAATGTTCTGTTCAAAGTAGGAGTCTTTACTAGCAAATTGGGGCTCCAATCCCTCTTGGGTAATTGTTGGAAATGGCTTCACAAATGATCCCAAAGTCACTTGAATTTCTGAACAGAGGCTAGGTATGTGTAAGGTACCTTTTCAAAGTCTCATATGAATCATGTTTCAGTTTATATAGGCTGTTATGACTCTTTCCAAAACAATCCCCAAGTCACAATTTCGACCCTTGGGGAAAATGCACCAAATCTTCTCCGAGTGCAATAAAAATGAGTAAAATGGATTCCAATGATTAAGTACTGAACATGAGACTAGAAATACACATTATTTACAGTCCATCCATCATACATTTATCAGAGATACATTCCTCCATTCAAAATAATAAGCATTACCATGGCATATATCAAAATGGAGTGGAAATGGTCATTGTTTGCTCATTAAAAGTCATTTTGACATACACATGTTGGGAATTTCGACTTGAAACTTTATGAGAATGAAGAAAAAATCATATTTAACTTATTACAATCAGAAATGGACAATGAAAGGCTCTCCCAATTCAAAATAGTTAGCATTACAATGGTTCACAACAAGATAGTGGGGAAATGACACTATTTCTTCATTGTCCAACATTTTTACATGAATTCTTTTGAGTATTTCAACCTGAGAGTCTTATGAACATGAAATATGGAGAATACACATCAGCACATAATATAATTGGCATTATAATCTTCCCCAAAGCGCAATCCCTCCATTGGCATGGATATGATGTGAAAACTGGAAATAGTTGAGAGAGAGTGCTGCAATAGAAGAATCCACATGCTTTCCTGTAGCTTACACCTACAAATAAGACTCCATTAAAGCTCCATCAAAGACCTGATTGGCCTTTCCAAACACCAACTAGGATGGGAATCTTTCACCCTCGAAATTGGCTTAAGCAAGAAAACTAGTCATCCACTAGCTCTCACAATTCACAAATAGGCAAAATCCCATTCTCATGGCTGATCCCTGTATTTTATAAACATTATTAGTCTTCTAAGGTTCCAAATCCATCCATAAACCAAAGCCAAGTCGAATTGGTGTGGCTTCTCATGCTATGCCATGTGGTCTCTCTCTTCACCTTCCCTCTTCTCCCAAATTTGAGTAGGAGCCTCTTGGCCTTCTCCAACTCCCAAATTCGACCTCTAAGATGCTCTATTCAGTTCTGACATGTTAGTATGTCAGTATTTCAGCCTTCATACCTGACTTGTGTCATAACTGTCGTAGAATCTCCATCATTGGTGTCATAGATGTCATAAATGTAAGGGAAATCTAGCCAAGTGTCCATGAAACTCCCATTTGGCTCTTCCTCTCCCATGTAAGTTACAATTCATCCCAAATTCGACCTATGAAGTATATATACAATTATATTAACCTCAAATCCATACCAAAACATTAGAATTCCCATAGATTCAAAATTACAAGAGGAGGATGCCATTTAACATAGGAATTCTAGCTTGAGTGGGCCCCATAGTCTTCATGTCTCTCCATTCTCCATAGCCATTTCATTTTTTTCTTGTATTTATTTAATAAGCTACATTATTAAATATTTATCCTCTTCTAATGTTTAAACATCATTTATTATCCCCCTTATTCCAAATCTCAAAGCTTCCACCCCCAACTTAGGAAATTAGTGTTTTTCCTCCTTGGCAATTATTTGACAATTTTCATGAATATGGAAAATGTGATTTGGCCATTGTGACCCAATGCAAAATTTGGGACATTACAAATCCTCCCTTCCCAATATTGCTTGTCCTCAAGCAATTTCAAACATGGTTGTTGAAGAACCTGCTTTCTGTATGATTCTTTGAAGTTGCCACGAAGCTGCCCACTTTGAGTCTTTGAGATTCCATGAAGATTTCAGAGAGGAACCACCACGCTTTCTGCTGCACTACTCTGATTAACATAACCTTATTAAGTTTGGAATCCATCTCCCATAATTCTTGTTTCCCAAAGAATTTGAAATCAATGGGACTAAAAACTATACCAGGGTCCCATTGCTTGCATTGCATTCCAATAATTAAGAGTGCTCTCCAACTCATACCATTTGGAAAGAGAATTCCTAGATCCCATTTTCTTGTATGCATTCTTCCAAACATCATGAGTGCATAATATATATCATAAAAGTATATAACAACATAATAATAATGTACATCAAGGAGGGGCCTCACCAAGAAATCATGAAAGTGCTTATACCTCCTAGTGAGTAGACTACCATTTTCCAAGTGCATACATGTTTCAAGTGACTAATCAAATCTGCTCCAATGACATAGGTGAGGATCCCATGTCCTATGATTCTTCTCCCAAAGAATTTAATATGCATCAAAATAATAATCAGCCATCTTTTATTTCATCCAAGAAGTGAATGAAGAACCTCCACCAAAATATGAACCAAATAAGGAGCAAATAAAACACGAAGACTTCAAGTGTCTCAAAGAAGTCTCATCAATACACCCATGAATATGTATATCATCATGAAGTAAGAGAGGATGTTGTTGCCAATAATAATGTTCCTCAATCATATCCCTCTTCACCCAAGTGTTGGATGAAGTTCCTCCAACATCAAATGAACCAAGTGTTGAGCAAGAAAAACCATGAGTCTTCAAGTGACTCAAATGAACATCATAGGTGCACCCATGTAGATGTGTATAATCATAATGTAAACAAGGAGGTTGCTACAAATGTAAATAATATGGTTCTCTAATAATTCCATCATCAAAAGGAGAAATAGAATGTCCATGCTCTTCATGTGGCACCATCAAAAAGAAACCATTCACCCATACTTCATTAGGATGACTGTTGCAAAATTTAGAAGTGTAGGATGTAGGAGAAAGAACCAACTCACCCAAATGATCAGTAAGTGCAAAATTGTCATAATGTGAAGGATCCATAGGGGTAGGATTATGCAGCTCCTTCAAGAGTGTGAAACCTTTGTCATAGATTGGTTCCAATGTAGAGGAATCATGTTCTTCTTTAAAAATTGCATACCCTTCATCAAGAGACAATTCAAGTTCCTCTTCAACCAAATCAAGTGTTTGGATCTCTTCAAGTACATCTTCAAATACATCAAGTACATTCAAATTTCCAAATTTCTCATGAACCACCATGTCATGAGAATCCTCCAAACACTCTACCATTTGACAATCTGAAACATAGGAGAGAAAACAAGTGTCTTGCAACTTTTCAAGAAGTTGTTCATTTTGAATTGTGAGCTTATGAATAACTTCATTATTCTCCACGAAGGATTCATGTAACCATTCAATAAGCTCAATGACATTTTTTATATAAAAGAGAAAATACATGAAATTACCTTTCATGTTGCACATTGCTCTTTGGATCTTCTCCATGTCTTCAAGGAAGGATGGATCCTCCAAGGAAGTATCTCTCCAACAAGAATTTGATACCAATGCTTGAGTGTCATGGAATATGCTAAGGGCCTCTTGGATATTATTTTCATTCATATTTAAGGACCCTTCAAGAAAATGAGGCTCCTACAAATGAACCTCCTCATATTCTTCCTTCTTGCTTGGACCAACTTCATGAAGCTCAAGTGGTGATGGGGAAGTTGATCTTGTTTCTTTTTCAATTGCTACAAGGTCTTCATTTTCATGTTTAATAGAATTTTGGCATGCAGCAACATTTTGAAATTTGATCTCTATGTCACCAACTTAGAGTTGTGAGCACCCATAAGTAGGTAATCCTTCATAGTTCAAGCATCCATCAGTAGATGCTCTTTGTTTCATTTCCAAGGTAGCATGTGTCTCAAAATTATCTTCAAAATTTTCAATAAAAACTTATTCATACTCATGTGATGTCTCTTCATATTTTTCAGAGTCACTTTGGAGTGAATTTATATCCTCTTCATGTAATACTTCTTCTACTTCACTTATTTCAGAACTAGGTGGTTCATTGGTCTCCTCCTTTTGCTCCTTCAAGCAAGCTGATGCATTTTTCCCCTTAGTTTTCTTAAAATCAATATATTTTCCCCAACTTTGGATAACCAAAAATTCAAATCCTTTCACAATATTCTTGGTCACGTCTTCAAGGATAGTTTCTATGCTTTTTATTATCTCCTTACCATCATATGAGGTTTCCTTTTCATCTCTAGTCATAGTTTCCAAAAAAAATTGCCTTCTTCTCCTACTTTTTTTTTCCTCTTCAACAAAAGCACTTTTGGGTTTCAATATATAATGATGGTCCCTGAATTATTGTACTCATAAATATCATACCACATCAGGTGCCAAGATCATGCTCTGATACCACTGTAATGCCCCTTTTTGAAATTTTACTAAATGACCAATTTTTTCACTTTTCCCCCAAATTTGACATTGACTAGTTTTGATGTCTAGACCTCCAAATTGACCCAAATGCTTCCAAATTTTCTTTGAATGTACATTAATGATAATATAACTTAAATATAATTCTCATGTATGTTTTTTGACCTCCCAAATACTTCTTCAAAATTTTTTAATGTTCTGTTCAAAGTAGGAATCTTTACTAGCAAATTTTCAAAGTAGGAGTCTTTACTAGCAAATTGGGGCTCCAATTCCCCCTAGGTAATTGCCAGAAATGGCTTCACAAATGATCCCAAAGTCACTTGAATTTCTGAAAAGAGGATGGGTATGTGTAAGGGACCTTTTCAAAGTCTTATACGAATCATGGTTCATTTTATACAGGATTTTATGACTCTTTCCAAAATAGCTCCCAAGTCACAATTTCGACCCTTGGGGAAAATGCACCAAATCTTCTCCCAATGCAATAAAAATGAGTAAAGTGGATTCAAATTCTGAAGTACTGAACATGAGACTTGAAATACACATTACTTATAGTCCATCCATCATTCCTTTCCTCAGAGAAACATTCCTCCATTGGAAATAATAAGCATTACCATGGCATATATCAAAATGGAGTGGAAATGGTCATTGTTTGCTCATTAAAAGTCATTTTGACATACAACTCTTGGGAATTTTGAATAGAAAATTTCTGACAATGAATAAAATAGAATATTTAAATGATTACAATCAGAAATGGACAATGAAAGGCTCTCCCAATTCGAAATAATCAGCATTACAATGGTTCACAACAAGATAGTGGAGAAATGACACTATTTCTTCATTGTTCAACAATTTTACATGAATTCTTTTGGGTATTTCGACCTAAGAGTCTTATGAAAATGAAATATAGAAAATATACATTATAACATAATATAATTGGCATTATAATCTTCCCCAAAGAGATCAATATCTCACCCAAAGCGCAATCCCTCCATTGGCATGAATATGGTGTGAAAACTGAAAATAGTTGAGAGAGAGTGTTGCAATAGAAGAATCCACATGATTTCATGTAGATGAAACCTGCAAATAAGACTCCATTAAAGCTCCATGAAAGACCTGAGGGGCCTTTCCAAACACCAACTAGGATGGGAATCTTCCACCCTCGAAATTGGCTTAAGCAAGAAAACTAGTCATCCACTAGCTCTCACAATTCACAAATGAGAAAAATCCTATTCTCATGGCTGATACCTATATTTTATAAACATTATTAGTCTTCTAAGGTTCCAAATCCATCCATAAACCAAATCCAAGTCGAATTGGTGTAGCTGCTCATTCTATGCCATGTGGCCTCTCTCTTCACCTTCCCTCTTCTCCCAAATTTGAGTAGGAGCCTCTTGGCCTTCTCCAACTCCCAAATTCGACCTCTAAGATGCTCTATTCAGTCTTGACATGTCAGTATGTTATTATGTCAGCCTTTAGATCTGACTTTTGTCATAACTGTCGTAGAATCTCCATCATTGGTGTCATAGATGTCATAAACGTAAGGGGAATCTAGCCAAGTGTCCATGAAACTCCCATTTGGCTCTTCCTCTCCCATGTAAGTTACAATTCATCCCAAATTAAACCTATGAAGTATATGGACAATTATATTAACCTCATATTCCATACCAAAACATTAGGCTTCCCATATATTCGAAATTACAAGAGGAGGATGCCATTGAACATATGAATTCTAGCTTGAGTGGGCCCCATAGTCTCCATGTGTCTCCATTCTCCATAGCCATTTCATTTTTCTATTGTATTTATTTAATAAGCTACATTATTAAATATTTATCCTCTTCTAATGTTTAAACATCATTTATTACCCCCCTTATTCCAAATCTCAAAACTTCCACCCCCAACCTAGGAAACTAGTGCTTTTCCTCGGAAATCATTTGACTTTTAGCATCCATTTGACATCTTTCATGAATATGGAAAATGTGATTTGGCCATTGTGACCCAATGCAAAATTTGGGACATTACAATTAAGATCCACCCTTCAAATTTGATCACTAATGGCAATTTCAGTTCAGGGCTCCAACAATAAATGCCCTTCCAATTGAAATTAAGACCCACCCTAATTTGATCACCGATGGCAATTTTAGTGCCGTATAGAAAGAGTCTGGCAGGTCCAAAATACATATTATAGAACTAGTCTAAAACCACATTATTATTTTTTTTCGGTTTTGTTTTTTAAGCATAGTTCTACTGTTTTTTTAGGTTAAAATTCTACAAAGTAGAGTTCAAGGGCACAGTGGTATAGTTTCACTATGAGGTTTTGGTACATTTTAAATCAACCTAAAAACAAAAATAAAACGGAGTTTCAGTTCAAAGAGTGCAAAATGTTGCTTTTTTAAACAAGGTCATACTATATATTGATGTAAACAACTTAAATAGAAGTATGTATGCCCATTGCCTAGTCACGATTGTGATCATGCCAACAAAAGAAATACATGTGCGAAATTTCAGGAATAAAAATTCAGCAGGTCACAACACGTCAAACGATCCTACCCAGGTATCCCAACAAGTCCCCGAAGTGCCATTAAAAATTGCCCATCTTAAAGAAAAATGCTAATTTTTGTTTTTTACATTTAAAAAGAAAATGTACAACTTATATTAAACTTTTATAAAAAGAGTTATGTTATAAATTTCTGGTCAAATATTAATCCTATAGTTTTTATTAGAGTAAACTAAATATTTTGTGTATTTAGCATAAAGTATAATAGAAATGGTTGAAATGGCTTTTTTTAGTTGTCGGAATTGTATAATTTAGGTTGTTTTAATGTATTTGAGGGCCTTGAATCCATTTTTGCAATCAAAATAGCAATTTTAACATAAATTTTCAGCATCAAATCCTATTGCAGAGGCCAAAAATCCCCAAAAATGTGCAAATCGTCTAGAGTTTAGCTCAGCTGTCAATTATCAAGTTATTGTTAATTTTTTTGGTCAAGTGGCATCCAATTTCTTGGATTTAGGTACATACTCCTATGTCTTCCATTAATTATACCATGAAACACATCTGTGAAGCTTGGGTCTTATACATTCATCCGTGAATTTATATATGTGTGGGGGGGGAGGGAGGCTTAAACTAGGCAATGCTTTCTAGAATCAGCTCATGTTGCTCCATTGTCCATAATATCAATTTAATATTTAGTGCATATTTGAATTAGACAAAAACATAATTGCTTCAACATAGAAGATCCATCTTAAACCTAGATGGATCTATGTTGATTTTAGATTTTTATTTTTATTTTATTAGCTAGATTTTTTTTGGTAACATTACCTTACATTGTGAGAACATCTCTCTCCTACTAGGGTGTAAAGCACCTCACTACTCTCAATGCAATTAGTGTTATTTTTCTACCCCGGTCGGTTTTCCCACTTCTTTGATTCGCCTTTCCTAGACCGAAAATCCCCACTCAGAGTGTCCAACCTTCCTAATCCCCCTTCCCCATCGCTAATTTTACAGTGCCCTCTTTCGAGTTTTTGTGACTTGACAATTTATATCTAGTGGATTTTTCACTCTCTCTATTTTTTTGTTATTTTTGGAACCTTATGTTGAGGCTAATTGATTTCCTATGCATAAAATTGATTGTAATGTTTTATTTAGCACATATTTTATGAGGTGTGTAGTGAGTTTATTACTGTGAAGTGAAACGTAGTTTTTTCAAAGCTTTTCATTGTGGAAGGCTTGCATGAATATATACCACTCTATCTAAAATTAAGATCATCCCTTCAAATTTGATCACTATGGAGGATTATGTAGGTTGTTTGTATTAGTTGTAGAGGTTTTCTTTTAAATAATTTTTTAAATAATCCATAATATATCGTTTAATATAAATATGTTTTTAATAAATATATAAAGTAGATATTATAATTTTGTTATTTAAATGTTTTATTTTCGATTAATTTGTCAAAAACTATTACTTGTGTGAAAATTTATATACCAAATAAATTATTTTGAAATTTTAGATGATACTTTTATTTTGAAATTTTAGGTGATACATAATCATGGTGATGATTGAAGGTTTGGAACATTGTTAAGGGGATGGAAAGTTTTTGAATGTAACTTTTGGTAATCATGAGTCCATGTTGGTATTGAGATTTGTTGTTATATTAATGCATTCCATCATTTTCCACTCATCTCTTTCACATTAAGTATTTACATCGACATTTAACATTGTATGGGGATGATGGACAACCTAAATGGTCATAATTGTTAATAACAAGTGATTTTTTCTTGAAGGTCATAGGTTTGAAACCAGAGTGGGTAGGGTATGTACCTTTCTACAAACTAGACATTCCATATATATTCCTTATATATTTTCTTAATGATCATTTGGATGTATTTTTCCACTAGACTAGTACTTTTTATGTTCAAACCAATGTAGTTTAATTTACTTGCATTGTATCTAAATTCAGGGGTCATGGTCTTCAAAATTTTATAACATGACACTGATAAACTCATTGGATTGTGTAGGTATAGAATCCAATTAGACCCTATAGGACCTTTTCATGTCTCAAGTTTCAAGATTAACTGAGAGTCATACTAGCTTTGAAAGGGATGGAATTCTTTTGTAAAGTTTGGATGCAAACATAAGAGAAGAACTTGGGAACCGAAGTCCTAATCGAACAAACAAAGAACATATTGGTAAAGTAAAATTAAGTCATTTTTAGAAGAAAAAAATAGTGATTACACAAGCTCAAATCCTACACGGATTAACAAAATAGATAAAATTAAAACAAACAACAAAATTGTTGGGTTTTGAAGATGCTAAACACACAAAGACATAGTGAGAATTATTAAAAAATGTATCAAAAATATTCTTTTCATTTGAAAGATAAATAAAGCTTGATATCTGAGTTGCTCATAGGGAAATTACAACTATTGTTATCACTCCAAGGAGTTCAAGAAGTCAAATTGTGACATTAATGTCAAAATGTGTATGTTTCAAGAAAAGCATTGTGGAGGCATGCTATATTCAATGTTTGTATAATGAAAACAATGAAACTACTTGTTGGGATCTTATTTGCAGGCAACTCTATCGAGATAAACTTTTAGAAGGAATTAGAGAAAAAGTGGTAAAGTTTTGGGAAACCAGTTCTCATGTTATGATAGATTGAAAGAATTTCTATAAGGACACTTATCTATAAATATGTATAATGACCATTGTAAACAAATTTTGGAGGACACAAATTGAACTACTTGAGGAATTTCAAGAAAGAAATCAAGGTGTAAATATTTCCTTTAAGATGTTTGATAAAATGAAACCGTGGTGTAATAGGCCCAACGTAATCCATGATACTTGTTGTTTTCGATACCATGTTAAATTCCAAGTCTATTATGGCATATTCATAGATCTCTACAAAAAGAACTATCAAATCAACCCTCATTCTCCCACAATGTGTGATTTTAATTCAATGATATTATGTAGAAGGAATCCTAAAGATGTGGTTTTCTAGTAAAAGACGTGTAGGTGGAAGAAGATGCCCTAAAGGTGGTAATTTGTCATTGTTCCATAGGAATTTTCCTATGGATCCCTCACACTCTAGACTGTCATATATCATGGTCACATGGAGGTGGTATGAGTATGTCTTTTTTTTGGTATATGGAGTAATCGGAAACTAGCCGGTTTCGTACTCGCGTGACACGGGGTCGATTCCGACCACTACCACTATAACCTCCAGGAGAATACGCTGACCCCCACAACGCATCTCAGGCTACAACGATGTTTGAACCCTTGACTTGCTTAACAACCCATACACCTTAACAAGTGCACGGTTGCCAATTGATCTACACCTCGGGGGGTGGTGGTATGAGTATGTTACTATGAACTTGTACTCTTATTCTGGTGTGGCCTCTAAGAGAATTGACTTGCTTGAGGATTATATCCCTATTTCATAATTCACGGGAAAAATTCAAAACCAAATTTATAAATAAATAAAACACTCTCACAAGTCCATGTGCCAAGCCTCCCAATTAAGATAGTCTCGTGAGGTAATCGAGCCAAGCACAATATTACCAATTATGAAACTTTGTTTATAATTACAATTTTGCTCCTTACAAAGAGATACAAAGCAAGTACTACTATTTTGACTAGGTGCCTATATTCGTACATGTTTTGTATATACATGCACATGTGAGAGTTGAGGGTAGAGATAGTACTATGGAACCATGCAATATGAGTAAGAAGTACCATTTTCATGTTAGTGACAATCATGGGCATGACACTTTGTTTAATCAACATTGCTTTGGTTTTATCTATAAATCATTCAGGTAAAAAAAATAACATTTACAAAAAACTTAATTTGGTCAAATGAGGCATGGGTAGTTCAAATAAACATGTTATTTTTAATGGTTGAGTTGAATTCATAAGGAGACGGGTGTTTGACATACTTAGATATTTTTTGAAACAAGGTACCAAAAAGGTGAATCATATTAGAGGAAATTTCGACTCAAAATGGGCCTTTCAGCCCTAATTCAAATTCCATGTCATCATGTGCTAGCCAATTAAATTGATTTAAATTTGAAATACCGTATAGGTCTTAAACAATTTTTTAATATAAATTTGGGGATATGTATCATAAAAAAACTACTTGTTTTGTTCGTATTTTTGACATATCTCCCTGTGTTTTTACTCAAATTTCGTTCGAGAGAGCTCGTTGGATGCAGAATTGAATTCTGCATTCAACGAGTACCCACTTTGGATACTTTTGACGAACTCCACTACCCCAAAAACAATAAATACCTGAAAATCGTGATGATGATGTCATCATCACATTTTTTCAGGTATTTCTTGTTTTTGGGGTAGAGGGGTCCATCAAAAGTATGCAGAGTGGGTACTCGTTGGATGTAGAATTCAATTCTGCATCCAATGAGCTCTCCCGATTGAAATTTGAAAAAAACACAGGGATATATGTCGAAAATACAAACAAAAAGTAGTTTTTTTCCTTTCTTTCTCCAAAATTAATAAATATTATTTTATTGTTTTAACTATTATTTTATTATTTTCTTTAAGAGGCCCATTTTGAGTTGAAATTTCCTCTAATTGGAAATGGTGTAGTTGTTTGTGTGAAATGAGCGCTTAGGAGGTACCAACTAAGTCATGATGCAGTGTGACTCAAATTGTTTATTGAAGTAGTTGATTAGTTCTAATTGCATCTAGGCCATGAAGGTCATGAACAAGAAAGGTTGGTGCACATGTAAGCCTAATTGTGGTGTAAAATTGAAGCTCAAATTTCCAACGTTCTTTGAAACACATGCTTAGTAGAAAAAAAAATTAATATTCATGATGCATGTTATTTTGGAATGTTGTGCTTGGCAATGTGAATAGATCCATGCATTGGTATCATGAAACTATAGATCGTACAAAGGAATTACACTCTATTCACAGTAAAGACATGGGTGACAACTTTTCCATTGACACGAGAAAGTATACATTTTTCTATGGATTTTGTATTGATGCAAAGGCATGTGCATTTAATTAATGCTAAAATAATGGATAATGGAAATATGTCGCTCTAGATCCAAAGGGGCCACATCCAATTATGACATGGTAATAAATGCATGTTGAAGAGGTCATGATTTTGTTGGATGATGATCTAGTTTCCGATGTTTTCAAGGAAGTTACACATGATTTGATTAATGTGATCATTATAGATTAATTAATATTTTGTATTGTATCTTTACAGGTTATGCATTTGTTGTTATTGCAAGCCATATGGCAATGCAAAGAATGTGGCCTATTATCTGATGCAATGTAAAGAAATAAAAATAAAGTTGGTGTGAGCATTTGAATATGGAAATTGAACATATTAGATTGGAGGCATGGTTTCACTTTTTTTGAAGTGAAAAATTCAATAAAAAAATCAATGATTATATTATTTTTAGAATATGTTAATCATTTTCTAGTGGTCTCATTTATAGTTGTACAAACCTAAGGAATTTTGTATACATAATGAGCATATAGGCCATGTTATTATTCAATAACTAGCTAACTTATAAAAATGAGTTATCCCACATTCATCATGGGATATGTTCTTGTTGGAACCTAATCCATTAGGGTGAGATAAATACGAATAGGATTGAGGAGTCTAAGGAACAACTTAGAATATGAAAACCAGACGTCATTTTATAATGTATAAATATGTACATTCTTTTAAATGAAAATAATATGATATTTCGTGCATACTTTCATTGTCTTTGATTGGTGTCTCCTTATCTTCCTTCTTGGGCATCCCAACAATGGTATCATTTTTTCATATGCTCCTCAGTCTTGTACCTCTGCCTATTCCATGACATATTCTTTGCATTAGTATATAGAGGTTTCATCTTCCTAAACCCTAATTTAATGTATTCATCCTCTCTACATCTCCTCCTATCTACTTAGGCATAGTTTACACGTGGAATCATTTCGCGGACTCCTTCTTCATAGTCTTTTTCAGATACTGTTAACCATAATTTACGTTGAACTACCATTGAGTTATCATGAACTCTCTATGTGAGCTATCGTGAACCTAGATATCATGTATCTATCACTACATTATTATCATGTTCTTCTCTCAATTACCCTTCCTCTATTTCCTCTTCCAATGGTTCCTTGAACTCCTCAAATCCATCATTGCCACTACAATTATAGTTGTCTTCATATACCATTGGAGAATATGAGAAGAAAAAGAACGAGATAACCTAATTATGAGATGGTGAGGAAAATTGGAGTCAGTCCAGAGAAAATTTTAGAATGGCGAAGGTGCTAAGTGTATTAGTGGACTCTTCTATGAAGAAACCAAGGGAGCCTTGAAGAGATTTCTGGAGAAATAATGCCATCAGATATGTCGTCACTTATACTGAGCAGGCATAATGATAGAGTGTCCTGGATTTGGAAGTTAATGTTTATCTCAATTGTCTTCTCTTGTTTCATCTTTAGAGTTTTGGATTGTGTCTAAATTCTGGCTTAATTTTTGGGAAGATATCCATGTTACCTCTTCGTTCTTGTATATTTTGTTTGCACTGAACTATCAATGGGTGTCGTGCATTAATGTATATTTACTGCAACATTGGCATACGTTGAGAAACAACAGTATTTACAAGGTCTTCCTACTATTAATGTAATGGTGAGATTGAGTGGCACAAGTATAAATTCTAGTAATTTAAATTCCATGTACACCGCGACCACCAACAACCTACCTCCTATAATTGTGTGAAATACAAATCTCAAAAACATAGGGATTGGCCTCTGAAATCAAAGAGAGAAGAGCTACAACAGATCCAGTGGTTGAGATAACGAACGAATGTGGAAAGATGGCCAATGGCCTTGGAATTATTGCATGTTGAAGAATAGATGATGCCTCATGGTGTATTATGATGCTATTGTTTTTTTGAGTTTCCAAATCTGTTTGTAAGAGAATTTTGTCAAAACTATTCGAATGGAAATACATTATTTCTAAGATGTCTATTCACTACCAAATGATCCAGAATCTTACTAAGGTTTCTCTTGTGTGTTATTTTTCTACTCCGCGTTGGAAATACAACGATGTTTCTGGAGGTGAAGGTAGTTGCAGATAAAGTTGTGGAATTCATGTGCTTGAGAATCTTAGAGTTGACCCAGCATAGATGTTTATGCTGTTTTTTGGAGTCTAGTTGTCCTTGAAGAACCAGAGATCTACCTTGATGTTGGTTCCATGTGCTCTTATTGGGTTTAACTTCATCGTTCTTTGTGGAGGGTAATTCATTCTTTGATTTGGTTGCAAAATTTGTATTCATTAAATTCATCTTATTATCGATTCCTACCTGCATATGAAGCGCTAGAATTATCACATTGGTGCCTTCACACTCTTTGACTCATTCTATATCTGCTAATAACCTCAAGGAAATCTATATGTTTTCCCTACAATTATCACATTGGTGCCTCCACACTCTTCGACTCATTCTATATCTTGTAATACCCTCAAGGAAATCTATATGTTTTCCCTCTCTTCATTTATAGTACTGTCCAGTGCAAGGCATTTCTACCTGTGCATATGAGGAGATGAGACAAGCTATTAGTAATTACTATAGTCTGATAGAAGAAAGAGAAGCAATGTAGCATATTTGGACAACCTCATACATTATAGTAGAGAATTCCTCATGGATTCTTTCATTATTTCTTATCAACATAAAATTCCTACTTGCAAATTCTTATTTTGCAAGTTTTGTTTCCTTTTTGGTACTTGCAAGGGTGTTTTTGTGAGTTTTCTTTATAATTGATCATTTCCTTTATCATGTAATTACAAATTTTTTCTATCAAATCCCTTGTTATTTTATTTTATAATTTAACAATTTTTTTGAATATGTGGGAAAATGAGAAAAATGTTCCAATCACCAGTACAAAATGGGTGATAAGTGACTAAAAATATGTGATAAATGACTAAATTTGGCCACATGATCACTGTCACTTATCTCCCAACCAAATTGGTCATTTATCACTTAGTCATAAATTGTCCTAATTGCTTCATGAGTTGGTCATATATTTAGTCATTTATTTAGTCATTAATTGTCGCTATTTAGTCGTTTATTTGGTCATTAATTATTATTGTTTGGTAGTACATTTAGTCATCGATTGTTGTTAACTTGTCATTTATTTAGTCATTGATGATTGTTAACTGGTCATTTAATTAGTTATTAAATTATGTATATCGGGCATGGAGGAATCAAACCACCAACCTCCTGCATGTAAGGCAAGTGCTATTCCATTGAGTTAGTACCCTTAAATATAATCAAAGTTCACAATAAAAAATATCACAAACTATTACAAACATTAACACACTACGATGTTGGTTGTGGAGCCTAATCTTCCAAATTTAGAGATGTTATTGTTCATCCATGTTTGTACCCCAGTTTTATTGTACACTTGTCCCGGCAAAGGGGTGGGGGGGGGACATAATCCCCCCATTGGGGTCTGGGGGAAGGCTCTTTGGAAGAAATTTTTGGGATGTTTGTTGGTCGACTGTGTACGGACCCATGGTATTGGATGACCCGTGGTATTTTCCCATGGTAATTCCCCTAAAAAAGGAAATCATTGTAATATAGTTATGTATTATATTGTAGCATTGTAAAGCAATCTCTGTGATTGTGTGAGAGAGACTGTGAGAGAGTGAAGAGGAACTGCGGCGAGGTTGCTGCATGTTGTATCCCTTCATTTTGATGGATGGTATATAATAAATGACTGAAAATTTCTGTGTGGATGTATCCCATCTTGGGTGAACCACGTTATATTTGTGTCTCTCTTGTAATGTATTTTAATATTTGCATCTTGTTTATTGTTTATTGTTATTGCTCCGTTCCTGTTTTTATAACATACAATTACTAAGAAAAAACTTTGAAATAGAAAAAATGTTTGAAAAAACATAAGGCAAATGCTCAAGCATGGAAGGAAAAGGTTTTGAACTAAAAATGAAGAGTTACTAAATAATTCCTCTACATACTAGGGAGAAGACTTAGTAAACAAATCCTCTACTAGTTACCTCTTGATTTCTATAATTTATCAATCTTGGCAAACTAGGAAGAAAATTGCATTAAACACGACACTTTTATACTAGTTGACTTTTACAACCATATATTTACCTTGTGGCATGAGGCAAAATGCATGATATGACAAAAAGAGCTATAAAGAATCATAAGATATTACCACCCCCAAAAAGTATCCTAAATAAGAAATGAATTAAAGATGAATTAAAATTTAATTAACATCACTAATCACGTAATTAGTCAAACCCCTATTTCCTCCTGATTTTTTTTTTCTGGTTGCATGAGAAACAATGTGGAGTTTGGCATAGGATTCGATGTGGGGTTAATTCAAAATTTTCAAAAGCGGATAAAAATGAAAAAATCCCTCCAATTTCATTTTTTTCGATTTCACCCAAAATATCAGACCCCAAATATGCTTACAAACGATATCTGTGTATTTTTTTAATCTACCCTGCTTGATCAAAATCTATGAGCCTGTCACTAGGTATATGATCAAACCAAATAAGAATTTGTTTAAATCCTGTAAAGAAAATTAATTTTTTTGTGATCGATTGGTAATAATTTTTTTTCCAATTTTATGTGCCCTAGGTTATATATTTTCAAATTTGTTTTATGTTTCTGACTTAATTGTAAGTACAACAAAACATTTTATTGATTACAAAATATGCCTTGCAGAGGAACCCTCTATTGCTTAAAAAATTTACATATTTTGTTTTATATCTTACCTTGAACAAAATATGCAAAGTCGTGTTGTGTTTTAGATCTTACCTAGTTTGAACAAAATATGTGAACTCCAACTCTAAGATCAAAGCAAATCAGACCGCGTTGAAATCCTCTGAGCAAAATCGATGGTGTAGTGATACAAGTGGTAAGTATTTTTTTCCAGTTTAATGTGCTTAAAAAACTATACATTCTTACCCTACCTAAACAAAATCTACAAACCCATCAATAAGTATGAGATTAAAAGAAAATTGATTGCGTTTAAATCTTATGAAATAAATTCTTGGTATAGTGATCGTATGATAATATTTATTTTTTTAATTTTTTTTTCGGTTAATCGAGTGGTGTAGTGATGGACTGCTTATCGGCCAACTGATTCAACACATCAAGTCTCTGATCAAACCAAAATGGACAGCCTTTAAATCCTCTAAGAAAAATCAATGGTGTAGTGATAGGACCGGTAATAAATTATTATTTTTTTCAGTTTTGTGTGCTTAAAAAGCTACATTCTTACCCTATTTGAAAAAATCTACAAACCCATCAACCGGTTTGTGATCAAACCAAAATTGATTGCCTTGAAATGATGTAAACACATTATGGCACAATGATAGACTAACAATATTCATTTTTTCTTTTTATGTTAATCAATTAGTGCAATAATGGACCGCTTTCTATCCAATTGATTGTTGGTTCGTTTTATATGATAAAATTATACCAATTCCAAGTCTAATATGCAGGATATGAATCTTTTTTATCATTATCCCAAGATCAATATCTCTCCTTTCCTTAATGTTGCACATTTTATTGATGGCAATCCAAGAGTTCCCAAAGCCAATCCATTCTGCTTGATTATTCATTTTTTCCAGTCCCCAAGCATAAGAATAGATGATATTTACACCTAGGTCAAAGATAACCCCTCCACCCTTGCCGCCCTTGTGCAATTTTTGTATTTAAGCAGTCTATAAAATGATTTATTAGATACTATATATGTAGATTAATTAACTTTTCCCTTTATCATTTGCTGCAGAAATTAGTTTGGACCATCTTTATGCGAATGTAAAATCTTGGTTGGAAGGAGAAAAGAGATCGAAGGTTTTTACCAAAGGTTAGAATTTATGTAGTATTTATATTATTCCTTTATCAATACTCTATTTTTTCACTCTTCCTTTCCAATTAAGATGTCATGTGTAACCTGTGTAGACCATTTTGAATTCTTGTCATGATTGCAGAATTTTACTTCTTATAAATTTGCTCCTGCTCAATATAAAGCTTGTTTTGTTGCCACATAAAGAATGGAAGTCATTTCCTCCATATGTTGTGGAATAATCTTTTCAAATACTCACTGAAGATGATGTTGAACGAGAAAAGAGACAAAAAATGAAGCAACAATTGTCTATACAACGACAAAAGTCACGGAAATTATATAGACTTGCAAAAACTAATTGTTGGAGTGATGATGATGTATCCAACGGTAATGATATTGAGAACCAACCTAATGACAGGGAAATACCATATCAACTCTGAGGTCGTGCAACTCTGCAGTATATTAAGGCAAGGATCCAAACTTTGATACAATTTCTCTTCTTAAAGGATAAAATGGTTTAGAAGAAACCATTATCTACACAGTTATAGATTAGTCACATACATGAAATGTAGAGTTGATAATTGGTTCCTTGTGGTGATGGTCCAATTCTTTACACTGTTAGTACCAATGACACATGGACACATACTATGGATGATGTCCTGCCTATTCAAATGGTGTATGCAGATGAAAGTGGAAAGCTTATGTTGCACCATCCTTCACTTTCTGAAATAAAATCACAATTAGCTTCAAGTGGGCCAGATGAAAATCATAAAAAACAATCAACTGCAGTCATCAAGCGAGGGTTTTATATGGGATCTTGTTCATATGTGACTCCTCTACTAACTAAAAATGGTCATTTTGTTGAGATTGGTAGAAATAAATTCATTCACATGGATGGGATTTTGGTGCGTAGAACAAATTCATTTGATTTTACCATAAAGGCAGGCATGTATGTCCATATTTATAACAAAAAGTTTCCTGGAATGTCTGAAGATGAGTCATTGAAAATTCCATATCCTATAGAAGTGTTGGATTGTTTAGTAGATGTTTCAATTGGTGGAACATTTTGGTGGGTAAGAATAATTGAAAATCATGTAGATGTTTTTGGTAGAGGCCACTATATTCCTGAAGGCGTGAATTTGCATCCACATGAGGTGTTATATACAAAACAAGGTCTGTTGATACCAACTAAAATAATTGATGGTGACTATGTGTATCTTTTTATATATATTCTTCAACTCATATATAAAAAAATTATTTAGAGTATCTAATGTTATATTCTATTGGGTTCTAGGCATTGTTGATGTTTTCTTTACTGTGAGCTCTATTAAAAGGTGGGGAACTAGCAGTAAAAAAGGAGAATCTTTTTTTATCGTTTTATTGCTACGAATGATGATAAGCACACCACTTTTCAACTTCTTGCAACAAAAGGTGATAATGAAGTTGTGATTTCTAGATTAGTTGCCTCTACAGAATATGGAACACATAATGCATTGCTATCATATATCGGAGTATTGCATCCCAATCGAGTAAATCGTTACAATATTCATCTTCTTTCCTACAAAGTTTTCAATCACATAAGGTCTCAAAACATTGTACTCAATGAATATTATGTGGGAATTCCTTGTTTAGATGAAAGTTTGATGGTTACTTTTGAAAAAATTGCAATGCATTATGTACCTCCTAGGATTGTAAAAAAGAATAATTCTCTAGAGTTCAGCATAGAAGGCCATGAGAATCTTAAGGAGGTAGTTTTCTTTACATGGCCAACCTTTCGTGATAGATATCAGCCAACTTCGGGCTCAAATGATTAGACTCAACCTCTTGGTAAAGGGAGAGTGGGGCCAAAATTTGGATTTCGTTGTTAAGTTGTATGATAGCCTACAACCTCGTTTGCAAGTACACTTTTCATGGGATTCATACTGATGAGGACTGGTGTACTCCATGTGGATTTGTAAACATTTTTCCTTTCATTAATATTTTTTTTATATTGTTTGGTGTAATATGTATGGTGAATTATATCATTTAGTATATATGAATTATTTATTTCTTGTGTTCAATTGTTCTGGTATTTTAATGTTATGTTATGAATGGTTTTCTTTTCCATGAAAACTTTCTTGATATATGAAATTTGAATGTTTGAAACAATAATATACATTTTGCATCCTATGGGCTATTGAGAAGATGGTGTTGTACTATCTTCAAAATGTCCTAAAAGCTACTCAATAGTCTTCTATAATCATCAAAACATGCCCTGATCATATCTACACTTACAGAGAACATAAAGTAGATATTTCAAAAAAATAAAACCAAACAAAAGTGGTATTTTCTTCATCTTTGTGGGGCAAACTGTTTAAAATTAACGTTGGAATAATCTAAATACCTTTTCTCCCTTCTTAGTATTTAGTTATGTAGACAATATTTCTGTTTGACAGTTACAGGAAGTGCAATTTATATGTATATGAACTTTGGTTCTATACGTTAATAGCTGCTCCAAGATCAAATGTGTTGATTATTTTGGAGTTTTTGTTTTCTGAAGAAGCTTGGGGTCTTTTGATAGACCAAATTAGAGATTGTTTAAGAATGTATTACATTTATGATTGAAATATAATATGATTTTTTATGAGGAAAAAATTGAATGGTTGTTTACCTTTTTTTATGGACTAAATTCACATTATTTAATCTAACACAACAATAAAAACATTCTTCATGTGCTAGTAAGAACGTTACATCATCAAATTGAATAATTCAAGTTGAACATGATGTGTTTTAACATTCACCACCACTCCACTATTCAATATTTTCAATTTTATCCTAAAAATTTCTACTGTGAAAAAATACTGAAAATATTCCCTAGTTCACCAAAATTCACACACAGGGTTCAATATTTGGCTTGATTGAGTGATTCAAATTGGATAATGTGAGTTTTTTTATTCTCTTTTTTTTATATTTTTATATTTTCATTTCATACTTGCAAATACCATGAAATTTGGCAGAGTAATTGTAATTGACGAAATTGGCTATTACTGGAAAACTGGCTCAAGTGACTATGGGAAAATGACTTCCATTTGCTCAATGAGAGAGATAAAATTGTTTTGAAATCACCATCCTGTAGGTGGATGACTAATGCACAAAAATATATATTCAGTTTTGGAAAAAAGTATATGGTTAAGAATATAATGGCTTTCCAAAAACAACTAGTCAGCCTGTTTTGCACCTAAAACTGGCCTAAATGGCTTTAGGAAAATGGTTGACACTTCTCACCTGGAAAGGATAAAGAAATTGCGAGTGCATCATATTTTAGGTGGAGAATTTACGCAGTTGACCATTGACTCATTATTGATAAAAAGTCTATGTCCAAGAAGATAATGGCCCACCAAAACAACCAATCAACCTGTTTTTCTCCATGCTACAAAGTGCTCTCCATTGGAAAAAATGGTCAAGTATTGAAAAATTTCCCAAGTGGCCTTGGGAAAATGCCCTCCATTTCCTCCCTGAGAGAGGGAAAATTATTATGTAGGAACCATCATGTAGGTAGATGGTTAACTCGCTTCACCATTGACTCAATTTTGATAAACGGACTCTGGTGAAGATTATATTGGCACGCGAAAACAACCTTTCATCTTGTTTTGTACCTAAATAGGGCCTAAATGTCCTTAGGAAAATTCCCACCATTTCTCACCAGTTAGGGATAAAATTGTTCTGAAAACATAATATTGTATGTGGATGATTTAATAACTTGACCATTGGATCGTTTTTTGAGAAAAGTGTAAGGATAAGAAAATATTGGCCTACCAAAACAACCACTCAACATGTTTTGCACCATGCCAGAAAATGACCTCATTGGTAAAATCTAACAAGTATTGAAAATCTGTTTCAAGTGGCATTGGGAAAATGGCCTCCATTGTTGGTCTCCTATTTTGACTGTCTACTACAACATTTTTTAGCCTAAATCTTATGAAACCACATAATAGTTAGTTTTATTAATGTTGATTTGTACATGGTCATGCTTTTGAGGAGACCAACGTTGATAAGGTTTGGTAAGTGATTTTTAATTACTTATTTCTTACTTTACCTTGTTTTATGTATAAAATTGGGCTTTTAAACCTCCATTTAAATATTTGGTCAACTTATGGGTCGTTGTTTCCTTTGTGCAGTGGTCTCGGTGCTCCAAGGGCGATTTCTGCTAGCTGAACCTGTGATTTGGGGATTTTGTCCACATTGGGGATGTCTCTTGGACTTCCATCGCCTTCCAGATATCTATGCAGATTTTTCAGGTGCTGTTTCAGGGATGTCCAGTGTTTGAGGAGCTGTTGTTTTCCCTCTTTAGTATTATGTGGATTTCAGGGGATTCGAGCTCCCATCTTTGGCTCAGATATGCCGAGATAGCTGTAGGGTTGTTAGCTATATCGACCCTTGTTTCACGGTTGATTTTATTTTGTATCTTCAGTATAAAATGACTCTTGAAACCCTAAGTAAAGGGGATACTCAGAGAAGACTGTAAACTCTATTTCATCAGTATATCCAGTGTTTATCTTCTTTTAAAAGTTGCGATTTAATACTGGAAGGCATTGAGGGTAGGGCCCCCTTCAACACCAATCCCTGGTATTTTAGTATTGTGCATTTTACAGTAGCAGAGTAACGTTTTCTTCTTTTGACAATGTTTTCAGAAATATTAATGGTTTTGCTCATCTATAAATTGAAATCGAATGTATGCCTGCAGGTCATTAGTTAATCTCATTTGCATTTGATCTAGCGCAAAGAATAGTTTCAGGAGTGGTCTGTATTTAAAATCTCTTTTGGTTTTTAGTGTGAGCTGCTTATTAATGATTCCAGCAATGATGAACTGTGTGATAACTTTAATTTGATTTATTATAGAATCGATTGAATGAGATTGAGAGTAGATCGAAATTTCACCTTTCCTTTGCTTCCAGCATTAAAATGATCATTGAATGGTTACAGGATTGGTTTATAACTCCTTTTGTTCATCGAATTTGCAAAGCTGTAGGGTGCTTTTATTATGTTGTGAACAACATTTGTAGTATTTGTAAAGCTAGCAGAGGGTTTAAGACTTTAGTTCACAGAGCACCTAGGGTTTGTTAAATAAGTCTTTTGAGTGGATGATTAGATAGGAGCTGAAGTTGTGATGTTTGTTATTGAATGAGTTTGGGAAAAGAGTCCTAGTTTATAATACTATTTCCTAGAATCAACATTAGTTTCATAGTATATATATATAGACCAGAATAAGTGAATGTTTTCCTGCACATCTCTAATATTTATTGGTGAACATTATCTGAATAACTTTGGCGTTCTCTTGTGTGCATTTGTATGCACAACCCATAAGCAGAGTATATTGAGATAACAACAACAAGCCAAGCTCTCTTTTGATAGGCTGTGTATTGACAATTGAGATTCAAGGGTCATAGGTTTTACTTTAGCAATGATTCTAGAAGTGTTTGTGTGGATCTAAGCATTAGATTTGGTAGAGTTAATAATTGGAGTTTAGATATAAAACAAGGTTGTTGAGATCGACTGAGCATACTCATTTGACAGGTAAATCCTTCCCTTAGTAGGCTGTTTGTTTTGAAAGAAAACCTTAGTTACTTTAGCATAAGATTGCTGTAGAGATTTTAGATTACTTTGGAATATTGCTGTAGATTAGTGTTTCCCTGGAAGATTAGTATTGTTTTGGAAATTACTGTAGTTTCATATTGCTGCAGATTGCTGTAGGCTATATTGAGTTTGACAGTCAGTAGATTGATTTCCTTTTTTTTTAGAATAGACCTATGAGTCCTTAGTATAGATCATCCAGGACAGTGATAGTTTCATCTATTTCATTTTTGTTTGAAAGTAGACTAGAATTCCTATCAGCACGAGCATTAAAACTACCTTGCCTGGACATATAGTGTATCAACTCAAAGTTTACGTCCTCCGGTTGACAATTAAATCAAGGTGAATTAAGTAACATTAATTTTAACCAACATTTTGGCACCGTTGCTGGGGAGTTGCTCCAAGGTAAGCTGGTATTTTGCTCATTTCTATTTTTGTTGTCTGAAAAGTTCAGGTAGATAGGATTCTTTTTACAGTACACAATAAGGTGGAGGGGAAACATTAAGACGCAAAGACGAATTCACTATGGGATTCCCATGGTGTAACAGCCTGCTGCATCCACTTTAGTGGGTTGCCCCAAATTCTTGTTGTTTCCTTCTGGTAAGTGTGGTTGTTTTTCTTCGCATGTTTGATTTATTCTACTGCAAAAAGTGTGTTTACCTTTCCTATAAAGAGTGCTTACCTTCCGCAGTTTAATTTCATGCAAGTATGTTTGTCCTTTTGCAAGTTTGGGTGTGTTTTTCAGCAATCTAATTTCACAGCAGTTTTTAGGTGTGACTAGTTGTTGTAGATTGGAGGAGAAGGGACGGTAAGACAAACCTGCGCATTTCATAACAGGTTCCTTCAAACCCATTTGTGGCACAGGTATTTCGAATTATTTTGATTAAAAGCCTTGTTATTTTCAGTAATTGTTTTGATGAGACCCAGAGATAGTAAGGGAAGATTCATTAAGGTTCATTCCGATCTTGTTGGAAACAGAAACCCCCCCCCCCTCTCTAACCCTAGGGATAGGAACACCAGCAATGAAACTGAAAACAATAACACACAAATTTCAGTGGAATTAAGGTCCAGCCCAGCAAGAACTGAGGGTATACTCAATGGACAGTTACATTCAACAGAAATCCCACAGACCCAACAGTCTTCACCTTCAAAGGGAGACTCCAACTTGGTGGACACAGTGAACATAGAAAGAGTAAATTCCCTTCTTGGACATACTAGGAATCCAGTGGTTTCTCAAGTAGAATCTACTACAGAATTACCTTTCAATCTTCAATCTTGGCCTAGGCCAGACCATTGGGATTTCATTCCATCCCCGAGAAGAGACAGGTTAGGTGTCAATTGGTTTATGAACCCTCTTGTTATGAGTGATCAGGAAACCAGACACCAGATGGAAGGAGAGGGAGAACATGAGGGATGAACTGAAACGACTTTTGGCTTCCCTATTCTAGATCTTGCACGAGAAGTCAGCATGAAAAATTTCCCGGCATCTTCATTGCCTACCTTCTATGGGAAAAGTACTGAAGATCCGGATACTTTTCTATTTGAGTTCGACATCTTGTGCAGGAGTTATAACTATCTGCAGGATGCACAAAAGTTAAAACTATTTCCAGCCACCCTTAAAGATGTTGCACTTAGGTGGTTTATGAGTCTGGGGGAGTCCACCATCTGAACTTGGGAAGAGATGAAGAGTGCTTTCCTCAGAAAATACCGAGATTACTGTGGACCTAGAGATTCTCAAAATGACATCTTTAAAATGCAACAGCATGAAGAAGAGAGTCTTGAGGATTTCCTAGAACGCTTATGCTTTGTATTGCAGAAATCTAAATATAATACTTTACAGGAGGATGCAGTCAGAACCCTTTTTCTGAAAGGGATTCTGGAGGAATATGTGGAAATCCTCAACCCGATGGCATCAGTTGATGTATCTCATAAATATTTTGAGGAGATTACTGAACTATGCAGAAAATATTCTAGGAGTAGAGCCAAAGCAGGAAAAAGCACAAGGGAAGCTCCTTCCCGCATTTCTAGGACAGCAGGAACTAGTGGGATCACAAGAGTTGAATTAGGGAACCTGTTAGAAAACTTCAAAATAAACATTTTAGGCACCTTAAGCTCCCAATTTGATGCATTGAAAACAAAGAAACGGCAAGAGGAAGAAGACATGGCAGCATTGCACATATTCTGCCCTAAATGCAGAAAGAGGCATCCTTTGAAAGAGTGCCCTCTTTATACCATTGCAGTCTGTGCTCTTTGCTCTGATCCACACCCTACGGACAATTGCCCTTCTTTACCAGAGCTGCAAGATTTTTACAAGCTTAATGCTGAACCTACAGATTCATCATATGCACCAAAAAGGCCCTGGCAGCCTAGACCCCAAAATATGTACCCAGAACCTGTTTTTCCAAACCCTGCTTATTACTATCTTATGCAGCAATCTCAACAGCCATGGGGTCCACAAATGTGGCAAAATTGGCCCTCTCAGCCAACTCAGACCCAACCATGGTAGCAAGGCTGGCGAGGACAGTCATATGGGGGACCTCAAGGACAGCCCTATGGAGGAACACAACATACAGCCCCATTAGCTTCTGTGAGCATTCCTCTTGTCTTGTGGCCTATGTCCTGGTGGAAACAGTTCTATATGAATGACAGGAATGAAGTTTGCATTTACGATTGTTTGAGCATTGTAGTTACATAGGAGTAAGGGTGATTGATTGAAGTTTACATTCCGATTGTTTGTTTTGTGTTGTTAATAGAAATTGATTTCATGACACAGTTTGGTTTCTTGTGTAATCAGGTGTAGCAGCAAGCTGGAAATGAGGTAATTATGCCATGAACTGTTGGGTGTCAAACAAATTTTAATCCACTTTAGTTGTTTATTAACTCATTTGAGTGTTGCATATTGGGAAAGTTAATGGTTTAACATCACTGTGTGAGTACATTTACTTGAATAGCACAGCTGTTGCTCAAGATGCTGGCAATTACTACTATGCTGGTAATTTTTATTTATCTTTATCAACCTGAAAGCACTGCTGTATTTTAAATTTGCTGAAGTACTAGATGAAGTGTCGGAATAAAAAAAAAATTGCAAATTGACATGTTACATGGAAAAGGTAAGAAACGCTGATAAAGGTAATGCACATGGCATGATTGGGTAAGTCTTAATTGCTATATATTAAGGATTATGGTTATAATTAAATGCTTTTGCCATTACTACAAAAATCGATGAGCTATAACCTACCATAATAACTTTGGCATTCATTTAATTGATACATCACAGTTTTCCTTTTATGGTGTTAACTTGGACAATATTTTATCCTTTATTATTGATTGGAAACCTTTAATAAAAATCATAACCTTGTTCTATTGCAATTGGGGTTTTTAAATGTTATGAGGTTAGCTATCCCAATTCAACTAATTTATGGAGACTTCTTGATAGTTATTCCATGGCTCAATTGATTGTTGGCACTTGATGTTCCTTCTCTGATGCATTGGCGCAAAGATATAAGATATTTGATCCACATGGCCCCTCAGGTGATCTTCAAGCACGTTTTCCGGGAGCATAATTCTCTAGTAGATGGACTTTATAAGAAGGCCCTGAAGTTGGATTTGGGCCATGGTTATTTCTCTGAGTTTTTGGATGGCAAGGCCATTAATGAGGGCCACTTTGTTCTATTTTAGATGCTGAGTTTTTCAGCTTTATGCCATCAGCTTTATGTGTTTTTTTTCATGACTTGTTTTGGATCGAGTCCTTCTGTTAGCAAGTTTTGCTCCTGGAACACTTGATTGTTGATCACCACAGATGTTCATCAGCATATCTGACTTGCTAAATGCGGGAATGATGAGTAAAGTCTACAAGATCAGACTTTAATTCTATCTTGGATGTTGCAGATTGTTTTGTTTTTTATCTTTGCTGCTATTATTGTGTTGATTTGGCTGTTGCCTGCTGATTGCTGATTGCACAGTATCGGATGCTATGTAAAAGATGTCTTTTCATTCTAATGGAATAACAAAGACTGGATTGATCATTTACTTTGAGTTTCAAATTTTGTTTGTATGAGACTTTCTTGCATAGGGACTTGCAAGATCTTTGGGTTGGGGGAGATGTTGGTCTCCTATTTTGACTGTCTACTACAACATTTTTTAGCCTAAATCTTATGAAACCACATAATAGTCAGTTTTATTAATGTTGATTTGTACATGGTCATGCTTTTGAGGAGACCAACGTTGATAAGCTTTGGTAAGTGATTTTTAATTACTTATTTCTTACTTTACCTTGTTTTATGTATAAAATTGGGCTTTTAAACCTCCATTTAAATATTTGGTCAACTTATGGGTCGTTGTTTCCTTCATGCAGTGGTCTCGGCGCTCCAAGGGCGATTTCTGCTAGCTGAACCTGCGATTTGGGGATTTTGTCCACATTGGGGATGTCTCTTGGACTTCCATCGCCTTCCAGATATCTATGCAGATTTTTCAGGTGTTGTTTCAGGGATGTCCAGTGTTTGAGGAGCTATTGTTTTCCCTCTTTAGTATTATGTGGATTTCAGGGGATTCGAGCTCCCATCTTTGGCTCAAATATGCCGAGATAGCTGTAGGTTGTTAGCTGTATCGACCCTTGTTTCACGGTTGATTTTATTTTGTATCTTCAGTATAAAATGACTCTTGAAACCCTAAGTAAAGGGGATACTCAGAGAAGACTGTAAACTCTATTTCATCAGTATATCCAATGTTTATCTTCTTTTAAAAGTTGCGATTTAAGACTGGAAGGCGTTGAGGGTAGGGCCCCCTTCAACACCAATCCCTGGTATTTTAGTATTGTGCATTTTACAGTAGCAGAGTAACGTTTTCTTCTTTTGACAATGTTTTCAGAAATATTAATGGTTTTGCTCATCTATAAATTAAAATCGAATGTATGCCTGCAGGTCATTAGTTAATCTCATTTGCATTTGATCTAGCGCAAAGAATAGTTTCAGGAGTGATTTGTATTTAAAATCTCTTTTGGTTTTTAGTGTGAGCTGCTTATTAATGATTCCAGCAATGATGAACTGTGTGATAACTTTAATTTGGTTTATTATAGAATCGATTGAATGAGATTGAGAGTAGATTGAAATTTCACCTTTCCTTTGCTGCCAGCATTAAAGTGATCATCGAATGGTTACAGGATTGGTTTATAACTCCTTTTGTTCATCGAATTTGCAAATCTGTAGGGTGCTTTTATTATGTTGTGAACAACATTTGTAGTATTTGTAAAGCTAGTAGAGGGTTTAAGACTTTAGTTCACAGAGCACCTAGGGTTTGTTAAATAAGTCTTTTGAGTGGATGATTAGATAGGAGCTGAAGTTGTACTGTATGTTATTGAATGAGTTTGGGAAAAGAGTCCTAGTTTATAATACTATTTTCTAGAATCAACATTAGTTTCATAGTATATATATATAGACCAGAATAAGTGAATGTTTTCCTGCACATCTCTAATATTTATTGGTGAACATTATCTGAATAACTTTGGCGTTCTCTTGTGTGCATTTGTATGCACAACCCATAAGCAGAGTATATTGCGATAACAACAACAAGCCAAGCTCTCTTTTGATAGGCTGTGTATTGACAATTGAGAGTCAAGGGTCATAGGTTTTACTTTAGCAATGATTCTAGAAGTGTTTGTGTGGATCTAAGCATTAGATTTGGTAGAGTTAATAATTGGAGTTTAGATATAAAACAAGGTTGTTGAGATCGACTGAGCATACTCATTTGACAGGTAAATCCTTCCCTTAGTAGGCTGTTTGTTTTGAAAGAAAACCTTGTTTACTTTAGCATAAGATTGCTGTAGAGATTTTAGATTACTTTGGAATATTGCTGTAGATTAGTGTTTCCCTAGAAGATTACTATTGTTTTGGAAATTACTGTAGTTTCATATTGCTGCAGATTGCTGTAGGCTATATTGAGTTTGACAGTCAGTAGATTGATTTCCTTTTGTTTTAGAATAGACCTATGAGTCCTTAGTATAGATCATCCAGGACAGTGATAGTTTCATCTATTTCATTTTTGTTTGAAAGTATACTAGAATTCCTATCAGCACGAGCATTAAAACTACCTTGCCTGCACATATAGTGTAGCAGCTCAAAGTTTACGTCCTCCGGTTGACAATTAAATCAAGGTGAATTAAGTAACATTAATTTTAACCAACATCCATTTCCTACCCGAGAGAGAGAAAGTTGTTATGAAGGAGCCATCATGCAAGTGGATGATTAATTCACTTCACTATTGACTCATTTTTTATAAATAGTCTCTGGTGAAGAATATATTGGCCTACCAAAACAACCTTTCATCCTATTTTGCACCTAAATATGGCCTAAATGGCCTTAGGAAAATTTCCACCATTTCTCACCAATGAGGGATAAAATTATTTTGAAAACACAAGCTTGCAGGTGGATGGTTTATGCACTTTACCATTGGATCATTTTTGGAAAAGAGTCTAAGGTTAAGAAAATATTGGCTTGCCAAAACAACCACTCAATCTGTTTGCACCATGCAAGAAAATGCCCACGCTGGTAAAATTTGAGAAGTATTAAAAATCTTGTTCAAGTGGATCGTTTTTGGAGAAAATTTTAATGTTAAGAAAATATTAGCCCGCTAAAACAACCACTCACCCTGTTTTTCACCATGCCATAAAATTCCCTCGTTGGTAAAATTTGACAAGTATAAAAAATCAGGTTCTAGTGTCCTTAGGAGAATGCCCTCCATTTCATACCTGAGAGAGATAAAGTTCTTATGAAGGAACCATCATGCTGGCAGATGATTAATTCGCTTCACCATTGACATAAATTTTATAAACAGTATCTGGTGAGGAATATATTGGCCTACCAAAACATTCGTTCATCTTGGTTGCACCTAAATATGGCCTAAATGGTCTTAGAAAAATTCCCACCATTTCTCATCAATGAGGGATACAATTGTTCTGAAAACATAATCTTGCAGGTGGATGACTTATGCACTTGAAAATTGGATAATTTTTTGAGAAAAGTATAAGGTTAAAAAAATATTGGCATGTCAAAACAACCACTCAGCCTGTTTTGCACCATGCCTGAAAATGACCTTGTTGGTAAAATTTGAGAAGTATTGGAAATCTGGTTCAAGTGGTCTTGGGAAAATGCCCTTTATTTCCTACCTGAGAGAGAGAGAGTTGTTATAAAGGAACAATCATGCAAGTGGATGATTAATGCACTTGACCATTTACTTAATTTTTATAAAAAGTCCTTGGTGAATATTATATTGGCCTGCCAAAACAACCTTTCATCCTGTTTTGCACCTAAATATGGCCTAAATGGCCTAGGGAAATGCCCGCAATTTCTCACTAGCGAGGGATAAACTTATTATGAAAAGATAATATTGAAAGTGGATGATGTATACACTTGAACATTGGATCATATTTGGAGAAAATTATAAGGTTAAGAAAATAATGGGCTTTCCAAAACAACCACTCAACCTGTTTTGCACTATGCCAGAAAATGCCCTCGTTAAAATTTGACAAGTATTGAAAATCTGGTTCAAGTGGCCTTGAGAAAATGCCCGCCATTTCCTATCCAAGAGAGAGAAACTTGTTATGAAGGAACAATCATTTAGGTGGATGATTAATGCACTTCAACATTTACTCAATTTTTATAAACGGTCTCTAGTGAAGATTATATTGGCTTGCCAAAACAACCTTTCAGTCTGTTTTGAACCTAAATATGGCCAAAATAGCCTTAGGGAAATGCCCGCAATTTCTCACCAGTGAGGGATAAAATTATTTTGAAAACACAAGCTTGCAAGTGGATGGTTTATGTACTTTACCATTAGTTCATTTTTGGAAAAAAGTCTAAGGTTAAGAAAATACTGGCTTTCCAAAATAACAACTCAGCTTGTTTGCATCATGCCAGAAAATTCCCTCGTTAAAATTTGACAAGTATTGAAAATATGGTTCAAGTGGCCTTGGGAAAATCCCTGTTATTTCCTACCTGAGAGAGAAACTTGTTATTAATGAACCATAATGTAGGTGGATGATTAATGCACTTGACCATTTACTCAATTTTTATAAAAAGTATCTGGTGAATATTATATTGGCCTGCCAAAACAATCTTTCAGCCTATTTTGCACCTAAATATGGCCTAAATGGCCTTGGCGAAATGCCCACAATTTCTCAGTAGTGAGGGATAAAATTATTATGAAAACATAATCTTGCAGGTGGATGATTTATACATTTGACCATTGGATCATATTTGGATAAATGTATAAGGTTAAGAAAATATTGGCCTTTCAAAACAACCACTCATCGTGTTTTACAATATGTCAGAAAATACCCTCGTTAAAATTTGACAAGTATTGAAAATCTGGTTCAAGTGGCCTTGGGAAAATGCCTTCCATTTCCTACTTTAGAGAGAGAGAAAAATGTTATGAAGGAACAATCATGCAGATGGATGATTAATGCACTTCAACATTTACTCTAGTGAATATTATATTGACATGCTAAAAAAACTCTTTCAGCCTATTTTGCATTTAAATATGTCCTAAATGGCCTTAGGGAAATGCCCACAATTTCTCACCAAGGAGGGATAAAATTATTATGAAAACATAATCTTGCAGGTGGATGATTTACTCACTTGACCACTGGCTCCATTTTGGAAATAAGTCTATGGTCAATAAAATATTGGCATGCGAAATTAACCACTCAACCTATTTTGTACCATGCCAAAAAATTCCCTCGTTGGCAAAATTTGACTAGTATTGCAAAATTGTTCCAAGTGGCCTAGGGAAAATGCCCTCCATTTCCTACCTAAGAGAGAGAAACTTGTTATGAAGTCACCGTCTAGTAGGTGGATGATTAATGCACTTCACCATTGACTCATTGATTAAAGTAACATAACATAACAAAAAAATAAAAAGAATAAAAAAAGTAATTAAAAAAATCATGTCAGCTCCTAAAAAATGATTAAAATGATAAAAAATTCAATAATGGCCGATAAAATAAAAAAATAAAAACAAGCGAGCAATGTTAGCCTTCGAGGACAAGGCCTTAAAAAATCTAAAAAGTATGATGTCATCCTAGGGAAACATGCATGCCCAACTAATGAATTTTGACTTGGAAATACTTGTAAGTCCCCTCCACGAGGCCTTTGTTATGTTCATGAAATACATTCTGCATGCAAATTTTGAGTCTAAGATACAGTCTGCGTGCATAAATTTTACTTTGAACCGAGACAGCCATGGTCGTACTTGAAACAAGGGCATCCTCTACCACAGGCACAATTGAAACATGGGCATCCTCTTCTGTGACCATGGTTGAATCAAGGGTGTCAACAAATGATAGGTTCACAGTAAAAAAATCCTCGAGTGTACTGACGCATCGAGAGACGAAAAGAATTAGCCATCAAGTATGGAAACTATCTCGAGGAAAGAAGGAGCGTTCGAATTTTTGTTTGGATTGTTTAGTTTTGATAACGAGGAGATAGATGATGCAATTTTAAATTATGATTATGTGAATATGGAATTGAGAATTTTTGGGACAAGTGTATATCTCAACCTTGATTTGGTTTCTCAAGCAACAAAGATTCCACACAGAGGGGGAGATATTTTTAGCTATTGGAAAACCCCCAAACTGGAGAAGAATCAGATGGATAATCAAATTTGCGGGAAAATTGTATATGTTCCTAGGAATGGTTGAAGAATGTAGGATGTCCCTCCTGGAATATACAAATCATTGATTCAAATTTTACTTAGGATAATTTTGAACCATCACAGGCATGGAATTTCGGGTGAATGTATGAGGGTAGGCATAAATTTGGTTGAAGATAGAACTGTAGAAATACCTTATCTATTGGGTAAGAAAATCCATTGTGCCCTACAAGAGAGCCAATTAAAGAAGGTTAAATTTAGTTTCCCAGACACACTTCAAAAAATATTTGATTTACGTTGACCCCATGCTATTGAAACAGAGGCTGGTGATATCAATCAGTATGAAAATATATCTTGGCCAAAACCACGTGTTCATAAAACATACTATATAAAATATAATACTAAGGAAAATAATGATGAATTTCCAGGAAAGTCTCCTAAGAAGAACGAGGAACTGTAGGTACAATATCCTGATCGCCATGAGGAATTACCAGGACAATCTTCGAAGCAGAATGAGGAATTTCTAGTACAATCTCTTGAGCACCATGAGGAATCACCAAAATAGTCTTCGGATTTTGTCACCATTGATGTAGTTCAGGATACCACAACTTTAAAAGAGCTACATAGACATGTATATGGAGGTCATTGGAAGGAGGTTACATATAGTGCAATGGAACAAACGACTGCTGACTTTTCCATTCCTCAATAGGTTCTTAACATAATTCCTCGAAAACAATTGGAGATTGAGTATGATTGTTTTTTCAGCTTTTATTCAAGGGATTCCACTATGCATTTATACAATCCATCATATAATTTCGATAGTATATTTGTGTTCAACCTGCATGATAAAATGAAGCATTTCAAGGAACAAGCTTCCCCTGTAGGAAATTTGGAGGAAGAGTGCTTGATAAAAGATAATAATATTAAAGAATTCCTCAAATAGATAACATGGCTGCAAAAGGCAGTTGTGGATAATCAATTCAAAGCGAACAAAATTATAAAAGGAAAAGAACAAATGTATGCAGAACTATCGAAAGAGTTTGACAGAATCAATGATGAAACTGGAAAGGAAATGGAGACAATGAGGGTTATGTTTACAGAGGCTTTGGAAAAATAAAAAGTTGAACATAATGAACTTAGAGATGAGTTGAAAAAAGGCCACATGTTCTCAATATACCACCATTAAAGACATAAATAGGTTATGTACATGAATTGGAGAAGAAATTGAAAAAAGGAATAGTTAATAGAAGAATACTAGTTGAATATGAAAGAGTGGGAGGAAAGGCATGAACAAAAAATTGGAGAATTAGAATCATTAATTTCCAGTTTGAAAAAAATCATTTCTAAGCAATTTGATAAGGAAAAAGGTTATAAAGGATCTTCGAGACATTGGCAATTGAAAAGCAAAGGCGAGGAAAAAACCTTCATAGTACAGAATGTGGTGAGGATGAAGGTAAGGATACGAAAGGATACAAGTTTGAGGATACCAAAAGAGGAAAAGGTAAGGGTGGAAAGAGAAAAAGTAATACAGTTACAATGTCCTTAGAAGAGCAAGAGAAGTCCTTATCGAAACGAGAGAATATTCTACAGGAATTACTCTCAATGAGATTTGCTCTAGGTGATGTGTTTGATTCATCACCATTATATAAACAATTTAAAGAGGAGATGGTTGAAAAGGATGCAAAAATAAGAGAGCTAGAATCAAAACTTTTGGTGGGACGAAAAAGTTCAACATTTGGTATGTGATATGGAAATTCAAACACTTAAATGCATAATTGTTTATTTGTAGAAGGAATTACAGGGTCCAATTGTTGTGACTATGGATATTCTCATCATTCCCAATGAGATAGAGTTGAGGGTAGAAAATCAAGAGAAAGAAATTAAGGAACTGAAAGATGAATTGGCTGTAGTTACCAATCAGTTGAACCAAAAAACACAAGAATCAGAAGGTAAGGAAGAAGAAGAATGAAAGAAGTATAAGAACAATGTGGATAAATTGAAGTTGAGGCTGATGGAAGAAAATAGTGTCTTGCTTGCAAATTTTAAAAAAAGTACACAGAAAATTAAAGAGATTGAAACCAAATTACATGCAGTGCCTCCTACAACTTCTAGAGAATCGGAGTCCTCTATGAAAGGAAATAGATACCATACAGATTTGTCTCATGCTCAAGAGGAGTTATTTCATCCATATCATAAACATGCTAGAAAAGTATAAGTCATTGTATATATGTATTTATTGGAAGATAATGAAAAATACATTTTTTGCATGATGGAGTTTTGTAAATTCTAGCTCATTTTTAGTTGTCTTTGTTTTTCTCTTGTTGTACTTTAGCGAGTGATAGATAATTTATTCCATTGCTTATGTTGTACATTAGTGAGTGATAGAAAATGTGTTCCATTGCTTATACACTTAGGGAATGTTTAGATCATTTGCAACTGTCCAAATACTTTTAATATCATGTTTCATATATTGTCAATAATGACTTGGTGAATTTTGGTAGTACAATCGACAATTGTGCTCGATTTCATTCCCATGAAATAACAATTATATTGTTCTTTTATGCAGTAAAATAAAGTATAACTTCAGATGTATGGGAACACACTTCAATAGAATGAATCTATGACGAAATCTATGCAATTTTTTTTTCTCAAAAAACTCCATGGTTTTTTTTCCATAGAGAAAGGTAAATACAATGCTTATATGTGCATACAATATTATACCTTTTCAAATCTATATCCAACAATATTCAAAATAACACAAAAAAGTTCTCTTAATAGATTAAGACCATAATAATTCCATATCATTACAAATGTTATGTTCTTCACCACTTTGCATACAATGTTGCTTGTTGATCATCTTGGAAATTTCTAATTTATGCTTGTCTCTTACTTGCTTTGATAACACCAATTTTAATATGATTGTTATCTTCCATCACTTGGATTCCAAGAGTTGTCCCTTGAGTTTCTTGTTTCTTAGCACTTTGCTCTACCATATTTATCGAGGATGAAACACACCTTCTATTGTGAATCATAGATTCCATCAAGCATATCATCAGTTGTTCCATTCAATTCTTGCATTTGACAGGTCTCCAATGCCTCTATTATTGAGGATGAAACACCAAAAGTTTTATTGTTATTGTTTTCAATCATCACTAGGGTATCAAAATCAACTTCCCCTTGCATTTTTTTGTTTGATTACTCCAGCCTGACTCATTTCCTGAGATCAATGAGGTAGGAAAAGTTAGAGTTTAAGAAAAAGTTGTACCTTCAACTACAAATAAACTAGATTGATAAGGACATGCTGATATGTAATCAATTTAATGAATATAAGACTCACTATTGGAGGGAAAAAAATGTTTCTTTTTTGTTAACACCATTTTTTTCCTTGTGCTTTCCAAAGCAATGTGATTCTCGGTAAGCCTATTCACCATGGAAGATAGTTATTGAACTGGGAGGACATATTAATAATTAAACACAAACATTATGACTCCTCCTACGATAAAATGAAAATTAAATGAGATAACATTTCAAATTAGGACAAACTTACGGTTTGTGGTGCATTCAATGATTTCTTAGACTGTTTTCCGCATAAATAGTTGTTCCACTTATTGACAAGTGACATCAAGGAAACATGATGCCAATTGTGCTGCAATTTCCTTATTTAATTGATTTCTTGACTTGTCATATTCAACACGAAGTTGACTTCTAATATTTGAAGGAAAGAATATTCTTTGTCTAAACTTTTGGAAAGTACCTTCTGATCTCATTACAAGCTTGAAAATTTGCATTCTCGTCTCATTTACAAGACACATTCTATCATGTTCAAATTTGATTATATTCTCCTTATGAACGCCTCTTCCTCATCCTTGGTTGCTATTCAAAATTTTCATTTCTCTATGCTTACGCTCCATTACTTCATTCCTTAACCATCCCATCATATACGGATGAATAGATCCTGTCATCTCAAGAGCATGGGCCCCTTGGACATGCATATAAGGAACCAAATAATCTCCTAAACAACAAGAACATAACCAAAGAAACTCAGTTGCAAGGAAGCCAATCCTGCAAGGAAAATGGCTCAAAATGTTAATCATGTATGAAATGATACTACCATTCAATATAGATAATACGATGAAACTGACATACCTTTTCTCATATGCATATACAACATTCCCTCTACACCCTTACTATTGCAACATGTGAAATTCTTTATAACACTTCCACAACCTCACTAACTTTTTGTTATTCTCTTCATATGGTAGGCCTTCAATAACCTAGAAGCAATGCATAAGTTTCAATGCATATGAATAAATAATAAGTTGTATCTTCAAAGTAAATAACACTGAGAGTCATTCAACAATAGTCTAAACATAATAAAATCATCATGTATTATTAGTCAAGGCCCACATAAAAAATAATTTATAAGTTAACATAATTATTAAACCTTTAAAATTCTCTCATGTTGAATGAGGATCTTGTTCAATGCTGATCCATTTGACTGCCCATAGTCAATATCATTGTATTGTTGGATTTTATGATGGTATGGTTCTCTTGGCTTACATGGAGCACCAATTTTCTCCATCTTCTCCCAAATTTGAAAACAAAGTGTTCTCTCCATGCCTCTAGTGGGATGAACCTTTTCATAATCTTGTGCAATTATTTGAATTTCACGAAACATCTTCAAAATTGTTATGATCCCAGCATGGAGAGAATAGTATACAACATTGGACATTGATCTAGGAGTCAACTGTAATTTCCACCACATGTTTTAGTAGGTAGGAATTAGTGAAATACTAATAATCTTAATTTATAGTTAAGAACTAATCATGAAAGTGTGTACCTTTTCATAATTTATTCTATCAATGGTATAATTCCTCACAATAGTCATCTGTCTACCAGATAAGGTTGGTTGAATGTTTATAATATGTTCATCTAACTTTTATTCCCATCCTTTTCTTGGTTCCAAAGCGAGATTCAACTCCTAATGTTCAAGAACATAGTTACATTAAGAAAGTAATGTCAAGATATAAACAAAAAATTCAAAACTTGTAATAAATTTGCATAGCTTACAAGGAGCAAGTTTATTGACATTGCATAACATTCAAAAAAAATATGGATAGTATCTCCTTCTTCAATTTTGATTTCATCTGTAACCATGTGTATTTTTTTTTATGGCATGTGCACCAAGGCCAAAAATTATTTCCCATTGGAGAAAAAATATTCTTGCATACTAAACTGCATATGGCCACTAGATCATGACACTCAAATAAATTAGTTTTGGCAACCCTACCATCCACCATTTTAATGTCATCATGTGAAAACTTATTTTTCTTTTTCATCCCATTTTCCAAGGCTTACACAATACATCAAGCCATTGTCTTATATTAACTCAAATAATATCTCACATACCTTCCCACCTCGATCATAATGTACGCAAGAATCAATACCAAGTTTGAAAGAAAATTCATTGACTATAGTTCCAAACCTCTTTTCATATGATTCAACCATAAAGGAAGAATAAATTTACTTGTTTGATCCTAACTCCATATGTGAAACCATCAGTTCTCTCTCTACCCATATCAATATCCTCATCTTCTTTAATCTAATTTTTCATTTCCCTACAAACTGATGTTGGAATAACCCCCTTTAGTACACCATGAGCATCAACTCTCTTTAGACATTGGAAAGCCTTATGAGTCATGATTGATTCGATAAATACTGAAGCCGTGTTCCTTGGCATAAAATCCTTACGAATCTCTGCCACAAAAATTGACAGAATTTTATCAAGCATTCCATCTAGATGTTCAAGAACATCCTCAATTTTAGTTTCTTCATTATTATAGTTTTTGCTCACGGAGTACCCAATTCCAACAATAATTCCGTTTTCATCTACATCTTGAAGTGATTTTTCAGAAAACCATCTCCCAATTTCTTTAAATTTTGTCTTCCGCTCATTTAGTCAGTGGTTATACCATCTTGGATGCTTCTTAAGATGAAATAAGGACGTCCTTAAGCGTTTTCCTAGAGACCTTCTCTTAGCATGTGTATTTTGATTTGCTGACAACCCTTCTCACATTTCTATTACAGCTTGACCAATTGTAGTATTTGATTTTCTGCAGTTGCATTTCTATCTAATTTTTCTTGAAATGCAATTATTTTAGTTGTTTCATGTCTTCTAGTAGTATCCAAGTTCCTAAGAAATTATTGTTCCAATTGCTTCCCATCGGGTTATACATTTTGATTCCCTTCATGATTAAATTTAGTCAAAGGCTCCCTAGGTTGTTGAGCAACAAAACCTTCACTTTAATCAGAGTGATTTTGATGCAGGAGCATAGGCTCATGAAGATGAAATTATCCATGACTTAACCAAAGTTAGCTGAACCCTAAGGAGACCTAGAGTCTCACACTTATGTAAATTTCTTTATTTTATAAAAAGTTGAATAAATCTAGACAAGGACACTCAATCCTTTCCATGTGTAACAAATAGGATTGAGTTGGAGTTTGTTGAGTATTTCTAGCAGTTAGTGAGTCATTAGCAGAGTCATCAGTCTCAATCCTATCTTAATGGATCTTAGAAACTAAAATATATTTGTATTTAAACATAGTTAGCATACTTAGTAGATATCCTAGGTAGCTCACGGGAGCTTGGGTATCTCGAGGAACTTTTGGAAAAGCTCACAGAAGCTTGACTGTAATTAAGAGGTTTGAGGTTATATCAAAGGGCTTAGCTTGGATTTAGAATCTTGGAGAATACACAGAGTTTGATGATATATGCTTGTATTGATTCTCTCTTTTAATCAAGTATAAGAGGTTTATTTGTGAATATGAATCGAATCTGGTATTTCTGTTTACAAAGTTATAATTCTTTATATGCACAAAGAGTTCATAGTTGGTGTAATTCACGCAGAGGACGAGAAATGATTTACACACAATAAATTGATGATGTCTGTGCATTGCAAGATAGAGCTTGGTCAGATCCGCAGTCATAGCTGATTTCTGCAGCAAAAAGATGAAGATCCGCATATTATAGATCAAAATTCACACCCAGGTTAGATCAACGATCGAAGGTGAGTCCACTAGAATCGATGGCGCGCAAGAGTGGAGCGCAAAAACCAGAAAGGTGTGAAAGTGCGGAAGCTTTTTTTCGAAAGTTGACAAGACGACTTCCAAACCAGAAATTGGAATTCAGGAAGAAGTGTTGTGTGGAAATCGAAAGATGGGAAAGTATGAAAACCCAGTTCAAAATGTTGATGAGACGAGTTTCGATTTCTGAACTGGAAAAGGGAAGTGTGGAAGGGCAGAAACCCTTGGCTCGAAGGAGTCAAAAGTTGAATTTCCACTTTCCGAACAAAAAGACGAAAAGGTGCATGCGGAAAGTGAATTAGTTCGGGGATGGAAGTCATGCGGAGTTGTAAAAGGTCAAAAATTGGAAAAGTTAATAATCCGATTTCTGAGTTACGCTAAAGTGCGGAAAGGAGGTTAAACAGTTCGAAAAAATGTTTAAGAGAAAAATTGAGGCTTGTTAGTTTCAGTAAGCTCGATTTTCTAGATCTGAAAACAAACTAGTGCCTTCAGATTTGTAACAACAATAGCATAAATCACTGGTTCTTGATGGAAAACTAGGGCCTCATTTTGCAAAACTGGGTTCATTCTTTGGTACATATTTTTATTTTGCAAATTAGAGTTCATTGTAATGGTGGCATGGTTAAAAATTGTTTTCTGAGGGAAATTTGGGACATGCACATTCTCTGAAACAGAGTGCATTGTATTTGCAGAAGGAATACAAAATGTTCTTTGAGGGAAATTTGGGCATGCACATTATATGAAACAGAACTTGTTGTAGTGGCTACAGGAATAGAATTTTTTCTCTAAGAGAAATTGGAGACCCTCACATTCTTCGAAACATAGTTCATTGTAGTGGCAACAGGAAAAACATTGTTCTCTGAGGGAAATTTGGGACCCTCACATTCTTTGTAATAGAGTTCATTATGTCATAGACATTTTCATTTTAAACATTAACATTCCCTTCAACTACAACTAGAGACAACAATTGCCTCTGTTGTCCAGCAAGATTGTTGTTTTCCAAAGGTTGATTACATCGAGGACAATGAGTTTGAACAATGACTAGATGATTGCTTGTTGTTTGAGGGAAACTTCTCAACAGATTATCTGGTATGGAGATCTGATCTCCAAATCGTTGACATTGTCCATGAGCAACACATTGAGTAGTATTCTTACGTTTAGCATGAGTGAATTGAAGGGCAATGTCATGTGGTTCCAAAGTTGGAATATTTAAGTAATCTAAACCCTTACGACGTCCACTTTTTAGAGGAATATTTTATTGAGATTGATCATTTGAAATATCCATTGATGAGTTACTCTACAAAATAAACAAAAACATTCAATATTGGCATCAGATGTCATATTGAATTTCTCTAATTAAAAAAATATGAAATATATCATAAATGTGCCTATAATATATGATATATATCCTAATTATAGAGCATGTGTTTACATATAAAATAGTAAGTAAATTTTCAAACTTTATTAATATCAGACATAAGAACATATAGTGTGCAAGGAGATGTTTTCCTTCCAAAAACAACCATTCAACATGTTCTGCACCCTGACATAAAAATGCCCGCCATTGGAAAAATTGATTTTAGTATTGAAAAAAGGGCTTCAGTAGCCTTGGGAAAATGCCCACTGTTTCTCACTTGTGAGAGATAATTTTTTTTTTGAAAGTATCAGCTTTTAGGTGGATGGTTTGTGCACTTTACCATTTTCTCAGTTTTCAAAAAAAGTCTATGGTCAAGAAAATATTGGCCTTCCAAAATAGCTAATCAGCCTGTTTTGCACCTAAAACTGGCCTAAATAGCCCTAGACAAATGCCCACCATTTCTCACCCATGAGGGAAAAAAATTCAGAGAGGCTCATTGTGTAGGTGGATGAATTATTAAATTGTCCACTGACTCATTTTTTAAAACAAGTTTATGGTAAAGGATATATTTACCTTATAAAACAACCATTCACCCAGTTTTGCACCCTGACAGAAAAACGCTCGCCATTGGAAAAATTGGTTAAGCATTGAAAAATGGATTAAGTAGCCTTGGGAAAATGCCCACCATTTATCACCTGTGAAGGATAAGATTTTTATGAAAGCATAATATTGTAGGTGGATTATTTATGCACTTGAACTTTGGCTCAATTTTGAAAAATGTCTATGGTCAAGAAATTATTGGCCTGCCAAAAACAACCAATCATGTTATTTTGCACCTAAAACTAACGTAAATGGCCTTAGGAAAATGCCTGCCATTTCTCACCTGTGAAGGATATAACAATTGTAATAGCATAAGTTTATAGGTGGATGATTTATTCACTTGTCCATCCACTCAATTTTGAAAATAGGTCTTTGTAGGTCAAGGATAAATTTTCCTTCCAAAACAGAGATTTAACCTCTTTTTCACCCTAACCGAAAAATGCTTCCCATTGGGAAAATTGGTAAAGTATTGAAAAAAGGGCTTAATTAGCCTTGTTAAAATGCCCACCATTTCTCACATGTAAGGGATAAAGTTTATATGAAAGCATCATCTTGTAGGTGGATGTCGTTTTCACTTACCCAATGGATCATTTAAAACAAAAGTCTATGGGCCAGGAAATATTGGCCTACCAAAATAGACACTCAACCAGTTTTGCACCCATAACTGGCCTAAATGGCCTTAGGAAATGACCACAAATTGTCACTAGTGAGGTATTAAAAAATTATTAGAGCATATATTTGTAGGTGGGTGATTACTCACTTTTCCATTGACTCATATTTGAAAACAATCCTTTGATCAAGGATATAGTTTCCTTCCAAATCACCCATTCAACATGTTTTGCAGCTTGACATAAAAATGTTGGCCATTGTCAAAATTGGTTAAGTATTGAAAAAGGGGCTTAAGTAGCCTTGGGAAAATGCCCACCATTTATCACCTATGAGGGATAAGATTTTTATGAAAGATATTATTGTAGGTGGATTACTAATGTAATTGACCTTTGGCTCAATTTTGAAAAAATGTCTATGGTCAAAATATTGGCTTGCCAAAAAAATCCAATCATCTTGTTTTGCACCTAAAATTGGCGTAAATGGCATTATTCAAATGCTCGCCACTTCTCACCTGTGAGGGATAAAACAATTATGAGAGCATAATTTTGTGGGTGGATGATTTATTCACTTGTACATCGACTCATTTTTGAAAGCAAGTGTCTGGTCAAGGAGATATATTCCTTCCAAAACAACCCTTTAGCCTCTTTTTCACCCTGACCGAAAAATGCTTCCCATTGCAAAAATTGCGTAAGTATTGAAAAAAGGGCTTAAGTAGCCTTGGTAAAATTCCCACCATTTCTCACAGGTGATGGATAAAATTTCTATGAAAGCTTCGTCTTGTAGGTGGATGTTTTTTTCACTTACCCATTGGATCTATTTTAAAAAAAAATCCTATGGGCCATAAAATATTGGCCTGCCAAAATAGCCACTCAGCCAGTTTTGCACCTAAAACTGACCCAAATGGCCTTAGAAAAATGCCTGGGATTTCTCACCTATGAGGGATAAAAAATTATGAGAGCAAATATTTGTAGGTGGATGATTTATTCACTTATCAATTGACTCATATTTGAAAACAATTCTCTGATAAATGATATATTTTTCTTCGAAATCACCCATTCAACATGTTTTGTACCCTAACAGAAAAATGCTCGCCATTGGAAAAATAGGTTAAGTATTGAAAATAAGGCTTAAGTAGTCTTGGGAAAATTCCCACCATTTATCACTTGGGAGGGATAAGACTTTAATGGAAGAATAATCTTGTAGGTGGATGATTTATGCACTTGAGCATTGGCTCAATCTTGAAAAAATGTCTATGGTTAAGAAAATATTTACCTACCAAAATATCCACTCAGCCTGTTTTGCACCTAAAACTGCCCTAAATGACCTTAGCAAAATGCCCTCCATTTCTTACATGTGAGGGATAAAAATATTATTAGAGAGTCAGTTTGTAGGTGGATTATTTATTCACTTGTACATCGACTCGTTTTTTAAAACAAGTCTCTTATCAATGATATTTTTTTTCCAAAATAGTCATTCAACCTATTTTGTACCCTGGCAACAAAATGCTTGCCATTGGAAAAAATGGTTAAGTATTGAAAAAAACGCTTAAGTAGCCTTGGTAAAATTCCCACCATTTCTCACATGTGAGGGATAAAATTTCTATGGAAGCGTCATCTTGTAGGTGGATTATTAGTGCACTTACCCATAGGCTCAATTTTTAAAAAAACTCTATGGTCCAGAAAATATTGACCTACCAAAATAGCCACTTAGCCTGTTTGTACCTAAATTTGGCCTAAATGGCCTTCGGAAAATGCCCACAATTTCTCACTTGTGAGGGATAAAACAATTATTAGAGAATAAATTTGTAGGTGGATGATTTATTCACTTTTCCATTGACTGATATTTGAAAAAACATCTTTGTTCAAGGAGATATATTTCCAAATCACCCATTCAGCCTGTTTTGAACCCTGATAGAAAAATGTTCACCATTTGCAAAATTGGTGAAGTATTGAAAAAATTACTTAAGTAGCCTTGGAAAAATGATCACCATTTATCACCTCTATGAGATAATTTTTTTATGAAAACATCATATTATAGGTGGATGATTTACACACTTTACGATTGCCTCCTTTTTGAAAATAGTCTATGGTAAAGATAATATTGTCCTACCAAAATAGGCACTCAGCCTATTTTGCACCTAAATTTGGCCTAAATGGCCTTAGGAAAATGCCCACAATTTCTCATTTGTGAGGGATTAAAAAAAATTATTAGAGCATAAATTTGTAGGTGGATGATTTATTCACTTGTCCATTGACCCATATTTAAAAAAACGTCTCTGTTCAAGGAGATATTTTCCTTTCAAATCACCCATTCAGCCTATTTTGCACCTTGATAGAAAAATGCTCTCCATTTGGAAAATTGGTCAAGTATTGAAACAATGGCTTAAGTAGCCTTGGAAAAATGACCACCATTTTTCACCTATATGGGATATTTTTTTTAAGAAAACACTAGATTATAGGTGGATGATTTATGCACTTTACGATTTCCTCCTTTTTGAAAAATAGTCTATGGTCAAGATAATATTGGCCTACCAAAATAGCCACTCAGTTGTTTTGCACCTAAATCTGGCCTAAATGGTCTTAGGAAAATGCCTGCAATTTCTCACCTATGAGGGCTAAAAAAATTCTGAGAGCATAAATCTGTAGGTGGATAATTTATTACTTGTCCATCAACACATATTTGAAAACAAGTCTCTTGTCAACTAGATATTTTACTTCCAAATCACCCATTTACCCTATTTTGCACCATGATAGACAAATAATCCACCATTTTCTAAAAGCATAAAATTACAAATGGGTGATTTAAAACATGATTTCCAGAAATTTAGAGACTCAACTAGTCATTTTATATAATCACTGTTAAATTAAAAATTGAGATATAAAATAAAATTTCATGGAAATTATTTGTTATCATCTCTCAAATGTTTATTGCAAGGAGATAAATACAATGAACATAGTTCTCAATTGTATATTCAACCGAGGAAATTAACCAATTTAGAAAATCGGGTTTATGGTTCTTTTTGTAGAATGTTCTATCTATAGTGAAATCCAATAATGCTAGATTAGTTGTTGATATGGTTTCCCAATTTTTCATGTTCGACACAAAAATGCACACAAGGATAATCCAAGTACACCCCATGTATGAAAAATAGTCAGAGGCATAATTATACATATCTGAGCATACTTAACCATGAATCACCTCCGCCAAATTGGATACATGCATATATATGAGCCTACTTATCCATGATTTGGAAGGGAATCCAATTTTTCATGATTAGCACAAAAATGCACACTTCCTCAATGACTAATGATTTTTCTTACTATCATCACTATCATCTCAAAATATCCGGTGAATGAGATACACATAGAAGCAACTATTTCAAAAATTCTATAAACATCGGTAAGAACATGCTCTTATTGTTGATATTTCTTGTTTTTTATTGATCAATAGTAACAGGAAAGTGCACTTTTATTACCTATTGAGATTACATGCCTTGATGGAATGGTTTATTGCTACCCTACACAAGGTGCATTCAACACAAATTTTTGCTTGGATGAACTTTTAGGAATTGTCTTTGGTGTGAGTCGTCTTTATGGCCAAATGTGAGGATGAATACACTGGCGTGTTTTCATTCTGCCAAATATCACCGCCCCAAAAAAAAATTATAAGAACATTCTCAATTTAATTTCTTACACATTTTTTTTAAGTTGCCCGCCAGATTGGTGATCAAGAATCGATGCTCAACCACTCTGATTAAGTTTCAAAAATTATTATCAATTCAATTTCTTCCCTGAATTTTTTTACTTCCCGCTAGATGGGTGATAAGAAATGGATGCTCAACAAATTTCCTTTTCGGTGGAATTTCTCAGTTTATTACCCGTTAGTTCATGATCAGGAATGGATGCTCCACCACTTACATCACATAATTGCACCACCGTTTTCTTAAACAATTAGGAATTAAAAATGAATTTATTTGTAGGTTTCACTCCTGGAATACATTGGTTATTTAATTTGATTTAACAATTCAAGACAGTTAACCTACTCTTAAACCCACCTTCACTTTGACATATCACATTCTAACTCACGATGAACCGGCATTAACTCTTTTTTTTACCAGAAATTGTCCCGATTTTCCAGGAAATTGTCCCCATTAAAAATTTTCTAGCCAAATACTTTTCCGATTTGCATTATTAACATGATTCATCTACCAAATTCACATTAAAAAATAATATTTCTAAAACCATGTGATGAATTCCAACCAATCAAAAAAAGAATATTTTCACAAAGAAAGAATCTTAAAAGCATATGTTGGCATTATTATGAATGAAATAGGAAACGTGCTAGACTTGGGTAGAATGTTATGATGTAACCATGACAACATAAATAAATAAGAAGTAACAACCATGGAGAAGTTGAACAAGAACAAATCATGTAACTATGTACTCTGGTCAATTACACAACAAAGGATGGGGAATATGATAATCGAGGAAAAAGACACATTCAAAAAATAAATTTGATTGGTAAACACAAAATATTGAGTGGAACAAACACGGAACAGAACCAGGAAAGTGGAGAAAGGTGGTTCAGAGATGGATGCATGACAAGGAGTTGTTTAAGACACTAGATGCACATGAGGATATATCAACTTTTAATCAATATATTATTTAAACTTACATATAAAAAAATAGAGTTGTCAACATACAACATGTACCTGATATATCATAATCATCAGATGGTTATATCTCAAAGATTTGACACTATAATATTCCTTACCTTGGTGTAGGCTAGTATTTGTTTGATATGTTGAATCACAACATTTTCAATGATTTGTTTATAGTTGGATTCCCTTACATTCAACAACTTACCAATGAGAAGAAAGGCACCATAGATTATTTGACCAACAACTACCAACCATACTATATGATGAATAAAAACAGCCAAAAAATTAAACTCAAATTTGTAAATCTAAGTAAAATAAATTCGAACTCCTGCATTAAAATATGGTGAACCCTGTGGCTTAGTATATAGGAGTACATAGGTATGTACATTCACAATTGAAATGCATAGTGTTTATCACTTAGCATTTAATAATTTAAGAATAAAACTCATCCAAATAAGGAAAATAAGATGACGATAATTCTAAAACAAAAAAATCTATAATCTATAATCATATCCACTTTCCATTTGTGGAATTATGCACACTTTTGATTTTGATTATAAAGTCTTATCATCTCCTTCATATTTAGAGAAAATTGTCCCCAATTTTGGTTAATGGCACATTCTTTGAAACAAAGGTTGTAAATGTTATCAATAAATACTAGTTTCCCAAAGGGGTTGGACCCACCAATGACGAACAAAGAATTTTCTTATCGATGATGAAGGTTCAATTCCTATCAGGGCATATGATCCCTGTGATTTTCATGGGGAACCCAAAGGTAGTGTTCAAATAATTGAGGCTTACATTTCACTCCCCACACACACTTCATTGGAAACTAATTGCTTCAGCCATTGCCAAAATTTTGATCCCCAAGGGTTAGCTCAATTAATTGAACCATCCATTCAATACATGTTGTTGAAGAAGAAGGTTTAGGTCACATGTTCAAATCCAATTGATTTTCAAGATTACCAACCATTATTATGGATCGATATTGAGCTGCCCTCCATTCAGATATTATGAGAAAAGGGAGAATCCAACTAAGTTTTCCTTGTAAACATACTAGTTTTCTATAAAAGAAAAAAAAAACAAAGTAATTATTTGTATGAAACTTCATTCTCAGCAAAATATGACCTTATAATATAAAAACAAACAAACATATAAACCTTACATAACTCTAAACCCAAATAATAAACATTTTGTTTTTATGCTTTTCCGTTTTTAATTTAATAATAAGATTGAAGAGTCTTTAGAACACCATATCTTTTTCATTACTTTTTGGTGTGAAGGACCAAACTAATCAATTTCCAAGTGCATTATTAAAATCATTTGAGATAAGCCCGTGGGGGGAGGTAGAGCAAGTGGTAAAGTGGAATTGTTGAAATTGGTTGTAATCGGAAGGTCTCGTGTTCAAATCCCCCCCAAATTTACCCATGCGCGATGGTTCGGGCCCTATGGATACACCTAGGGGTGTAGTGGTAGCGGGATTGGATCCCTAGACCCCGTGTCACATGAGTACCAGCCCGTCCCTAGTTGTCGATTCCCGTAGCTACAAAAAAAAAATCATTTAAGATAAACAACATATTTTTGAAACATGTACCATTAAAGTAGAAAAAAATATTCCAATATAAATATGTACCTACTTAAAATTGTAATAAAAGACATTTCACTACAATATTCCTCCCTAAAACATCATATCCATGTACTTACAATGTTTTTATTTTCAACCCTACAACCAATTTGAACCTTGTGTTAAATCTCCTCCTTGTACTTACTTTGATTCTAATATACATATATATCAATCGAATTTCTAATTTATTTGAAAAATTGTTCACAATGTTTCATACTAAAGAGCATGCCAAATACCACATACTTGTAACATCTTTAAAGAAAGCAATCTTTGGGCCAATTGATAATATCGTTTCTTGAATTTAATACATGTGTTTTCTGGCACAAGTTGAAGGCCATTCCCTCTTAAACCTAACCACTTAACATCACAAACTGAAGAAGAAAAAATGTACAAGTCATCTATACATAATTAAAAAATATCTCATTTAGCCTGGACAAATAATGAAAGATTCTCAACATAATTAAAAAATATGAAATTAAGACTGGACAAATAACGAAAGATTCTCAATGATTCACTATATTTAAATTTAAATGCCAGTATACCATATTTAGATGCTTCCAACACCATGGATATGCTTCTGAACTTATATATGTAGACAATTTCTAACCCACATGGATTCATTCAAAAGGAAAACATGACATTCTGAGTTGGTCCTTGAAAAGAAACTTCCATTCATAAATTTAGTGAGAAAACTTTACTGATAAACCAATGCCACAATACAAAGTGAAGGAAAATTCATGCTCAACTCATCACTCCTGTCTAATGGATTAAGCCCTAGATAAATGAATAAAATTCATTGTTATATAACGACCCCGTTTTACTTGAGAACCAACTACAATCAAATACTTATAGAGATGACCAGGATGTTAAGAATTGTAATATCAATAGTCCACTATGGTCAATAGTGCATTAATTAGTTGGTTAGTTGAGTAGTTGATTTGGTCACCTTACCTAGAATTAGTGTCCCATGGTATTGAACTACGGTTTTGTTGTTATGTATTCCTATATATGTTGCTACTTAATAATGAGAAGGCAATCAACATGCCCACTAGTGTGTTCTGTATTTTACTATTTCTCATGTTAAAACTTTAACATGGTATCAGAGCTTATCAGGACGGATCTGTTCCTTTTTGTCTTAAATAAGACTTTTCACATGGTGGAAAGCACACACAAACACACATACACAGAGGTTGTGATCGAAGCCAGAACACATCGGCGTGGATGAATCAGACGTATCTTTTTTTTCTTTTCTCTTGGAGTGCTGACACATCCTATCCTATCGGGAAGAGTGTCACTGCCAGACCGACGCAATTTGCTCATCATCAAAATGCATCACCAATGCACTCTCTACTCATACAAGAGGCATCATTGACACACTATCCATTAATACTAAGTGCATCGATCATTGTTCAATTACATCATTTTTTCTTGTTGCATCCCATGATGCACGGTGCTAATTATACAAGCTGCATCACTGCTTTAAAAGTCTATAAAATTCTAGATCTTCTATCAGATATGTAGATCCAGTCTGAATGAATTGATAGTCATAAGAATGTGGCTACACTAAGAAAAAAATTCAGAAGTTGAAGAGCAAGTATTGTTGACGATGAGCCAAAATATTGGACAACGTTCCAACATTTTCAGAATATTGTAGAAGATCAAAGAAGATTGAATCTTGAAGATAATGGAGCTACCAAAAGAGATTAAAGAGGTAAGAAATATCTTAACGCCAACAGGATTATGGAAAATATTTGATGGAGACAATTATGATCATTGGGAATTAGTAAGTAATCGGTTAAGGTCACAATATTTGTGGCATTTCATAGTTGAAAAGGATCCTATTGATCCAAAAGAATTTAAGGCTTTGACAGAGTTGAAGAAATACAAAAGACAAGTCGTTTTCCTTAAGTCTCATACAAGACAATATATATTATTCCATTGTTCATTACATTGCATAAGCTTATACTCCAAAAAGAGAATGGGATATATTGAAATAAGAGTTTAGAAAAGAGGAAGACAGTCCATAAGACTGTTTTTATGAGGCATCCAATATTGATCCAGTTATGTTTCATAGTGAAAACAAGCCTCTCAATGTAGTATTGCTCAATGATGTGAGCGACAGTCTTAATGAGCAAGAGATAGTTGATAGCGGCATAGAAGCTACAATAATTGTTGAGAATGATCAACAGAAAGTTGATATCAGCATAGAAGAAACACCAATAAAAAAGAACCAAAAAACTAGAAGCTTATGGGATATCTATGGGCAAACTCTTGTTATTGATGAGCATCTACAATATGCTTTTTTTTCCTATCAGCACACACTTTTTTGAAGAAGAAATAAAGGATGCATAGTGGGTTTAGGAAAATGAATAAGTCAATGAGAATGATGAAGTAATTGTCATTGATGATGAACATGAATATGTGAATGCTCTCCAAGAAGAGATGAAATATATTCATATTTTTTCTGAATTTTTTTTTCAGTGTGCAAGTAAAGAGGACAACAAGAAAAACCATGTTGAAACAAAAGAAGAAATCTTGCACTATGTTCCAAAAGCTAAATAAGACAATGAAGAACATCTACTTAGCATCAAGATCGAAAAGACCAAGAACATGTAGTCCAAGTACACATCAAGGAAGAAAGTAAAGATGAAGTTTTTGAATGAAATGTAAGCCTAGATGAGACAGACAAATAGGCATCCTTTTGCATTGGTAGTGATGATAATATTATCCCAGTTGAGATTAAGGGGGTCTGTCAAGAATTATAATCTCAACAGTCCACTATGGTCAATAGTGCATTAATTAGTTGGTTAGTTGAGTATTTGATTTGGTCACCTTACCTAGAATTAGTGACCCATGGTATTCTCTAACCCATGGTATTGACCAATGGTTTTTCTGTTATGAATTCCTATATATGTTGCTGCTGAATAGTGAGAATGAAACCAATATGCACACTAGCATGTTTTTTCTTTTACTGTTTCTCTCGTGTTAAACATTTAACACGGGAGGGATACAACTAATTCCTTCTCCACTTGGATAGTTTGACATGTAAATAATAACTCTTATTGTTATTTTTATCAACTAGGTTTATGGTTGTGCGTAAACCCTGGGCCTCCAAAATTTGAAAAAAGTCAAATAATTCTAGGAAAGCTATCATAAGAGAAGGAAAGTGATCCACCCAACAGTTGCCATGTTGTCGACTTCGATAGGTTTAGCATTGACTTCGATAAGTCTGAACCTCAAAACAACCTCGCCAGGTTTCGCATCTCTACATGCATTGTTGACTCCAGCCTCTTAAAACAACTATGATAGATTGTCTCTCTATCTTCCAGTTGTCTATAACTGTTGAAATTTTGAACCATTCTAACTTCTTCGTAACTAAATGTAACGGGTAGTCACCCAAGTGTCTCAACATCCTATATAAGCATGTACACTATTTTAAAATACAAGAAAGTAATAGAGCAATAATCGAATAACAAAGATTTGTTCAAAATCTTACATTTTGTCTGTGTAGTGTATTTCCTACTTTGCTTATTTTTAATATGCTTCTACCGTAACAGTGCTCGATTCATTCAATTGGAGTGTTGTCCTCCGACGTGTGCCTAGGCACCCGGTCATTGGTATTAGAGAAAGATTTAGAGCTTAAGTTGTGTAGACACTTCTAACGAAAGTTACCTTCCTTATGCATGTCCAAACACACTCACAATACAATAAACCACTACCTTCGACTTCAGAGAAGATGGCCGAAGAAATAGACAATATACATGCAACTGACGAGACAAAGCAACTCATAGAAAAAGCATTGGCTTGCCAATGAACCAAAATATTCGCCTAGTTCAACGAGATTCTCTTGTGATTCACTTCAACATCTGGAGAATCCTTGACAAGACCTCTCTCCAATAAAATCATCCCATTCAAAGTACAAATGAATATGGACATACCAAATCTTGAAGGAAATATTGACGCGGAATCCGTCGATACTTGGGTACAACAACATGAATCCTACTACTCTATGAATCAACTCTCCGGAGTGAAAAATATCCCCATTGCATCCTTAAAGATGTCAACCTCCATGCACTACTGGTGGGAGAATCTATCGAAAAATATGGAACGAGAAGGAGACCCCATAGACACGTGGGATACATTTTTCTTGTACATCTAAAAGGAGTTCTACCCACCCAAATACATTGAACAACAATATAATAAGTGGCAACAACTAAGGAAATGGAAAGACCAGTTCGTGTAGATTATGTTTGGAATTATAATCCTCCCTTGTCCAAACTGGTCTATTAGATTATATTTGCCAAAATTAGGAGTCATTTAGTTATTATTGAGTCCACTAGTACCATTGTTTCCACTTGGGATAGTGGGGCCACCTATACCAGTCACTAGAGTGTGTGGAACACAAACAGAGGTTAACTGGAACTGACTGCACCTTCATGCGTTAGTTTATGTGCCTACTAGACCAATCCCTAGAATTAAGGAGCCACTAGGAGTGCCGACACCAACCTCCTTCAATTTTTGGTATTCGGTATCTAGTCAAGCTAAGATATGCTCTAGTTACATCCAGTTAGATGTCCTCCAGTTCAATTAGCGCCAGTCTTGCATGGTTGCATGTGGGAAGGCACCAATCCTCACCTACCACATCAGTTCAACTAGTTTAACTGATTATAACTGATGGAGAGACTGAATTAGACATCTGGAGTTAGCCTAGTGAACTCCGATAGTGATTTAGACACTTCTAGTTAGCTAGTCAATCATGTTGAGTTGGTAGATACGAATCTTATCCACATGATTCGAATTCTCCTTTATGTAACACCATTGTATACTACTGGAATTAATGAAGTTTATACTGTAATTATACTTAGCAATACTCATCTGCTTCTTGTGAGATTTGTTTTGTTCAGTGTGTATTATCCATTCCTTTACACTGCATAATAATTCAATCTAATTTCACTCATTGCCTCAAGATATAATGGCACAATAATTCTAATAGATTACACCAACGAGTTCTATCGACTCATGATTAGACTTTGCGTCCAAGAAGAAGAGAAATTGCTTCTCCTGAAGCATGTCAATGGATTATCCCCATACATTCAGAACGAGATGGATTTTTTGAATGTCAATATGCTTGCGGATGCATTCCACTACGCTACCAATATTGAAGCTAAACAAAAAGGAAAAGCACGTTTTGCGACCAAGCCGACATATTGAACATCTGACAAGAAGTCACCAATCGACTCTGAAAAGTTAAGACACCCTTCTCAACCGACTTCGCTAAAGCCATACTATCACAAGAAGCACTCTCAGAAAGAATAAATGGAACATAGAAAGAATCCCCCTCCTGAGAAATGGTGTGATTATCACAATTCATGATGGCATGATACGTCAGAATGCAATGCTCAAAAGACATTTTTGGAAAATTGTTGACATATGACTAGTACGATAAAATCCTAGTAGAATATGACCCATATGCATTGACCCTTTTGGATTCAACATCGACCACTCTGATAGCCTCGACCATCGTCGAAGAGGAAGAACAAGAACACTTGTTCCATACACATATATGGGATCAGAAAAATCCATTACATCTTATTGTGGATGATGGTAGCCAGAATAACTTCGTTTCTGAACATCTTGTGAAGAGACTTGGTCTTGTCACCACTCCACATACTCAACCTTACAATATCGATTAGATGAAGGATGGACATGAACTAAGGATCACTCGACAATGCAGACTCACCTACTTCATTAATCCTTTTGGAGATGAAATATTTTGTGACATGGCACAACTTTTCGTAGCCGACACCCTATTTGGGAAACCTTACCTATGGGATTAGCATGGAATTTATCAATCATGACCTCCGAAGGTGATCGTCAAAATTCATGATCAATGGTATGGCATACCAGAGAGATGACCGACATCAACGGTTGATATGATATCTATCAAACAAACAAATAAGCTTATCAACTATGCTCAGATATTTGCATTGATTATGATAAAGCCTCAGCTTCCCAGGAAGACTGCAACAACGAGTCGACTCACCGACCATGGCAACTCCCGATAAGAACAATAGATCGACCACGTTCTTAAGGAATACCAAAACATATTTAAATATCCAAACAGAGCACCTCTACATTTCCAAGTAAAACACTCCATCGAACTTGTTCCTGGTTCTTCATTACCTAACGCATATGTATACAAAAGATCCATTTTTTAAAATGAAGAGATCCACAGAAAAATCCAATATTTTATCAACAAAGGTCATATCCGACCCATCTCCTCTCCTTATGGAAGTTCAGTCATCTTTGTTCCAAAGAAAGATGGGACTTGGCACATGTGCATTGACTATCGGGCTCTCAAAAAAAATTCGGTAAAGAATAGATACCCTCTTCCAAGGATAGACAAACTCATTGATTGTCTGAAAGGTGCTAAATGTTTTACTAAGATCGAACTCAAGTCAAGATGCTGTTAGATTCCTATCGAGTCCACCGATGTATGGAAAACAACTTTGAAAAGCAAGGAAGGATTTCTTGAATGGTTAGTCATCCCTTTCGGCTTAACCAATGCACCTGCAACCTTCATGAGATATATGGATGACCTTCTATGAATTTTCATCGGCAAGTGTGTCATTTTCTATCTCAACGATATCTTGATTTCCAGTCGATCATGGGAAGAACATGTCAAACATCTTCGACACTCTCTGGCAACATCAGTTATATCTGAATATGGACAAATGCTAATTTGTGATGAACATCATAAAACATTTGGGGTATGTAATTGACTCTGCAAGTATTCATGTCGACCCAGAAAAAAGTATAGATCCTCAAAGATTGGTCCATTCCTCAAAACATTCATGAACTAAGAAGTTTTCTTGGTTTGGTGAATTTTTATCGATGGTTCATACTCGGCTTCAGCCACATAGCCTAGCCTTTGAATCAGTTGACTAAGGGAAATGGGAAAATTGCCTTCAAATGGACACTGACATAACATCAAGCTGTTGGCAAACTCAAAAACAAGCTTTGTACTGCACTAGTACTCGTGTTTCCTGATTTTCATCATCCTTTTGAGATTGAGATGGACGCATTAGACTATGCTTTAGGAGCAATGATCACTCAGTCTCGTCACCCAGTCAATTTTCATTCTGAAACTTTCAACGATATTGTTAGAAGGTATTCGACGTATGAGAAGGAACTGTATGCCATTGTGCAAGCCCTCAAGAAATGGAGACAATAAATCCTTAGGAAGGAAACGATCATCCTCACTGACCACAAGCCCTTATAGTTCGCCATGTCCCAGTCAAAATTACAGACAACTCGACAGCTCAAGTGGATTAATTTCCTACAACAATTTCAGTTGGTAATTAAGTATCGAAAAGGTAAATCCAATGCAACAGTTGATTGTCTTAACCGACCACCCATTACTCTACTTTCTACAGTGATGAGTATGTAGGGTTATGACACCACCACTTGGTCGCAATTGTATTCGGTAGACTATGAATTATCCGCAATTTATCGACAGATTCAGACCGATACGTTGTCTACTTCATTATTCATATTTCCACAGTTACGGTTTTTGAAGGGAGGAAACCTGTCGCATAATTTTTATTTTCTCGACAATTTCAAACCCTAAAGCAAGTCTATCGTCAGGAGACGCTTCTTGAAAGCTTTCACGGATATAAGCTCGTCAGTTGTTTTTATTAATATTTGGTTTCTTATTATGGATAGGATTTGTCATAGGGTTGTCGGCCTGGTGAGTTTTGAAGTTTTAATGTTTTTATTAATGTTAATAATATTTTTTTAAATTCTATGTTAATGTTTTTTTTGTTTCATTTCAATTTTCTAATGTTTTTCCAATTTTTATTTTTTAATTACTTTTAATGTTTTTATGTTTAATTTTGTTTTAAATGTTATTATGTTAAGGTTTTTTAATGTTAATTATTTTTTAATGTTATTATGTTAAAGTTTTTTAATTAATTTATTTATGCTAATGTTTTTAATTGTTTTTTTATGTTAATGTTTTATTTTTATTTTCTGTTTTAATATTTTTAATTTGTTAGACTTAATGTTTTAATTTTAATGTTGCTATGTTAGAGTTCTTTGTTATAATGTAATGTTTTTTCCCTTTTTTGAATTAAAGTTGATGTTCAATCTTTTTAATGTTGTTATTTTTTAATTAATGTTGATGTTTTCTTATTTAATAATTTTTAAGTTAATTTTAATAATGTTATGATGGATTAATTGAAATAGTGATTTAATAGTGGAATGATGCTTGTTGGTGTGGTTCTAGTTGTTCGTTGGGGGTTTTTAGTTGATTGAGTCTTGTTCGTTTTTTGTTTTGTTTTTAAGGATCTTGAGTGACTGGTTTCTCGGAGTTATTTAATTTTAGGCCATTGTCTCGGTTGATGTTGTTAGGGTATTTTTCGATTTCCAATGCTTCTCTTATTTTTCGTTTGAAGTGGGGAGGGACAGTTGAGAGTACCTCTTCTTTTTCTAGACATATATGGGGTTTAGTGTTGAAGGAGTGTTTGACGACGACCGAGCTCTTAACTTTGCAGTGGTGTATATCAACACCATGTTCCTTTAATCTAGCCATAATGGAGCGACCAGTCTTGCTGATATCAGTACCATGTTTTCTACTGCCGATTACTTCCTGAAAGACACCTTTCTATACAAGCTTGGACAGGTTTGTGTACTTACTAGTGAGCATCGACAACAACTCATTTGGGACACACACTACAACAAGATTGCAGGACATTTTGGAGTACCAAAGACCCTTTCCATCCTCCAAAAGTATTTATATTGGCCTTCACTTAAATATGACGTCAACAGGCACATTTGATCTTGTGTGGTTTGTGCCATTGCTAAACTGTTGAATCAACGACAAGGAATTTATACGCTTTGTTGGTTCCTAGTCGACCATGGGAATCTATTTCTATGGACTACTTGATAGGATATCCTACTACCAAACATCAACATGGCACGATCTTAGTAGTAGTCGAAATATTTTCCAATATGGCTATCCTCAATCCATGCAAGAAGACTACGACAACACAACAGACTGCTCAGCTCTTCTTTGGACATGTTTGGAAACACTACGGCCTTCTGACAATCATCATTTCCGATAGAGATGCCGTATTTGTTAGCATATTTTGGAAGACTCTCTGGCAACAACTCGACACGAGACTTTCTTTGTCGATAGCTTTCCATCCTTAGACATACAGACAAATGGAAGTTATGAATCGCTTGGTAGTACAATTGCTTCGCTTGTACAACCACAAGCATCATCGGACATGGGATGAAAGTCTCCCATACATACAACATAGTTACAATCATCCTCAACACAAATCTACGGGCAAGAGTCCATTCGAGATCTATTATGGATTTCAACCTTCAGCACCCAACGACTTGATCAGTTCATTGACACAATCGAACAACGCTGACTCTGACCAACGATAAGTTGAAAAAGCATTGAATTTTCGAGATCAAATCTACAACATCTAAAAGCAAGCACGGGAAATGTTGTAGTGTGCTAATGCAAAAGATAAGGCCTGACATGATCAACATCGTACTCCTCATTCATTTTGAATTGGGGATCAATTATGGTTACATCTAAAGAAGGAGCGCTTCACGGGTCCATACAAAAAGATGAAACCTTTGCAATATGGTTCGTACAGTATCCTCAAGCAGATTGGAGAAAACGATTTCCAGCTCAGCATTCCTTCATGCTTGGGTCTGCATCTAGTGTTCAATGTGGATCTACTTTGGCCATACCATGCACCCTTATTGGAACAAGATGACTTGCAAAAAGAACCCGAAGACATCCATCTAGATGTTCAGGAGCCTCTTCCCTGCGACACCATCATGGGATGACGCATAAACCATGCAAGGACGAATTCCATTCCCTTATTTCAAGTGGATAAATTTGGACATCTCTCGACCCAAGGAAAGTGGTACTTTTCTACTGAAATCACCAACAAGTTTCCTCACATGAACGAGCAAAAAGAAGGGGACCATTGTTTCTTAAGGAAGGAGGAATGATCCACCCAATAGTTGGCATGTTGTCGACTTCGACAGGTTCAACATCGACTCCGACAGGTTTGAACCTTGACATAATCACGACAGGTTTCTCATCTCGACATGCATTTTCGACTCCATCTTCTCGACCTGACTACGAGGGATTGTCTCTTTGTATTCCAGTCGTTTGTAACGGTTGAAATTATGAACCGTTCTAACTTCTTTGTAACTAAATGCAACGGGTAGTCACCCAATTATCTCAGCATCCTATATAAGCATCTCAACATCCTAGAGATTGGTTCGAATTCTTCAATTTTGTCTGTGTGTTTACTTTCTGTCTGTGTAGTGCAGTTCATGCTTTGCTTATTTTTAATATGCTTTCGCCATAACAATGCTTGATTCATTCAATCGAACTGTTGTCCTCTAACATGTGCTTGGGCACCAAGATCAGAAAGCACCAACATCGTGCTTCCTAAGAAAGGGAAATCATACGAGTGCACTAAAAGAGTGGTGCAATTAAATGTTGTTTTTTCCCATCACTAGCGCCTTACTGATATCACTTGTCATTGTAGTGGGTTCCTTATGGTAGTCGATGCCACTTCTAAGGCATGCCATCTTTTCACACCACATATGATATGTAGCAATGTTTTGATGGAACTTTTGGGATACCCCCCATCTTCCAAATGTATCTTCAATTATAACATGATCTATCCCATATTCAACAACTGGTTCAAGACAGTTCGATTCCGGAGGTCACATGCATTCCCAACATAATGGAAATTGACGAATCTTGAAATGGTTAAAAAGCACATGTTAAACATTATTTATGGACTCAATCCTAAGTTTCCATTCTAAGCATGTCTAAACCATATTCTTTCCGGACAAGCCTTGATCATCATACAACCATTTGAATACTAGAACATGCATTCATAAAAATGACAATTGCAAATTTAATATCCAAAAAATGTAAAGAGATAATTATTGAAATACAATCGACATACTTCACTTATATTTATATCTAAATACAGCCAGTGTCACATTGCTATAAATTCCAAGTCATCCACCTTATTCACGATCACATTGATAGCGAGTGTGTGTTACATAGAGGGAAAGTGTTACGCCAGAATTAAACTTCAACATTGAAGAGAAGTAGGTGGGATATTGTTGATGTAATGCATATGCAATTATCCCACTCTCACTTTACTTTTGAATTTCCATTTTTAAGTCGAGGTTCCTTTCAAATACGGCATGAGTAAGATGCACTTTCAAATACACTCTATATAGATGATAAGAAAAAGAGTAGCGTTATAGAAATCGAAAGATGTTGAGTTCTATTATGAACTTAAAGCTCCATAGATTGTCGTCAATTAGAAAAAACTATATTGATCCTGGAAGCGCAAAGAAGAGAGGAAATGGTTCATATATTTTCTATCTTACATGCTAGTTACATATTAGTAGTAAACACATTTCTCATCTCAATTATTATATAGTGAAATTGTGTAAATTTTATTCTTCCCAGCTACATCCCCTTGCGAGTTTTATAGTATGCAAATTAGCATTTAACAATTTGTCATTTCTTGCTTTAAAGACTAATAATAATAAAAACCTTGAGCCATAACATATATGATTTTGCGCATCCTGTTAACAATAAATAAATGCTATGTATCTGAATTGCTTCATTGTTACAACCATAGTAGCCATATTTGTATACAAATTCAAATTCGAATATTATTCAATATGGAAAAGCTATGTGACTAAACAATTATGTATGGTTAAGTATACATCACTGAACTAAAGTATTCAACATATAGATATAAAAATAGATCCAAACTTTATAGGAGTTTCACTTTAAATAATGTCCAATAAAACAAAACAAAACAATCCATTTATAAAACATTTTGTCTTTAGTTTATTTATAGTTACTATAACCAATAAAACAAAAATATTATTTCTTTCTAAAACATTTTTTCATTAATTTATGGTTATAGACGTATTCAAGAAAATTTTAAATATTTTCAGCTTCTTTATGTATTTCTTTTTTGGGTTTACAGTGGGAATCAAATCCATAAGTTATAAAGAAGGACTCCTTATCACATAGAAGATTAACTTGCAGTTGCAAAATGTAATGACATTATAAATGCGAGTTTTGATTGAGAAGATGAATGAATAAATTTGGACTCCCATTTTCCACATGAATGTTTGAATAGTAGGTCTTTAATGCACAAATTTTGAAATCTCAAGATCCACAATGAGATATTTAGCATTGCAACAGGTGTCTATTGATGTTCATAAGAAAGTTGGTGTTTGGTCGATTGATGTTGCATATAAATTGTACTTAAATAATAAGATTAAGTGGTTGCAAATAGAGTATGTTGTATTGAGTTTCAGGGTGGTTTCAGTTAGATAGGTTTGGGAATGGCTAGAAGGTACCCTAATTTTTCCTTCCTTGGGGCCAAGGAGGGGAACACCAAAAATACAACAAAATAATTTATTTTAAAAAAAATAAAATCTGTAAAAATAGAAAAGTAATAAAGTCATAAGATACTAAAAAAATTAAGGGCAAGATACTATTATATTGAATACTTCGACATAAAAAATAAACCTATATTCCATATAAATTAATCAATAAAATGATAAGATACAATTAGTTAAAAAACATTATGTTATGTTTAGCGATTTCAAATTTATAAGTTAGTCCCAAGAAACTAAACAAATAACAAATCTAGATGAATGGCAAGAACTGGTCTTGTCGGCTAATGACTCACCCACTCACATGAATCAAGACTGACCTTAAATAGAAGTCACCCACTCACCAACATCATTCCTAATAAGACTCACCTACATGAATCAAGACTCACCCACCAGCATGAATCATACCGACATTAATCTCTTTGTTTCAGGTGAGTTTAATTACGTAGAAAATAGACTTATTCATGATGTGGCGTCTATATGGCCATCAAAGTAGGGAGAGGAGTGAGCCGAACTTCAAACTTTCATGGTGCGCTTATCTAAAGGACCTGATCTCTCCCTATATGAAATTCAAGTGCTTCTATAAAACATATCCCTTATGTCGGAGGTGTCTCGACTGAGGGGTCCATTCTATATCGCAAGGGAGATGTGAATAGAAAAGTTTAAGCTCACCTAAATTAGTGAAATAAGGGAGATAGAATCATGTGCACTGTGATAGATGTGATGTCTTGGATGTTTCAATGTGGCTCCCTTGTTTCAGTTATATGTCCCTTCAGAATGCCGCACCATGAGGGTAGTAGGCACACTACCAAGATAAAAAAGGCATGACTCCAATTTTCAATTGCATGTTATCCCATGTGGATTTCTAAAATCTTTGATGTATGAACTCAATATAGGTAGTTGCATTGGTATAATACTGGGACAATAGTTGTAACATTATGGAAAAACTGCATCCATATCCAAAATACTACAATAATTAAGGACTTCGTGGGAGGTTATTTTAGTAATCGCTCAAAAAATAATATAAATTATAATTGACTTCTTCCACTTGAATTTTGGAGAACATTCTCTGGATTTGTTTTGTTTACGTAATTAAATTCTAAATAAGATGGAAGAATATGGTAATAACCTAAGGAACTGTCCTTTAGTATGGACTGTTTTGTAGAGATGAATAATCTAAATGCATGCTTGGTATATTCATATACATTATATTTACATGGTTTATTTTTATTTAGATTGTATTTCTTTATTGGAAAACATCGCAGTCGCGAGATAAAACCACCATCAAAGATACACCATGATAAGAGACATCCTATCTAGGGTGTTCATCCTCAGAACTACTGGTTATCTTACTATGTGCTTAAAATCAATTACATCCTACTTTGCATTACCAAAGTGGTTGCAAACTAAATCCAGATGCAACTATATCCTTTTTCCTTTAGAAAAATGCTCCATACTATCCACCAAGCCCATTATGGAAACATGACCCGGTTGGATAGAAGTATCTAGGCCCATTATGGAAACATGACCCAGTTGGATAGGAGTATATACCATAGTAGGGACGAAGTGACATATTGAAATTGACAGATTTGGAGGTTGATTGGTTGATCGATAGAGTAAAACTGGGTATGAAATGTGTATTGTATGTGTATAAGACATTTTTGGTCTAATTGCAATACGAAAATGTGTTTCACTCCTATTTTTTCCTATATGGGAGGTGCAGGTGAAGCATTGATCAGGGACTACACAACACCCAAACACACATCACCCTTGACATTACATAAGGTAAATATTGGTTTGAAAGATGCAATTGTAATGATATACAATGAGGAAGGTGAGACAAAACTTTGGAAACAATTTGCTTAGTTTCCAGGTCTCAGGTACCCTTTCAACAAGCATCAGGTATCGATCTTTACCTAGGCAAAATTTGTGGGGAAGAAAAGGACATGGGGTAACAACAACATGCTAGTGAAAGGCTCAAATATATGGTTTTGGTTTGATTTGGATCAATAATTTAGCTCACCATTGTTCAATGCACTTCCTCTGAACCTTCTGAACCCATGGCCCACCTGGTACACTTTCGGTTTCTCCCAATTGTTGAATCTAGAAGCTCGAGGACACAATATCTTAAATAATACATTAAATATTGAAGGTGCCTTACCTCTTGTAAAATCTGAATCAACCAGATAAGGCATAGGTTCCAGATTTGGCATTTCAACATTGCCTTAATGTAAACCCTAAAGATGACAAGGAAGGAATCGATTGGGTCTAAAATGCTTAGGGATGGGAAAAATAATACCACACAAATATTACACAATAATGAAATATTAAAATTACATGAGCTACACATTGTTTTATTTTCTCTATGGCTGGAACACTTCTGTTCTTACTCGCCTCAGTATAAGCTTCCTCTCTAAGCTTCTTCTCTGTCATATGATTCATGAATATCTATTGAAGTTTTTCTTTGAAAAATGTCTTTTTTCCATTCTACTATATTCCTCCTCAATCACATTTTTAATTTACCCTTGTTTCACGCTCATTCTCTCCCTATTTTGTTAATATTAATAATAATATATTACAAAAAATAATTATACTATGTATTATATTAGTATTAGATAATATATATTATAATATATTAACTATAGTTTGTGGGGGGAAGAGCAAGTGGTAAAGTTGAAATGTTGTAAATGGTTATAAATGGAAGGTTTCTTATTCAACCCCCCCCAAACTTACCCGTGCACCATGGTTCGGTCCCTATGGATGCACCTAGGGGTATAGTGGTAGCGGGATTGGATCACTAGACCCCGTGTCACGCGAGTACCAAACCCCTCCCCAATTATTGATTCCCTTACACACACACACACACACACACACACACACACACATATACAACAACTTAACTAATAATAATAAAAATATATTTTAAGGTCACCGCCAAGCGAGACACTTAATTGGTGTAAGATACCCCCTTGTTCGTGGGACAAGGGAATCCCCTTTGTGCAACAATTTAACTGCTAAAGTATACAGAGGTGTTGTTATTAGGTAAAGTGTTCCTATGGCTAGGGTGAGGCCACCAATGTACTAGGGTTACAAATAGACATATAAAGTTATGCAAATACAATGAGTAAGCAAAATTTCAAGGGTTAGGAGGATGTGTACCTTACAAACTTAAGGTTGATCCAAGACTTTCCTTGAGTCCTCTTCTTTCTCTTCAATCAAGGTACCTACAAAACCACTTCAAACCTTCTTGAAACCAATTTGACTACATATAAAACATTGATATTCATAAGAGCATGAAACCCTGATCTCATAAGCATCAACATATAATGAAAAGATGAGACATACACAGTGATTTGGAAAGGGAAGAATGCAAAATATTTATTAATCAATGAAACAAGTAAAAATATACCTTCTCATCATTCAAGGAACCTCGTGAAACCGAGTCAATTTGGATCTCTTGCTTCTCTCCTCCAAGAATCCCAACCTCCAAGCTCTATAGCAAGGGTAGATATCAACTAGGGCATATGTGAGGGGGATGAGAGTCCAAATTCTCCCAGCATAACAATATTGTAGGCCAAGTCCCTTTCATGGTCCCCTGTCCCTCTCTTATATAGAAAATGGAAGAGATAGTGTCAAGGAAGGAGTAGTTACAATCGAGGAGGCAATTCCAAAACCACCCAAAATTCGAGACTTTTTATGTTTTTTAGGAATTTTTGAGTTACACGATATTGGACCAAAGTAAAGTATCATGTCATAGGCTAGTGTAGCACTAGAAACAAGCATGTGCAAGGTCAAAAATTCTAGTGTACCATGTGCAAGGGGCGTTTTGGGGGGAAATGTCATTTTTAGGGTTTTTCTAGGGGTTTTCAGGAGGTGACTTAGTCTAAAATATTGTTCATAAGATTTCTAAGTATCCAATGAACCAAGAAAGAGGTACGGGGATGCTACAGAAGTACCAAATATGGCTCTTCCATCTATTGAATATCATTTGGGTGAGCGACAATAAGTTTATACAATGTCTTTATGCAAGTGTCATCATGTGACCAAAACATGTAAGTGTCGTCATGGATGTAGAAGTGCCAATTTTGGCTATAACAAGTGTACAATTCATACCCCCCTACGGAATTGAACTTATGACCTCATAGGAGGAAACCCACGCTCTTAATTGTTAGTCCCACACCTATAACATATATAATAAGTATATATTCTTAAATCAAGGCTTCAAGTTCTAACTGGACTAAGTATTGCACCAGGAGTACTGAGGTTCTATGTAGTCAAGTAGATAGATGGAGCATGTTAAATATCATATTGGAGCATTCTTCCATTTTCAATAAGTTATTTGACAAAATCTGACTATGGATAATTGCAATTTTGACAATGAAAAATTACAATTTCATAAATTCTAGCACTATAAATTGAATCCGTTTGCAGCATTAAAATTTATGAACTTGTAATTTTTTTACAATTTTGTAAATTTTAATGTTGCATATGGATTCAGAGACTCCCGTTATTGGGCACGAAAGGTTTATGTAGATTAATCTTCGAGCGGATTATGATCATGCATTAAATGATGTTGATGATGATGCTAATTGTCGTCATTTTCATGATCATCATGATGAGTAGTACGATAGTCCCCATCATTGTCTCATAGTTTTCAAGATGACCATGATCATTATAAATTTTATGTTAACTTATATTTTCTAGTCGTATTTTTTTTTATTCCGTACTGAATTAGTCATTTTTGGTTGTAATCACTTAAAATTGCTCAAATTTGGTCATATTTCACTTAAAACCATTGTGGTGACTAAATTTTTTGGTGGTTTAGTAAGTTATTTTCCATGGAGACCTATTTGTTTTGGTCTCCTGGTCATTTATCATCCATTTTTCTACTAGTGAATCAATGCCCGCAACATAAATTTAAAAATTTTAAAAAATTTTAAAAATATTAGTTGAATGAAAATATTGAAAAAATTATTTACAAAAAGTTTCTCATGTTTGAAATTAATTTAACAGAAAATAGTGAACTATTTTGTTTTAAGTTTTAAAAACATGATAGCTTTTTCCTATGGAGTTGTAGAAACAAATAAACGTAACTTAAAATCAAATTCCATCTCTATTATTACATATTCATATATTTCTACAAAAGGAATTGGCAAGCAAACCCTCCTCCTCCCACAACGTGTGATTTTATTTTGGGGATATTATGTAGAAGGAATCATAAAGATGTGTTTTTCAGTAAAATGTGTATAGGTGGAAGAAGATGCCCTAAATGTTGTAATCTAGAATTGTTCATAGGAATTCCTATGGATCCCTCACACTCTAGAGTGTTAGATATTATGGTCACATGGAGGTGGTATGAGTATGTTACTATGGGCATGTCTTATTCTTTTGGTGTGGCCTCTAAGAGAATTGAATTTCTTGAGGATTATATCCATATTTCATAATTCATGGGAAATTTTCAAAACCAAATTTATAAATACATCAAACACTCTCACACGTCTAGGTGTCAATCCTCCTGATTCATATAGTCTCATGAGGTATTTGAGCCAAGCACAATATTATGAATGGTGGACTTTGCATGTAATTACACATTTGATCATGACAAATAGATACACAACAAGTGTTATCATTTTAACCAGGGGTCTATATTTGTACATGTTTTCTATAGGAATGCAGATGTGAGAGTTGATAGTAGGGATAGTACTGTAGAACCATGCAATGTGATTAAGGACTACCATTTTCATGTCTGCGATAATCGTGGGAATGACACTTTGTTTATTCAACATTGCTTTGGTTTTATCTATAAATCATTCAAAAAAAACAAATCAACATTTACAAAACACTTGATTTGGTTGAATGGGTGTGTGGGATATTTCAAATCAACATGCTCTTTTTAATGGTTGAATCGAATTCATAAGGATACACTTGTTTGACATACTTGGAGATTTTTCGAAACAAGGTACAAAAAAGGTGAACACAAGGGTGTAAGTGTTTGTGTGAGGGTGTTCCTATGAATATGGGTAACAATTTTTGGAAAGAAGTGGATCTGGATCACCTGAAACATGAGCTCGATCGAGGGTTATTTAAGCCTTCGGTTGAGCTTTCAAAAGCTCAATTGAGGGCTTAAAAAGACCCTCGATTGGGCCTTTTCCAATAGCTCATTGAGTGTTTAAATAACCCTTTATCGATCTTTGAATCTCAATGGAAAGTTAGCTAAAGCCTCAGTCGAGCTATTAACTCGATCGATGGTTTTGTCAACATAAAAATATATATAAAAAACTTATTTTTCTAATAGTTTTTTATGAACCCTCGATCGAGCTAATAGCAATGGTTTTTCAACATAAAAATATATAAGATAGTAAAAAAATTAATTCATCTCTATGAGTTATAGTAAAAAACATAAACTCAATCGAGCTATGTGAGCTAATATTTATTTTTTCCATATAAAATTAAATTTTTTGATAAAAAAAAAATTAATGGTTAAAATCTCAATAGAGATAATATCTCGGTTGAGATTTCAACTTAACCATGGATAAACCCTCCATCAAGGTATTTAAAAATGCATTGAAGACCTCGCTCGAGCGCTTTAAAAACAAGCCCTTATCCCCCTTTTCCACAGATTTAATTTTATCGGCCTCTTTGCCAATCATAAACCCTATTGTGGGATGCACCTTAGGTGGAAAAATCAGTGCTAGTGGATACATAAATGAATCATCTATCCACTAGAATATAATTTCTAGGTTTTTGAGTTCATATGATATTTTTTAATTTTCTTTTAAAACTTACACTTAAAAACCATGTCCACGACTTCAAAGTAGCTCAAAGACAAATCAACGACATAAAAAGTACACAACAAAAAAAATTCAAAACATATATACACCGCACATTGACACGCCTTCTTCAATAAGAAATTTTGGTGTTAAAATTTTGTAAGCATTAAAAAAAAATTATGTGCACACACATGTGTACAAAATGGGATTAAAATTTTCTGTGGTTAGTTAAAAAATTAAGAAAAATATATATGTTTCAAAAATAAATTAAAAACAATATGTGCACCCCATTGCATTCTGTGTAGATTATATTCATATATATATTTTCAAAAATTATACATTTATCATTAATTTAATGTATGTGCACACAAACCACTTGTTAACTTTTCTTGAAATTTATAAGAACAAACCTTTCATTAAATGCAATTTTGACCTATTAAATTGTGTGTGTATGTGTGTAAAGACAACATAGTTCCCTACAATTTGATTTTGTGTTGCATGTTGAAATTCACAAGGAAAATATGAGTTTTGAGGGATTCAATTTAATAAATGATTAAAATATTGAATTTTCACTATCATTTTTGGCCAAAAAGTGTCATACATCCTATAGATTCACCCATGAAATGAGCACTTAGGAGGCACCAAATAAGTCACAATGTAGTGTGACTCAAATCATCTATTGAAGTAGTTGACTAGTTCAAATTGCATCTAGGCCATGGAGGTCATGAACATGCAAGGATAGTGTTTATGTAAGAGATTGTGGTGTGAAAATTGAAGCTCAGATTCTCAACATACTTTGAAACACACGCTCAGTAGAAAAATTACATTTAATCTTCATGATGCATGCTATTTTGAAATGTTATTCCTTGATAATGTGAATATATCCATGCATCAGTATTATGGATCCATACCTAGCACAATGGAATTACACCCTATTCAAAGTAAAGACATGGGTGACAACTTTTCCATTAAGATGAGAAAGTGCACATTTTTCAATGTATTTTTCTTAATGAAAAGGCATTTGCATTTGATTAATGAGAAAACAATGGATATGTGAAATAATGGAAATATGTCCCTCTATATCCAAAGTGACCACATCCAATTATGGCATGGTAAAAAATGCATGTTGAAGAGGCTATGGTTTCATTGGATTTTGATCAATTTTTTGATGTTGTCAAGGGAGGTACACATGATTTAATTCATGGGATCATTATAGATTAATTAATATTGTGTATTGTGTCTATGTAGGTGATGTATTTGTTGTTATTTCACCACATATGGAATTGCAGGGAAGGTTGCCTACTATCTGATGCATTGCACATAAATAAAAATAAAGTTGGTGTGACCATATGAAGATGGAAATTTGACATACCCGATTGGAGACATGGTTTCACTTTTTTTTAAGAATGCAATGATTATATTATTTTTAGAATGTGATAACGATTATCTAGTGTTCTCATTTACAATTGCACAAGTATAAGGCATTTTGTAAGCATAATAGGTCATGCTTAGATTATTAGACCATGCTATTATTCAATAACTAACTAACATATAAAAATGAGTTATCCCACATTCATCATGGGATATGTTCTCCTATCCTACCATATATAATAGAGGTGAAGGAGGCCCAATTTAATGCATTGTAGTGTGATATGTGCATATTGGGGAGATTAAGCTTTGTAAGATCATATATTTTCTTTGAAGAATAATACTGACTTTTATGGGTGTTTTCCCATCTTGGGACTTCACCACGTAAATCTCTAGTCTCGTGTCTCTCTCTCTTTTCTTAAGTCTTATTTGTTTTTCCATTTAATGTTTTTCATGGAAATTTAAACTATTTAGATCTTTGGTTATTTGTTATTGCATTTATTTCCTAGTCTAACACAGTACCAAAGTAGTCTACCCTAACTCCTTGGATAAATTATATATCACATTTGTTTTGCATTAGAATTTAGTAAATATTTAGATATGTTGCTCAAATATTTTCTTTAGGCCCTCCTTTTTGTTAGATTTTTATCATTTAATAAATATGATCTAGGATCTTATCTGAGAGAATGACATGCACAACAATAATCACAAGAGGCAAGAGACACAAAGAATTTTCCTCGGGGAAAACATAAAGGAAAAACCCCGCAACTTCCTTAGAGATAGAATGAGCACCAATGGCAAAAGTAAAACCCAAAAACACAAAGATGATCTCTGACAATTGTTCTCTCTCTCACTTGTGTGAGCTCCTCTTCTCTCACTCATGCACTACAGTTGAGTGAGTGTGTGTGTGTTACAAATAGAGAGTCTCACTCTCTATTTATACTTTTTTTCCACTTGACTTTTACTCTTACATGGCCGACCTCACTAGGAGAGTCTAATAACCCTAATACCCCTCAACTATGGGGACTATTGCCCCCACTTACAATAGAGGGTTAACCTCAACTCAATTGTGCGGACTATTGCACCGACTTACAATGGAGGGTTAACCTCAATGAATTTACATGACTTTATTATATTAATGAATCTCTTGATTGGAGGAACAAACATCTTCATTGGGGTGTAATGAAATACAATAAGAAATATACAAGTGAATACATTTCGAAGTTACAAATACATCAACACTCCCTCTTAACTAGGAAGGTATTCTCTTGACACAGTTCATCAGCACAAGTCTTCATCACTAGATCATCATCAAAGCTAGATCATCATCAAAGCTGGATCATCATCAGAGCTGGATCATCATCATCACTACTCTTGCTATCTCGAGCAAATGGTGCTATCTCTCAATTCTACTCGTCATAGGAAGTTCTATAGAACCAACCTTTTTCATGTTGGTTGTAGGCCTAACCTCCATGTAGGTCTTCATCTTGTTCAATGCTTATATCCATCGGCATGGTAGGAAACACCTACTACCCTTTGGGAAAGGCTCTGCACTTACATCCGCCGACATGGCAAGACACACCTACTACCATCCATGGAAATGCTCTACACTTGTATCTAACCATGGGAGGACCAACCTACCACCATGTTAGAAATGAACAAAAATTACATCTGACCATGGGAGGAACCAATCCTGCCACCATGTCAGAAAGGAACAACAGTTATATCTGACCATGGGAGGAACCAATCCTGCCACCATGTCAGAAAGGCACAACACTTACATCTGACCATGGGAGGAACCAATCCTTCCACCATGTCAGAAAGGCACATCACTTACATCTGACCATGGGAGGAACGAATACTGCCACCATGTCAGAGAGGCACAACACTTAGATATGACCATGGGAGGAATCAATCCTGCCACCATGTCAAAAAGGCACAACACTTACATCTAACCATGGGAGGAACCAATCCTCCCACCATTTCAGAAAGGCACAACACTTACATCTGACCATGGGAGGAACCAATTCTTCCACCATGTCAGAAAGGCACAAAACTTACATCTGACCATGGGAGGAACTGATTCTGCCACCATGTCAGAAAAGCACAACACTTACATCTGACCATGGGAGGAACCAATCTTGCTACCATGTCATAAGGGCTCAGCACTTACGTCCGACCATGGGAGGCCTATCCTGCCACCATGTCGAAAGGGATCACGGACTCATCACTTCCCCTTGGAGGGAACCTCGATATGGAGAACACCAAGATTTTCCTTGAACTACATCAGGTCTGATTACGTCCAAGGATAACCTGCGATATTTTCCAGGACTGATTACATCCGAGGACAACCTACAGAACTATTTGCATCTGAGCAACCTACGAACTTCGTTAGGATTTTATGCTCATACAACCTGTCTCATCGACTATGCTAGAACTCCCTCTTTTGAGAGATATCGATCTAGATCACATTCTGGAGCTTCACTTCTCCTCTCTGCATCATACAAAAATGCAAGTCAAATCAATCAAATCAAATAGTAGTTTTCAAAACAAACATACTACCTCCCAAATAGCCGAGCAAGTGGCAACATATTTTTCCTCGACTGTTCTTAGTGCCATGCAGGACTCCTTCCTGCTAAACCAAGAGATCACACCTGATCTCATACTAAAGTAGCACCCCGAAGTGCTCTTCCTATCAATGGCACTTCCTGCCCAATCTGAATATACATAACCCTCTAGGTTAAATATCTTCTGGTTCGCTTCATACTTGAGCCCATAATCAACTATACCCTTCAGGTAGCTCAGAATATGTTTTGCAGCTATCAGTCAGGAACTGGCTCAATGTGTTCATAGCAAAGAAAATTTATGGTCTCGTATTCGTCAGGTGCATCAAGGAACAAATCATTTGACGATACATCATGACATCAGCCGTCTCTACTAAAGCATCACTTAATAGCTTCAGGTTCGATGCCATAGGTGTGTTCATGGCCTTGCAGTCTATCATCCTGAATCTTTCCAGGATCTCTACTACATACTTCCCTTGTCCAAGGAAGATTCCATCTACACTATGCCATACCTCCATGCCTAGAAAGTAGTGCATCATACCCAATTCCTTTATCTCAAACTCGACAGCAAGTCTCCTTCTTGCATCTCTAATGAGTTCCTCTTTTCCTGTCAGGAACATGTCATATAACAAGAGCATCATTGGTCTTCCACCTTCAACCTTGAAGTAAAGGTTGGAATGCGCTTTACTCTCAGTAAATCCTAGAGCCATCAGTGATTTTTCCATCCTGTCGTACCATGTTGAACCTCAGGATATTCTGCAGTCACTCCCTCTGAAGTGGAGCATCATTTTCCCTCTTCCTTTTTTACTCTATGTATTGAAACATTATGTACTGGAGTGACAAGTAGCTTCCTCTGCTACTAATATTCTATGTATCCATCTAGGGTCACTAGATACCAAGATCCTCTATCTTGAACCTTTTCAAAAGTTCTTCTCACACCCATTTGTGAGCTTGTCATCCTCTATAGGCTTTCATATTCAACCTTGTAGCAAAGGTTAATATCTTCATCACTCTAGGTGATCTTCAAGCTCCTCATGTATGTGTTATCCCATGGGTGCCTTCTGAGCTCGTACAAGGCCTTCTTTCTTTCTTTGAAAGTATCGTCATATTATTATTCATCTTGGATTATTTATCGTGCCCAAGGTGGTATTCATCTCTTCGAGGTGGATCTACCGTTCTCTTTATATTATTCTGAAGCTATTTCTTTCGCTATGGTGTCTTTGACTTGAGAAGCTTCAGGTTCCTCTTCATGTATGCTTATTGGAGTGAATCTTGAACTGTCATTACTTGTTGTTCGAAACAAGTCTCATCCTTCTTTTCTTGTAGGAGTTTGTACGCGATCTTTCCTACAAGTCAAATGCACCAGTCATGTGGTTAGAAACATTTCATAAGGCATATTCATAATGGAAAATTCTTATGCATAATGATATAATCATGCAACTATTTTAGCCAATACAACATTCATCCATACCTCATAAACTTTATAGATACCTTTCATCTCTACCATGACATCATTGAGATTGTGCACTAATCCAATATGTCAGTAAAGAGTTTTCATTCTAGATAAATAGCAATGGAGAGTTGTATAGCACCATGGGCTACTTACCCATCACATTCATATTAGTATTATATTGTCATTAATGTAAACATTCTATCATGCATAACACATCAACTGAATATAAACAAATACATAACCAAACAATATCATGAAATGACAATAGAATACTTATCTTTATTTGTTTTGTGGGTAGACTCCTTGAGCATTCAGCTTCATCATCTTATTTATTCATGACATCATCATTTCTTATTTAAATGCTAAGATGGATACGAGGTTCTTCAAGAATTGAGTCCTTCATATTCCTCATCGCTTGAGGGATCTTCTTTGAATTGTGAGAGCTTGATATTTAGTAGCTCCCATATTCTCTTCTTTTATTATGAGTCGGTCTTCCTCTCATGTGCACTCTTCCCAGAGTCTACTGAAGGTAATCACTTCCTTCTGGCACACATTCCTCGAATGAATTAATCACATGATCCTAGGAGGCTATTCAAGGTGGTTATAACAATATCTTATTCTTCTTAGATTGCTTCGCCATAGCATTGAAAACTTCCTTTTGGTGTCTTCAAGGATGACACATGAGGTATGAGATGATCTTTAATAGAATCTGCAATGATTCTCTTGGATCTAGCCTTAGCCCCATCTCCCTCTAGCTCCTAGAACTTTCTTACTAAAGTACTGATCCAAGTCAATTTCTTCAAGGATCACGGAGGTCCGATACTTCCATACTTGAAAGTTGTTATCTTCACTAATATTTTCATCAATCTGGTGTGATAGGTCATTTTGAAACGAGAACCTATAATGTAAATAGAAAAATATTAGATCTTACTGATTTGAGGTGTCTGTCCTAGTTCCAGATCTGGTTGATCTAGGGTTTGTCAGAGAAACACTAATTTTCAAAACTTGGAATCTTTTAGATATTATTAAATAGAAAGATGTGCCTCCTCAAGGAAAGCTGAGCAATATACTAATTTTCCCAAAACTGTGATCAGAACTGCAAAATATCTGATGCCCTAGTTTTCTTCAATTTCTTCTACAGAATTTCTTGATATTATTTCTGAAATATATCCGAAATTGCTACTGCTATGTGTATGAAAATTCATACTGAGGTAGCCTCGTATGTACTATTTCCAACACCGCAGGTTTGAGCAGAATTGGTTTCACCAATTGGGGCTTATGAGAGTTTTCCCAACGTGACTTATTTCAGGATTATTCAGCATAGAGAACTTGTACAGACTTCCACATGTCATTGTTTCACCTTCTGGGTATGAAAATTTTACCACAAAAGGTATAGTCCGCTCCCTATCTAGAAAATCTTGATAAATTTAAATTGGACCTTCGTAGCCCTAGATATAGCAATTCTCCCAAGGTGTCTTGTTTAGGGAAGAATCCTGGGAGAGGCTGGAACCTTGATTTGGAGGAATCGTATCTCCCATAATATAGCAAATATGAGGCTGAAAATTTTAAACAGGGTACATCAGGAATTTATATTTGTCCTGTAAAAATTTTCATCTTCTAATCCTTCTCAATATCGAGATATAGTGAATGCACCAAAATGACTAGTTTTAGTCTTTTAGGGTTTTCTAGTCCGGGGTCAATTAGGGTTTGACTTTCCCGAAGTTTTACCCAACCAAAAATTTCGATCTTGGTCTCTAAATTTATATTTTGAGGAGGAGAGAAATCTTATGCTGGGCTCACTAAAAAATTCTTCTTCTGTGAAAAGCCCTAATTTCCCGCTGTAGTGGTAGGTCAAAAACTGAAAATGCTCAGAATCAGATTCTGCTTCAACAGAAAGATGTGCCCTTCAATGGAGAGTTAACCTAGCCTCTTTTTTCTGATGATCTCTAGAGGGAGACCAAAAAAATAAGAATCCCTATCTTCTGCAGCTGCACAATGTCTTCTTCTCAAGTTAGCTCCGATACCATGTTATATTTTTATCATTGAATCAATATGATCTAGGATCTTATCTGAGAGAATAACATGCAAAACAATAATCACAAGAGACAAGAGACACAAAGAATTTTCCTTGGGGAAACCATAAAGGAAAAACCCCACAAATTCTTCAGAGATAGAATGAGCACCAATGGCAAAAGTAAAACCCAAAAACACAAAGATGATATACGACAACTGTTCTCTCTCTCACTTGTGCGAGCTCCTCTTCTCTCACTCACGCGCTACCATTGAGTGAGTGTGTGTGTTACAAATAAAGAGTCTCACTCTCTATTTATACTTGTTTTCCACTTTACTTTTACTCTTATAGGGAAGACCTCACTATGAGAGTCTAATAACCCTAATAACCCTCAACTGTTGAGACTATTTCCCTGACTTACAACGGAGGGTTAACCTCAACTCAATTATGGGGACCATTTCCGCAATTTACAACAGAGGGTTAACCTCAGTGACTTTACATGACTTTATTATAATAATGACTCTCCTGATCGGAGGAACAAACATTTCCGCCGAGGTATAATGAAATACAATAAGAAATATACAAGTGAATACATTCCGAAGTTACAAATACATCAACAGTTTTCTAGTAGATCTGCAAAGATATTTAGACAACATATTAGGTATGGTAGAAAGTGAAATACCGCAGTAAGTTGGGATAATCCATAATGTGTAGTGATGCTTGGACCAAATTTGCTTAAGGAAATGGAAGAGAACTTTAGTCAAGATCAAGCAAACTTTAAGACAACACATGAAAAACAAAAGAGTTATGAAGAAAAAAGCATAATACCAAGGGGATTTAGAGTTGGGGAGCATGCATTTTTAAAGTGAAACAGAAGAAAAGTTCTTTGAAGCCAAGAAGATGCACTAATTTGGTAGCTATATGTTGTGGACCCTTTGGTATTTTGGATATAATAGGGTATGTTGTGTAGAGCTTGCACTACCTACTAGTATAAAAGGTTGTAATGTGTGTCATGTATCAATGCTTAAAAAGTATGTACCTATTTTTAACTGTCATTTCAAGCTTTGATCAAGGTGGAACTAAAGTGATACTTCCATGTACAACCAATATACATCCTAGACAAGAAGGTCATTACACTCAGGAATAAAGTCATCGAGAAGGTAAACATCCAATGGATCCATTACAATATTGAAGAAGCAACATGGGAGTTGGAAGAAGCTATGTAAGAAATGTACCCACCTTTGTTTTGAAATTTCGATGTTCAAGTTTTTGATATTATACATAGTTTGAATGTTTCACCAAGGGCAGTGCAAATATAAGGGGAGGGGAATCTAATGTGCCAATTTTGATCCTTGGATCATTAGTGTATATATATGTGATGAAAAGGATTTAAGTTAGACATGTGTAATTGTAACTTGTAAATTAAATGCTAATATAAATACATCATGGGATGTAGAAGAAGAAGGGCGATGAATGGGGGGCTACAAATCCATGAGTGGGGAAACAAAGGGGGTTTTCCTTAACCTATCATATTTTCTTTAACCTTATCTCCTTAACCTTATTATTTTATTAGGGGAATGAAAGATGAATAATATTTTGATCGCTATCCTAAATTTCCTCGACCATTACATTATGATGATTATACAACATTGGGATTAGTTACCAAAGTAAAATATGTGCACTTCCTATGAAGTCACATGCTGTATTTTTATCGTGCATATATATTTAAGGAATTTTGACATGCAAAATCTCTCTCTTTCCCTCTGTTGTTTAGTATTTACGTCCATTCTTCCAATATATTTTTGACCCGAGATTGATGCCATAGATACAATCATCAAAATTATGAGGAAGTACAACCATGAGATTATCATGAGGAAATTATTATTGTGTGCCGAGGTAATTGTTCATATTAAGAGAAATTAGTTGTAGTTGATAATCCCTCAAATGCCAACAAATAAATTTCCTAACCATGCTATGCTGGAGCCTTGGATGGATGTGGGATATCCCAAAGGTCTATCGACTAGAAAAAAAGGGGATCCCATTTCTCAAGTAAATTGAAAGGGAAAAATGGTTGGTTGAATTGGATTGCTGTAGTGTAATTTGGATTGAGAATTTTGTGAATTTGTGTGAGAGGAATTAGATACAAGCCATAGGAATTTCATCATAGTGAATCCATAACCTTAGCTCATAGCCTTAGTAATAGGAAGATATCTATTATGTAGAGATTAAGTATAACAAGGATCGTATGGTTGGGAGGAATGTTCTTCTTATACAAATAGTTGGTGAATACTTTTCATAAATAAGTGTTCATGAATTAATTATAATTATGGAAGATTATTATTGTTCCTATTATGGGTTAATTGATTTTCTAGCTTGGAAATTTCATAAAGCATGTATTAATATGAATTACTTTTATGAGTTCAAAATTGAATATATATTTAAATTATGCTTGCACATAACACTTCATTAGCATGCATGCATTTCGTAATCAATTTATTACAAGAGCATTGAGAAGATAAATGTTATCAAACTCCGAGCTCATCCTCCGTTGGATGTCTGTCAAACTTTGCAACATATCAACATTAAATTGATGCTTCTCTTCCTTAGCTTTAATCAGGCTTCTCATGGTGGTTGCAATGTATGGTGGCATCTCTTGAAATATCCTTCCATTAGATTCTATAGCATCATTTCCAACTCGTATTTTTTCCCCCATAGCGTCTTGCGCACGCCCATAGAAATCCCGTGCATCATATCTCTCATAGGTTCTCATGGTGGAGCCAACAATCTACTCTTCCAAAATGCACTATGACTCTACAAAATGTGTTATCAAAACCATTTGTTAGATACAGAGTAATTCAAAATTACAACCATTTACTTACTCTCACCTGGCTTATCTAGGCCCAATACTATAACTGACAGCTCTATTAACTGTTCAACGCGGCGCTTTCAGTCCCGACACTTCAACCCACAGTGTTGATACTGCGTTGTAGTGTTGGAACCATTATGTGATCTACAAGGAGAGTTCTCAAAGGAGATCGGATGCCAGAGAGCAATATCAACAGAAAGCAACGATCACAAACGGTCCCACATCTATAACCAAATCGACGGCTAAGAATCATCCCACAAAAATCGACGAAGTAGAAAAATTGAGTTGTGGGATTGGGAATTGTGGAAATCCTGATACCGTGGTCCCGCATCCTGCATGCGGAAATGACCACCGCAGAAATCGAAATCTGTGAAGCCTCATCCCGCATCCCACAAGTTGTGGAAAGGTGCGTTGCAGAATGAAAAATTGCGGAAATCCGTAATTCACAAAAAGACATCTCTACATCCCGCAAGTTGCGGAAAGGGAATTGCAGAGGTCCAAATCTGCCAAGGGATGTCTTCCACATCCCGCATCATGCCTATGGAATAAACCATTGTGAAAGAAGGTTTCTGCTTGAAAATTCAACTTGCTAATCGAAGTCTTTGAACAGACTTGGCCATCCTGGCCAACATCAATCCAACATTCTAACCCTGCAACTTAGTTTAACAATGCATTGAAGGAAACATACATAGATTTCTATAATTTCAGTTATTCAAAGGAACAATTCATCAATTCAATACATCCAACATGTTCATCATATTCCATTAGCAATTACAATGCAAGAAATACAATTGCATAGATTAACATGGACAATGACACTTATCTTGAGAAGAACTTGTCCCACAACCAGATATGTTGCTACAACGTTTCACCCAACCATAGGCTAGTGCGCTCATCAATCTCTCAGCAACACTACCACCCCCGAGTTGGGCATGATTTCCTCAAGGAATAAGGGACCTCTAGTAGACTCATACATAGCCAAAGGTGCAACAAAACTCAACCAAGACAACACATTTGGGTTTGTCAGGCTATGGGGAAAAAACAAATAGATGGATTTCACAGGCCACTCAGCCAAGCCATCTCATAGTTGGGTTTCACAGACTGTTCACAGTTAAGCCAACATTCAACTTAAGGACCAGTCTAGCCAATAGATGGTTTTATTAGACTGTACACAGTTAAGCCATCTCACTATTGGGTTTATCAGGCTACCTAGCCAAGCCAACATTCGCAGTTGGGTTTATCAGACTTGTCCAGCCAAAGGTTGCTCACAACGTCAAACACAAGAAGACACAACCAAGCCAACTGATGGATTTATCAAGCTACCAGCTAAGCCATATTTCTAGTTGGGTTTATCAGGATTATAAGGAAATGGGAATGAAGAATTGCTAAGCTAGTGAGCTCATCTACAGAGCTAAGAACACCTTCACAAGACCTATTTGGCCTGGATTCCCTACTTCCTGCACACCCAGCACAAGGAAGTGTCCCCTTCTCTACTCCACAGTCCCTCAGGCTACACCTTCCATTCCAGTTCTCTTTAGGATTTGCATAGAAGGTTCACTAGCCACTCTTATCTTATTGTAAGGTTCCACACTAGGTTTATTAAGCACATTCTATGTCTCTCCCATTCCTAAGTCTTGTACATAGTTCAGACCCGAACCAAGGTTCACAACACAACAACCATAGGGAGACTCAGCAACACCGACTTCACTCAAAACATGACATTCAAAACTGGGTGCTATGCCCAATTTGAATTTCCCCATACTCTTCCCCTTCCATGCAATAATGACCTCAACCACCTCCTGGTAGAATAAATGGTTGGGTAGAAAGACAAGAAAAAGGGTAGTTGACAGTTTTAATGGGATTTCCCCATGACACATGGATTTTTCCCAAACTAGTTCAAGGTTAACATTCCCTCCCCCTTATTCTTAGGAAAATCATGCCCCCATCTTATTATTCGTTGCACTGACATAGCTGGTTGTGGGTTTTTCATTAATCTACATATTTACATGATGTATACAAATGTGCTTTCCTTAGCACATAAACCACAGGCATCAACCATGATTTCCTATATACCAAACATTAATCAATGATAGGGCCTTGGCCTTGAGATCCTTGTCATGATTCCTTATAAGATTTACATCATTTACATTAATGCAATGGGGTCAAAATCGAGGTGTTACAGTTCTAGAATTTGGAATCTCTCCAGGATATTGAAAATGCATTTTGGGTGTTTCTGTATGTTGATCTCTCCTTTTAAACTACTTGAAGAAAATTGGTTTCTCGCATCCTCATCTCCCTCAACATTAGAATGGATCTCTGAGAGCATATAAAGCTAATTTGGGGAAACGACATCAAAAGACAAATTCTTGAATATAAAGGAATACCTTTTAGGTGTCATCGATGCCATGCAATTTGACACCTTGCAAAAAACTGTCATCTGGGATTTACAAAGAACCAAGCCATGAAAAAATGGAGTCCTAGGATTGAAGTGGCAATGGAAGATGATAGAATAAATCATGGACATAAGGTGGATGGACCCATCATAATGGAGGAAGAACCTCCTCAACCTCCACCTTCTACAAAACAACTCTCAAAGGATCCTTACAAATATTCGGAACAACCTCTACAACAGGTTTTGGATCAATCTCCGAGTAAGACTTATGAAACACACTTGAATGATCATTTGATAGATATTTCTATGAATGCTTTAAAACTTAAAGACTCAGAAGCAACAGTTCTTCCCTCAATTTCTCTACTCAAGGATCTATTGTTCCTTCCTCCTCTCCCTCCTCCTCCTCCTTAACTCCTACATCCCTTGACTCCTCCCCCCCTTCATAGGAATACTTCTCCCTCCCCCTCTTCATCTTCAACAATACATTATCACCTTAGGTCAAGAGAAAACCCTGCTCTACCTCAGCTCATATCCACACACACTGGGATAGGGTTAAACCCTAGTTTTCCCCTAAAAGTAAAAGGAAGAGGTAGACCCTCGCTCATCTCCTTTGCACAATAGAAATATTTGAAGGATTAGGAAAATGGAAGATAGAAAATATTTTTTTGGGAACTTAGAGAAGTGAAAGTCCCTAAAGGGGTTCCCAAATGAAAATCCTCTCACAAAAATGTAGGGTTCTGGTAAGTACCCAACAAAAAATTTCCCTAAATAGGATGCTTCTAGTCCAAAACTAGATGTGATCCTCCTACATGAAACAATGGGGTCAAAAACATAGGTTACAAACTTGTTAATCTCCATTTCTTGAAATTATACCTTTCTTGCTCAAAGTGCAAATAACCACTTGGGAGGACTGGCTATATGTTGGAATCAACTCTCTGTAAATTGTATTAATTCTTGGGGCTCCACCTTTGGTATGGGGTTGCATTTGCACTAGGCTGAAGTAAACCTTCATTTAACGATTCTCAATATCTACGGCCCTTCTGACAACATAGTAACGTTTTGGGACAAGCTGTGTACTTCTCCCATTCTTAAAGAATAAAATGACATTATAGGAGGAGATTTAAATTTTACCCTCGACACCTAAGAAATCTAGGGATTAAGAGCAAGGGTGGACCCTTTGGAAATATTTTTTGTACATTTTCTTCAAGCATCTCAACTGGTGGACCTTGACTCCATCAAGACAAAGGCCACTTGGAACAATAGAAGAACAGGGGAAAACATAATTGCAAAAGACTGGATATGTTTTTGCTAGCAGAAAGCCTACTGGGTAAGAACTTGATGTTTAGACAATGGGTTGATTCTGGTGGAGACTCTGATCACCTCCCTATCTGTCTCAAAATTTTGAGCAGCCCTAAAAACCAGCCAACCCATTCAAATTCTGTGCAGTATGGTTAAAAACTGAGAAAGTGATCTTCCTAATCCAAACAATTTGGATCCCTTATACGGTTGGAGATGGAAACCATGATGCATCTCATTTCACTTAAAACCTCTCCCGTATAAAACCTCTTCTTAAATAATGGGCTAAAATTAAAAAGGAGGTGGAAGATCACTCTCTAATTTAGATCAAATCAGATATTATTGAAATTCAAAATTCAGAAGGTGGTGGTTTCCTCTCACAAGAAGAAAAAGAAAAGTTGGTCTCCTTGGAATCCAATAGGAAAAAAATTCTGAAAGAAAGGGAGGAAGTTTGGAGATTAAAAAGTAGATACATCTTGTTGGAAAGTGGGGATGATAACACAAAATTATTCCAATCCTTTGTAAAAGGAAGAAAGATGCAGAACACTATTTGGGAATTAAAGAGCTCCAATAATGAGGTGTGCTCCTTCTTTGAAGACCTTATCAGGATTAGTAAATCACACTTCAAAACACACTTTAAAGGAGAGAACTAGGCGATGATTGCGGAAGTGATACAGTTCTCTCAATTCACAACAGAATTTGAGCCCAAAATCTGATGGACACCATGTCTGACATTCTACAGACACCTTCCTGTTATTTGACAACAACGTTTTTTTGGTCGTCAGTGGGAATTTGTTGGATATTCGACCCCATGTCAAACCCCGTCTACTTTTCGATAGAGTATGAAGCTAATATGCCGAATTATTTGACCACTAAGTCATGGCCGACTCCTATGTTGTCGGAAATCTGACTTTTCCTTGTTAAAGGTGAGGCACCTCCCTTGTAGAATTTATGACTTTTCCCATCGAATTTGAGACGACTCAGGTGTCGGATTTTCGACTTAGCCTTGCCAAAGGTGATCCACCTCCTTTGTATAATTTCCAACTTAACCTGTCAAATTTTTGACGACCCTGCAATAGTATTTTCGATTTGTCTTTTCCGAATTTTCAACGATCATGTTGTCAGATTTTCGACATTTCTCGTCTAATGTCCAATGAAGTCTCTTCAAATCACCCTTGTCAGAGCCATGGAAACTTCGTCGGACAAGGGCCACAAGAGGTCAGATAATTGATGGTGTACTATATATTAAAAAAAATTCTTCAATGAATTACATCGAGGGCCACACTCGTAATTTGCTACAGTACATATGAATGACACTGTTAAATGCCTCAATCTTCAAAATTCTTCTAAGCTTGTCCTCCAATCCATGATCTACTCATGTAAGAAGACATAGTTTTCAATAGTTTCGACCCCTCCAGTGAAATTTTTGAAATGTGCATCCAAACATTTGATATAGCCTAAACAATCACACCCCTAATATCACCAACAATGTTGACTTTTCAAAGCATTCGAGAATTAATGCAAATACACAAATTAACTCTAATGCTACTACTAGAAGTACATAAAGGAAGGGCTATATATATACATTATAAAAGTACTCTCTTGGACTTCCTGACCTACAAATACATTAGATCTATTTTTAAAAATATTTGTGAAAATACTGGATTCTAGAATTTACTAACTCATAAAAATCAGAAGTTTCTTTTCCAAGTTATTCAATCATAGAAACAAATTGATAAATCAAACTAATTAAGTTAAGTTTTTAGATCATATAGAAAAAAGTTAGCCTGAATGTATGGTAATCATCATCATCAACTAAATGTCCGTGTGTGCACATGCATAAATACCAAATACACAGTTCAATCAAATAAATGAAAACATAATGATACTAGGAATAACATGATACCTTATTTAAATAATGAGCATTTTTCCTAGACCATCCTCCCCAACATAAAATGCATTTTTACCTTAAAGTGGAGCATTTGGATTCCCATAAGGTACAACAATCTCCATAAAACTTAGGCGGTAGGCCACAAATATTTGACCTATGCTTCCATCATCATATCCAACAGAATAGATCACAAGTCCATCCTTAGGACTAAAACTGATCCAAAAATTCCACTGCTCATGACCAAGGAAATAAATGTCAAACAATTTGATTATGGAACTCATAGTAAATTTTATCACTGTATATATCTATATATCTATATGTTTTTACTCTATTATGAAGGGAAAACAAAAAAACTTGTTTCCACTCTATATGGTAAGCTTAACACGAAAATGAGGTTCTTCTGGTTGAATTATTTGTAGTGGCTTGACATCACTCCTATCCACTACACTACGCTTTTATCCTAGAGTATAGTTTATGAGTGGTTTTATAGGTGGAAAGGGAATTAGCTATTGATATTCAAACTCCACTACTTCCATTTTTTGCATATCAACAAGAACATGCCTTCAACTAGACGAGCATATCCATTTTCCATTGAACAATCACTTTCATTTATGTAGCATATAAGTGGTCTAGCTATTATTCAACTAGGATCATACTATTCGAGATAATAACCAACAAAGTTGAGAATACCCACATGCCATTTGAAATAAGTTTTTGTATTGAACTACCAGAAACTGCAGCCCTCCTAATAATCATGGTAAAATTTATATCATAAAATAGATTGACCAAAGAAGATAATAAGTTAGACAACTTACCATGGATCAACCATCACCAAATCCATATAATCATTTCCCCTCTTTTTCAATCCCTCCTTGAAATGGGGACAATATTTGACAATAGACTCACAACCAACATACTCCATCGCATCTTCTACCACAATAACATACAATAGACTTAAAAAATATGACTATTTTCTTAGTGAAACACTAATTAACTACAATGATAAATATTTTATATGCAATATGTCCTTGTATGTTAAAAAGATACTCAGACACATTTCTTATTCAAATTAAATAAGAAAATAGTGGCAAATCAAATAACACACAAAACACAAGCTAGGGCCCAGAACAAAGACCTAATATTTCTAAAGATCCAAACAAATGAACACATGAGAGTTTAAATAGGAGCTCCATATACTACAAAATATAATATAGATAATAATAGGTAAAATAATAATTAAAGACGAATTTGATGTGGCCACAATTAAAGATTAATAGGTAAATGGATTTCCCGTAATTTGTTGTGATAACATTAGCTTTGTATATTGTATGCACTAGGTAAAACATGTGTCATAGTACTACTCTAAGGAAACACAATTTAAAATATCTCACGGAAGGATTCTACTAAAAACATTGAGGTAATTGAAAAAGAAACATCCAACATGATGACCATTTAAGCAAAATAATCTCTGCTTATACATATCTGAGCAATTACAATATAGTTCAATGAATATGGAGTTTCCTCTCGAACATCATTGTTTTGTGTCTCCAAAAAATATTAATAATTTGTGAATCACACTCATATTGACAATCTGGATAAAGCAACCCACCCACTATATCCTTCATTTGCAGATCCTAGAGGCAAAACAATAGATCAATATCAAAGTAGTCACTATTTAGAGATGTACTCTATTTTAATTGGTCAAAGAACACAAATGAAAATCAAACAAATTGTATCAAAAGGAGAAAGTTTAGAAACAATGCATACTATCCCTAGTTCGATGGTCACAAACACTAAAAGGTAAAATTCAACATGCATAATATATATCAATCAACATTACCATTATAAACTATGTCAAAATAGTAAAGTGCATCGTAAACTTTCATCCTTTTAATACTTAGGCAAAGTTCGTCATGAAGAAAGGTACCTCAAAAGTTGAAATTAAGCATTGAAGTAAACAAAAGAATGGCTAAAGATCAGTTCTAAACTTTCTTCGAATTTGGTTTCAATTAGGATCACATATTTTTTAATTCCACATAGTTCAATATCACCATGATGAAGAGATGGTGTAACTACATTTCTTAAGCATGTACTGATCTATTTGAAAATGGATATCCACTTACTCTCATGTCATTTAACTCTTTCTCTCCAAATTCTGATTAATTCAAATGACATATTTCAGGGTTAGTATGTCATAGTACATACTTCATCAAACATATCTAAGGAATTCCAGCTCTAATTTAAACTTTTGAATTAAATATGGAATTTCACACTTGCTCAAATGATCCAAATCTTCAAAACTATTCACATCCCTTTCACTTGATCATATCCAAACAAATGCAAACATATAGAAATATATAATTTTCTACTGAGCATCCCAATCTAAACATGGCAATTGGAATGTGTTCTAGACAAAGTTTACAAAACAAGGATAATCTTGCACCTGCATATTTTGCAAGGCTCTTTTGTCACTCTAAATAATATCAACTATATATTTGTGCTTTAGCCTTGAGACTGTTGAAACCTAAATACCAAGATAGTGTCCAAAGAGGCACATATGGAATGAGAGATACAAATCCAAAGAAAAGTTGAAAAATAGAAACCAAGAAAACATAAAGTTATTTCTAAGATATTATGGAAACAAATATTAACTTCTGTGTTTCAAAACTACTAAATAATACAAATGCTTGTACACTATTTCTTGCATTTGCAGGCCAATGCTAATATATAATACCTAAGTTTAAAACTTGATTTTTTCCTCTGGCTAGTTGTTGACATCCAATTTCTTGATTTTTGTAGTTGATAATCTCTTAACGTTGCACAATAAACTCTTCCATTGGACCCCTCCCCAATCAAAGTATTTTCCTGAAATTTATATGTTAATTCCTTTAGTTCTTCTAATGACAAATCAGGTGCTTCAATAGGTTGTACTTTATGTGGCGGAACACTCTTTCCAACTTCAGATACCTTATAGTCTCCCTGCAACCTTGGCATACAAAACAAGTTGTTGAAATTAAGGATTTTACATAACTATTTGTTTGACTTGTATTTAAATGCAAATTTAAGCTACAAAATAATAATAAAGTAAAAGTAAAATAGTAGTAAAATATAGTCAATAATTTTCATCTATTTCAACTTCAACACTCACTAAGGATCAATGTGTTAAATTTAAGGTTTGATACATACAAATTAACAACTGCACTATTAAAATAGTCTATACGAAGCTAAAACATAAGACCAAACAAAAATCTCTGTAACAACATACACAACTCTAATGGTTTTAGAATTGTCTTAAGACAGTCTAGATTCACGGGATAGTGTAGGATTATGGAAAGAAAGAAAAAAACCTAGCCATTCAAAATAGTAGGATATGTGAATAATATTGACTCAAAAAGAAGAGTGAAAATAAAGCCACAATCCTGAAAATTAGGTGGGGCTGAGGCATCTAAAAATGCATTGCAAATTTTGGGGATACTTTCTATTCTTGATTGAATACAAACAAGTGGTTAAACAATTTGGAGACTACTCTTGAATATGGTGACTTAAAGGTGCTCATGGTGTAGTTACAAACATGTTTCGAGGGAATTCTGAACTAGGATAATAGAAGTTAGAACACTTGTATTTAGGACATCTATCCCAAACCACATTAAAGCACCAACTATGGCGATAAATGTAGGCTCACATGGCTAGTTTAATTGTATAAAGAAAACACTCATTTTCTAGGCACAAGACAATACACTGGCAGGTAAAAAGGTTATAAACCTTCAAAAAACCAAATATGTTCCAACATTCATGTTCAACCCTAGCTTTGGGTGGCTTCCGAGTGCTTAGGAGTTCAATATTTTTTTGTTTGTTTTCATTAAAGTTCTCTTATCACGTTAGTTCAGGTGGCTTCCTCATGTTTAGAAATTTAATCATATTGCAAATAATTTTTTGGAAGTTTTCATTATGTTTAAACTTTAAAGTTTTCTTATCATGTTCTTATTTGCATTTAACCAATCCTTTCATGCACATAGCTTAGAGAGAAGAATTATAGGAAGGATCTTGTCCAATTTTCTAAGTAATCATGTAAGGGCCATATATGAGCAACTTGATCTTCCTTTCTTTCATCTTCAAGTTGTCCTTTTGAAGGTAAACCTAGAACTTGTATCTTGTGCAAAGATGATGATCAACATTGTGGTGATCACGTAGAACCTTTTTATTTTGTTGACTCTTGTGCAAGGTCTCTCAAAATTGATCAAAAATATTTCATTTGTGTCCCATAAAAATTATCACATGCCCATGTGTAACAAGTTCCTTCCTTTGTTGTTCCTTGAGGATAGTAGACACAACTCTGCACTTTATCTCTTATAGTTCCCTTTTGTACAACACCCCAATTGAAACTAATTTAGTCATGGTAAATTAGTTACGAGGATGTGGAACATGGGAAATTACACAATAAACTTTAGGAGATAATTGTCCATTCCCATTGTTATCACTTAAAATGGTCATTTGAGGAATTAAACTCAAAGGATTTCAAATGAACAGGTTAGGAAGGTGCCTTTGTCATAGATACACTCCCTTTCACTTCTAAGTAATATTTTAAAGATACCTTCATTCGCGAGATTTTGGAAAAATAAAGATATATGAAGAATATTAGTAGGGGACTGGAAACATTGTGTCGTAATAACAAAAGATTCTCAATTATGAACATTATTCCTAGTGAGAGTAATCAACTTTGAAAAAGTTCTCACAACAATAGTTTTTTTAATGAAATCCAACAATATATAAATTCTTTGTTAAATAGTCAAGTACAGAGTCTGAATACTTCAAGTCAATATTTATCTTATTCAAAGTGCCTAGGGGAATCGACACGAGTTACTATTCAAATTCTCACCCCTTCATTCCTGGAGATGCAATCTATAAAAAAAGTGTGGAATACTTCACTTCAAGAAACCCTAGATTATGACATAATGACTCGACATATGAGATGAAGAAAACAAAGAATATGTATAGTAGAAGAATGGAACATGAGCATGAGTTTGAGTTGAGAGTAAGATCCATTGAGATATGGAATCATTGATGTGAAACGTTTTAAGAGAACAAGTTGTGTAAATTCAATATAACGCTTGTTGGTTGAGACACAACCATTTTCTAACATTCTAGTCATTAAATTTGATGATTTTAGTTTGGAAATATGAACTACCAATGAAGACATTGTGGCCTTGTTGTGCAAGGGTCTCATATAAGAGTGAGCACGCTCATGCATATAAATTTACTTTACGTGCATCATGTTGATTTAATGATATTTTATGTCTACATGTTATTGTTCACTAATAAAATATAGTCCCAACATAAGGTCTGTCAAAAAGCATATAAATAGAGAAAAACATCTTTGAAAATTTTCATACATAGTATGGTGCCATTCTCTCTATGCCTATCTTTTCAATCATATTCAATAAAATAAATGATTTAAAAAATTGAGCAATAGATAGAAAATATAGATGATGAGTTGGACTTATGGGATTATTTCAAGACGGTTATGGGATTACATAAATCCTGGTAATCAGTAAAATGAAAAGTTTACAGGGAGTTGTTTTGACCTTAAAAGAAGCATACCTCTCTCTGACATAATGGACCCCAAATTATGAAAGAGAAACCTATGACCAATAGTAAGAGGTTGAATAATTGTGTTCACAATAACTATTGGATGCAAGTGCAACCAAAGGCTTACAAATTTTCCAGCTAATGCACTTTCCAGAAACCCTAGGGATAATTCAAGTGGGTTGACTTTCCATTCCTAAGTCAGAAAGAGGTCAAAATATGGAATCCACGAGGCCCTTGGGGTCAGGCATACATGTCTGCTGACAACATTTACCCCAGGATCAATGCCTAGAATGTGAAGAACTGCCTAGAGGTTTTACCTAAAGAAATTTTCAATGGAAAACTATATATATATATCATTTTGGTTTGAAAGTATTTTTGTTGTGGAAATGTTATCCTTGTTAAATAACAAGAATTTACATGAAGAGACCTTGTTGTCCCTACTTTCGATCTACCAGAATTTGAGTAATGTTGGAGTTCTCAAAATCTTTGGAGTCACTAGGGGACTTGCAGAGAGCCATAAAAAATGGGGGATGCAAGAATAGATTTTTTTTGCACCAAGAAATAGTAAATTGCAGATTACAAATGCATAATAGGCCTATGCAACAACCAAAAAATTGTTTTTTGAACCATTATGCAGGTTTGATCAATGAAATGGCCCCTTTTCATGGATTTAATTGGAAAAATTGCACAGAATACCAATGGAATGGACATACACCAACAAAAAAAGGTAGAAAAAATAACAGAACTAAACTATAGAGATGTAAAAATGAGAATAGTAGTCTAAGAAAAGATAGTTTTACTGAGTTTTGATGCTCTAAAATAAAAAAAAGGAGGGTGTCAACACACCTATAGATTGCTTGAACCTCTTGGAGTTGAGTTCAAGGAGAATTCTAGGATGGAAAAATATCCCCAAGACGGAAGAACCATAGCACCCTAAAGAGACCCTAATATGAAGACTTTGATACCAAATTATTTGAGCACATGAAATAAAATGAGATACATGGTTACCTGAAGCCTAAACTCAAAAATAAAAATCCTGACATCGTTCCCTCTCAAATTCCTTATATAAGTCTAGAAACATTCTCAATTACTACTACTTTATCTTGGAATCTCTCAATTGTTTTCAATATAAGATTTGTGGGAAATATAATGTAAATATTTGATGTTGGATTTTCCTTTTACTTAAGACTCCCCTTTGCATTCTCAAGAATGGAGATACATTAGGAGGAATTGCAGGGCTACATTTTCTAATGGTGATCATTGCACATGTGATGGATATATTGCTACGTGTGGCTACAAATGATTATTTATTTGCATTAGCAAAGTATGCTTTGCAATATTCCATTTTTTCTTAGTGTAGAATGAAAACGAAATTTTATAGGTAAAGTGGTGATAAACTTAGTATGTTTCAAAAGTTAATGGTTTTTCTGTTAGGTTTCAACTGCAAGTTCGACTTGAATGTGAATGGCATATTTGTCATAGAACTATATATATTCCCATATTGTTATTATATGAGAACATTGGCACCTTTTTTCTACTCTTCCATCCTTGTCCTGTTAAATTCCTTAATTAAACCTATTATGTGATATCCTTAGCACCCCATACATCCAGACTAAACAACCCGATATCCTTGAGCAAGTATGGAATACAAATCAAATTAACTAAAGCAAAATATGTATGAGAATTAGGAATATGTTGCCTATACTATTTACAATTGTTTTTGTTACAACTTACCTTGATTTGTGGAGCTTCGCACTGTCTTCTTCTGCTTTACCTTTCAAACCATCATTCAACATACTTCAAATTTTTTCATGTTGCAATAATTTCATGTTAGGACCCATCAAATAAATATTTTCTTGTTTATGAAAATAACAAAACCAATCTAAATAAATACAATACTATTACAATGTACATTACAATACTATTCAACTATTCAAGTAAATTAATTGTTAATAAGAGATCACCTAAGGAAACATGGAGAACCAAAACACTATGTATATAAGGCCATCGATCACATTTTTTCCTCTTAACTATGAAAATGTTTCTCAACGCTATTTGTAACAAGTTCCAATGGATGAGTCAATTAGCAATAGTAAAATTTAAACACTACAATTATAGAAATAATTGTTTTTAATGTATACTTCCTTACCATTCATCGATCTCCTCTCTGTTTCGAGAATAATTTAATATTATATACTAAACATGACCAACTATGTGAAGGTGGAAGCTCTTATGGCCCTTCCCCCCCTCACATCACTCTCAATTCCCCAAACCCAATGCATCTATTTGCAAATAACAATTTACTACAAATTATTTCACTCAATAGTTGAAAAAATATTTCATTAAACCATTCATTAAATCATTCAATAAACCATTCAATCATTCAATAGCTGGAAAAAACATTCATTAAAGCATTCATTTAGTCAATAGCTGATAAAAAACATTCAGTAAACCATTCATTAAAGCATTCATTTAACCATTCATTCATGAAATAGAGGAAAAAACCATGTAATTTTTTTTATTATAAATAAGAATTACTCAAAATTTCTTTAGTCACTTCCTTTTTACTTTTCTTCTCTTTACATATTTAGCAAGAAGTGCATCTTCTGGAATCTTCTCATCGGTCTCCCTAGTAAACTGCTCGCAAGGTTGAACTTGTGATGAGGGGCTCTGAATTTATGCAATAATGTCAAAATGTTTCATTAATTTATTTTTATTTTTATAAACACAAGTAATTCATTTAAAAAAACATTACAAAGGTGTTTTTTACCTGGCATGGGCACATCAGCATGTTCATCATTATCTTGTGCAGGCTCAACCTGTTCAGTGTTACCCGCATCTACATGCTCTGTAGTTGAATTGTGGAGAATTAGAATTAATGTTCATCATTTGCAATTATCTATACAAAACAGTAGCATGTTAATAAATTCATTACCAAGAATCAAAGCATGATCTTCGTCTGGTTGGTGTACATCCTCGACATTAACGGGGTCATTACTTTCCTGCTCAAAACAAAATAAATAATTTATGTTCATTTTTTATAACGAATAAATTGCATGAGAATTAATAAATTTTCATTAAACGATATATTTTTTATATACCTGTGCACCGTATGGATCAACAGAAGATCATGCAACATGCCCTGCCCAGACAAGCTTCTTGAGTGTTCAACAACGGCTTCAAAGTCGTGTTGGAAGACAAGCTTCATGTCTTCCTCAGTGGGCAATTCTTTGAATTAGTCAGCCTGTATATTTGCATGACGTCATTAATTTTACATTTTTTTCCAGAATAAAATGAAAATAATTTTCTATATATTATTTGGATGCAGTATTGGGTTTTCGAGACTTACAATTCGGGCAGCCAAATTCGAATAACCACCAGGCCTAAGCTTGTTTTGACCAATTTTTTCTAGTCTTGCCTTGGTGGCCTTTGATGTGTTCGACAGCCTAATCAAGTGTTGAATTACATTAGTCAATGTTCCAAATTCAATAAAAAAATTAATAATAATAAGGCTTACCATTACATTGTGGAATGTATTGCATACCTCCCTATTCCTGGTGGTATCTTTCCTGCTTTTCTCAGACCATTCTCTTTTCTATTTTCCCCTATGGATTTCCACTCCCTTTATTGAATCATCGGAGGGTGCTCATACCTAGGGTTCTTTTCTAGGTGAAACCTATATTGGTCTTGGACAATCTTTAGATGTTGTCCAGCCTTCTGTAGAACCTTCGATGTATCAAAGGTATCTTTTTCGAACAGAGCAACCAACTGATTAGTCAGCTCATCCTTTATGGCTTTTTCCTATCTATCCCACCTTGTGCGGATGCTGGGCCCAAAGATCTCCAAGGACAAATCATTTAGATTTTTATAAAATACATCATTTCCTGCAAAACAATCATGGCATCATTAGTCAACATTAAAAAAATTTATCGGTATATTAGAAACAAATTATAAAAACTAAATTGAACAATCTATAATTACCTGGAATCTTCTCTATCTTTAGTGGAACGAGTTCATCGTTCACCAAAAATGTTGTCACTACTGAACCAATGCTAGTGACATGAAAAGATCCAGGAAATGGTGCTTCAGCGTCAGCATTAGTATCAAACCCTCCATCCACCCCTTCTTTTGTAGCATTTGTTATGGGTCATTCAACATCATTTGCACCCTATGCTAGCCTGGGGGGTGTCGCAGAGCATGTCGTCGATTGTTCAATGGACAAAAAGGGTGTAGTATGTGGTGTACATGGAGTGGTTTGGTCACTGGGACAAACGATGCCTTCACCACCAGTGTTAAACTGTAGAATTTCCTGTAAATACAAACCATTGTATTATAAAGTTCTAAATGAATTTACATTATTATTCCGGAACTTACTTTTAATTGTCGACATTTGTGGATCAACAATTGAATATTTTTTTTGATCTCGTCTGTTTGTGGAACTGTCAATGCCAGACGACCCAGTTCCTCATTTTGTTTTTCCATGGTCTTTTGTAGCACCTTCAACGGGTCTATAGACGTACCAATTTCATTATCTTTCAACAACTAGTAGACATCAAACTCTAAAGATTGCTGAGTTGGTGTTTCATAAACCGAATCCGTTGTCTACAATAGAAATATATAAAACATTGCTTAGTGTTTGAATCAATAGATAGTGCAAAAAAAATTATTAACAAAAGTTGTCTATCATGGTAGATTCCTAGAATTACATCTAGGTTTACTTGATGTCTAGACAAGGGCGTGGTCTAATCAAAAGCTGGGGATTTTCCCCGATCATCCACCTGCAAAAAAAAGTATAGAACATTATGATAATGAATGCAATATGTAAAAACTAAAAAATACATAACAAAAATAAACATTATTCTACATGTTTAATATGTGTACAATTTTGAAGTATTTAGAATGTAGAATTACATTTAGGTTTACCTGTTGCCCTGAGGCTCCAGTCGTCTGATCAACAGCTAGGGACTTTCCCCAATCATCAACCTACAAAAAAAGTAGACAACATTATCATAATGAACGCAAACATAAAAACAAAAAAATACATAACAAAATAAACATTATGCTACACGATATACATGTGTACAATTTTAAAGTATTTAAAATGTAGAATTACATTCATGTTTTTCTGTTTCCCCGATGTTGCAGTCATCTGATCAATTGTCGGTTAGCTTCCCTAATCAACACTCTGCATGGAAAATAGATAATATTATATAAACGAACTGAATATACTAATGAAAATACATAACAACATATATGTTTGTCCATCCTAAATTTTTACAATGGAAATATTGATGTATACCTGTCGCCTTAAGGCATGTCTACTAACATCTAATGTGAGGGAGGTGCCCTTGAAAGAACCCTGCATAAAAAAATACTAAAAACTACCCAACGAAACCAAAATACTCACAAAAACAATTTTAAAACATAATATTTTGATGGATACCTGTTGCCTCGCAGATCGTGTACTCCTCTTACATTTTGCTGGGGTGATGTGCCCTTCATCACCTCCCTGCGAAGTCAACATAGGAAATTTAATAAAAAATTATAATTATATGCTAATGAAAAATCCTAAAGATGTTAAAATAATTAATAAAAGTTTGGGTAAATTGTTGGATGTACCACATCCATACTAACCGTGTTTGTATCTACACGATTCAAATTGTAATTAATAAGAAGTTATTCTCCAACAACTATTGATTTAGTGGCACATACAAAGACACGGTTTTCTTCACGTGCCTCGAATATGCAGTTGGGTTTCTTAAGTGTAGACCCTGGTTGTGTACGGTTTATAAACCTCGCAATATTTCCAGTTATTTTTGGCCTTCCGTCAATGTACAACATTGCTCCTTTATTTTGATCTTTGTCTTTCAGTTGTAAATAATTTGCTGACAACCCATATCTACGCATACTTTGTGCATATTGGACCAGGCGCATCCAATCATTGTAGTTGTAAGAGGGTCCAACATACTCCATCAATTATGTACATCTTCCATATCCAACCTTTATGCCATCCATGCAAAACAACCCTAATCCATGTAATGATGACGTTGCAATTCTATATATCCTCTCATTCACACAAAAATCAGTGTTGACTTGAGGAATATCCCTAGGTACCCATTGTTTCACTAGGGTTTTGTACCTTAATGGCGCCTCGATGTCTCCTACTGTCTCATCATCATAGGAACATGAGCCGCCTCCTCTGAGAAAAAATTCCATGTGTTTATTGAATTTTCTTATGATCTTATGACATCTAGTTGATCTAGCCCTTCCCAAACTCCCCTCGTTGGAGGAAGATAGGTCTAACAAATATCTGTTTGGTTCTACCTGCACCATGGCCGAATTTTTTTTGGCAAATAATAGTAAAATACCAGCAAAAAACTTGGAAAGACTTATAAGCATGACATAATGGTGATATCATTATCCTAAATAATATCAATAATTCTCTAGTATAACAGTTCATCACATCGTCCTATAACACGATATAGATAACAAGTCGTTCCATAGCAAATGCTTCAACCAATTTATCTCAAAATACAAACTATGTTTTTTACAATATTCTTAGGTGTACCTATTTTAATTTAGTTTGTTTCCTCACCCAATAATATTAAAGACCTAGTTTACGGATCTCAATATATGTAATAAAATCATTTGCAAATATTCTGTAAATTTTTTCAGAAGAAAAAGAGGTGTTCCTTGATATTCAATAGTGAATCAAAGGTAAATTTTACATAGTCCTGACAATAAGTCAGTCCAGTAACGAGTGGAGATCATAAGTATCAAAAAAATTTCGAAGGGGAGGGAAGAAACCCACAATCCCAAGATGACTGAAGTGCAATACCACACAGAGAACATAAGGAGCCCAAATAGCTTATCCAAGGAGGCATCGAGGGTGGAGAAAACACACCCCTAAGGGGATGAAAACAAAATATATATCCCCAGCTAAAACAAGAAAGATGTTGATGTATCCCATAGTAGAAAGAACCAAAAAAGACTATGCCACATAAATAAAAAATCTCTTAAATTAACTGTATCATGCCTTCCTCAATGATTTCTCTTTCTAAAAGTTACGAGAAGGAGAGGAGGCCTTCCTTCATATTCAATGATTCCTTGGATAAACAGTCTGCACTCACATTGTGCTCCTTATAGACATGGATAAAGTCATATAACAAACAAATTGAAGATGTCAGTAGTATAGCATATATGTCAGATATCCAACGAAATGCATTACTTTCTCCAACCTCTATCGACGAGTTCACATTCTGAGAGCTTCTATCACTACACCTACTTGATCACACAACTTCTAGGTCACTTCTCCACTCTACATTGGTTTGATTATTCATTTTCTTGGCCAGTCCTCTCTCCTTACTCTACACCTGTAGGATTACATATAACTTAGATAAACTTCCAACTCATCACAACAAACTCCTAAACTAAATGTTATAAAATTGTAACAAATGTTTAATAATAGATTCAACCTCTGTATCGAATGAACCAAATAACTCAATCCTTATCTATTCATTTTGTCATTAACTATTTTCTTGATATTTACACAAGTGTCTACGAAGATCATATATTTCTGCATGGTTTTACCCTTCTTGGTTTTAGTGTTTAACCCTGTATCCAATGAATCGAATAACTCAATGCACATGTCTCAGATGTTACTCTTTGGAATATACCTCTTTTTGTCATTAAGCATGATCATTTTCAATCATTGAAGAATAATTTTCAAATAAGGGTACTTAATAATGTTGAACACTATCCTTCATATGGTAGATGTGGATCTTTAAGGCTGAACACTTGTTTAAAAACAAACTAAGGTTTTATGCTGATCTACAACTTGTACAAGTGAGGCCTAGGGAGGCCTTTTAGATTTAGACATTGTAGCTACCAAAACGTAAGTTGATGTCTCGTGATTTTAACAAATAAACCCCAATTCGAGGTCCTGATTTAAATGGAAACTTTAGTACGAGCACCAAAGAGTTTAGGAACAATGGCTCTAGGAGATATGGGATGCGTTTGTCCACTGCAAATGTAATTCAAGCGCCATTATCTGTTCTGTTGGAGTATACAGGGATTTTGAGGGGTCAACCACATTATCATGAAATTGAGGGTATAGGTGGGGGATTTGTTAAAGAGATTGATATTTGCTAGGCAATCTTGAAATGAAAATATAAACATTGGTGCTAAAGCATTGAAAGAAATGCATACCTCTTGTTTATTTGTTGTTTGAAAGTGGGTCTCATGTTGAATCTAGGGCTTGTGAATTTGACAACAATATCTGTATTTTTTATTTTGTGCAACAAGGACATAATTTAGAGAAATCATCATCGTCAATGTAAATTGCAAATAATCATCATAAGCAAACATGCTGCAATATTCACCATGAGATCATGAGCATGTACAATATCATCATAAATTTAACATGCATGGCAAGTATTCCCACAAGCCTCTTCCATCCAAGATTGGAAAAGGCTTGAATAAAGTTTAAACATAATCATAATGAGGGTGCCTACCTACAAAATTATCTGAAAATATCTTCAAGAGAGAGATGTAGGCTCCTCCATCATCGCAATATTCTCAGCTTGACATAAAGAAAAATGTTTAAACAAGGAAATGGAATTTTGCCTCAAGTTACATTGTTGGAAATGACTGATTTGTTTATCTTGTTGTTCAACAACATTTTCATAATGCAAAACCAAATATTTGTGTGCAAAACTAGATGAAATTTCCAAAATTTGAGATGGTAAAAATGGCTGGGAAAATCAGCGACAAAAATTTGTTGTACTATCTCATTTCCATCCTAAAAGTGGCTCAAGAGCTGATCCTTTACCCACACATGCATCTAAAAATATAGGGTTTCTTGGCTGGAATTATTTTGCAATGACATCAAAAATGAAACTACTTGAAGTTACATTGATGGAAATGACTGATTTGTTTATCTTGTTGTTCAACACCATTTCCATAATGCAAAAACAAATATCTGTGTGCAAAACTAGATGAAATTTCCAAAATTTGAGATGGTCAAGATGGCTGGGGAAATTAGCGACAAAACTTTGTTGTACTATCTCATTTCCAGCCTAAAAAATGGTTTAAGAGCTGATCTTTTACCCACACATGCATCTAAAAATATAGGGTTTCTTGGCTGGAATTATTTTGCAATGACATCAAAATGAAACTGCCTCAAGTTACATTGTTGGAAATGACTGATTTGTTTATCTTGTTGTTCAATAACATTTCCATAATGCAAAAACAAATATCTGTGTGCAAAACTAAAAGATATTTCCAAAATTTGAGAGGGTCAAGATGGCTGGGAAAATCAGCAACAAAACTTTGTTGTACTATCTCATTTCCAGCCAAAAAAATGGCTTAAGAGATGATCCTTTACCCACACATGCATCTAAAAATATAGGATTTCTTGGTTAGAATTATTTTGAAATGACATCAAAATGAAACTGCCTCAAGTTACATTGCTGGAAATGACTGATTTGTTTATCTTGTTGTTCAACAACATTTCCATAATGCAAAAACAAATATTTGTGTGCAAAACTAGATGAAATTTCCAAAATTTGAGATGGTCAAGATGGATGGGAAAATTAGCAACAAAATTTTGTTGTACTATCTCATTTCCAGCCTAAAAAATGGCTCAAGAGCTGATCCTTTATCCACACATGCATCTAAAAATATAGGGTTTCTTGGCTGGAATTATTTTGCAATGACATCAAAATGAAACTGCCTCAAGTTACATTACTGGAAATGACTGATTTGTTTATCTTGTTCAACAACATTTCCATAATGCAAAAACAAATATCTGTGTGCAAAACTAGATGAAATTTCCAAAATTTGAGATGGTCAAGATGGATGGGAAAATCAACAACAAAACTTTGTTGTACTATCACGTTTCCAACCTAAAAAATACCTCAAGAGCTGATCCTTTACCCACACATGCATATAAAGATATAGGTTTTCTTGGCTGGAATTATTTTTCAATGACATCAAAATGAAACTGCCTCAAGTTACAATGCTGGAAAATACTGATTTGTTAATCTTGTTGTTCAACAACATTTCCATAATGCAAAAACAAATATCTATGTGCAAAACTAGATGAAATTTTCAAAATTTGAGATGGACAAGATGGATGGGAAAATCAGTGACAAAACTTTGTTGTACTCGGATAATTCCTATCCAATTCATAAGATGGAAACAAAAGGTCACACAAGTCCATGGTTTTTCAATCCCTATATGGGTGGTCTCTACAAAAGGATGATGTAAATGCAACCCATGCTTAGAGAGCACACCCCTTGAGGAGCATTGTCTCAATGTGTGTACACCTTGGACAAAGAGCGCTTCAAGAGGAGACCATATCTTGACAATATATCAGATTGCTTATGGATTTAGTCTACTTTACTATTGTTGGCTTCCCTTAGCTATTATATATGAAGGGAGGAGAGAGTCTTTAGCTGTATTTTTCATGTAGAATCAAGTGAGGGTTGATTGGATTAATCATATCTTGAATAAAAACTTGCCTTGAATCTTTATACTTGTCTTTATGCAAGGAAGGAAGGTGCTAGGGTTTGTGAAAGACAAAACCAAGAAGATACTTGAAGGGTTGGGGTTTGTGAAAGATAAAACCTAGAGGATAAGTGAAGTGTTAGGGTTTGAGTCCATGTGAGAAGGACCTAGGGTTTGTGGAAAAGAAACCCTAGAGGAGTCTTGGAGCACTTTGCTTGGATAGTTTGTGTGATGCAAGCTTGGTGAAATATCAAGAATGGACTTGTTGGTGTTGGTGCTAACTTGTTTTAAGGATTTTGGTGTGGATAGATAGCTTGGTGGGATACATTGTTAGGCATTTGTATTGCTCATTAGTACCATTTTCTATTGATGGTAGACACCCTAGCTAGGGTTTGGATGCATTGGAGACTCTTAGCTTGTGGATAATCTTGAAGGACTATTTTGTACCAACTTGTGATAAGTTGTTGGTATGTACTTGTAACTTCATTTTTATGTATATGTCAAGTGTACATTCTTGTCCAGACTGTGTACTTGAAGAGATGGTTTTCAAAGTATATTCTCATGGTGAATGAATAGTTTATAGGGCTGTTTGGTATGCTAGTTTATCATAAACAATTAGCTAATTTTGTTGAGTGATTTGACAACTATATAGAATCTAAGAGGTAAGATTTGTGGTTGTAACAATTTTGTTGTTAATAAGTAAATTTCAGATCTGTAATCTGTTGGTACTTGATCCCTAAGGAGAGTGTCTTTAGTTCTAGTATTCATGTAGAATCATGTGAGAGTTGATTGGATGAAATGTAACTTGAATAAAACCTTTTCTAGAGTCTTTATACTTGTCTTTATGCAAGGAAGGAAGGTGCTAGGGTTGTGAAAGACAAAACCTAGAAGATACTTGAAGGGTTGGGGTTTTTGAAAGATAAAACCTAGAGGATACTTGAAGTGCTAGGGTTTGAGTCCATGTGAGAAGGACCTAGGGTTTGTGGAAAAGAAACCCTATAGGAGTCTTGGATCACTTTGCTTGGAGAGTTTGTGTGATGCAAGCTTGGTGAAAGATCAAGAATGGACTTGTTGGTGTTGGTGCTAACTTGTTTTAAGGATTTTGGTGTGGCTAGATAGCTTGGTGGGATACATTGCTAGGTATTTGTATTGCTCATTAGTGTTTTATATTGATGGTAGACACCCTAGCTAGGGTTTGGATGCATTGGAGACTCTTATCTTGTGGATAATCTTGAAGGACTATTTTGTACCAACTTGTGATAAGTTATTGGTATGTACTTGTAACTTCATTTTTATGTATATGTAAGTGTACATTCTTGTCGAGAATGTATACTTGAAGAGCTGGTTTTCAAAGTATATTTTCATGTTGAATGAGTAGTTTCTAGGGCTATTTGGTATGTTGGTTTATCAAAAATAGTTTGCTAATTTTGTTGAGTGATTTGAAAACTATATAGAAGCTAAGAGGGCAGATTTGTGGCTATAACAATTTTGTTGTTAATAAGTAAATTTCATATCTTTAATATGTTGCGACTTGAGCCCTAAGGAGAGTGACTTTAGTTCTAGTATTCATGTAGAATCATGTGAGACTTGATTGGATGAATTGTAACTTGAAGAAAACCTTTCCTGGAGTCTTTATAATTGTCTTTATGTAAGGAAGGAAGGTGCTAGGGTTTGTGAAAGACAAAACCTAGAAGATACTTGAAGGGTTGGGATTTTTTAAAGATAAAACCTAGAGGATACTTGAAGTGCTAGGGTTTGAGTCCATGTGAGAAGGAGCTAGGGTTTGTGGAAAAGAAACCGTAGAGGAGTCTTGGAGCACTTTGCTTGGAGAGTTTGTGTGATGCAAGCTTGGTGAAATATCAAGAATGGACTTGTTGGTTTTGGTGCTAATTTTTTGAAGGCTTTTGGTGTGGCTAGATAGCTTGGTGGGATACATTGTTAGGCCTTTGTATTGCTCATTAGTGTTTTCTATTAATGGTAGACACCCTAGCTAGGTTTTGGATGCATTGGAGACTCTTAGCTTGTGGATAACCTTGAATGACTATTTTTTACCAACTTGTGATAAGTTGTTAGTATGTACGTGTAACTTCATTTTTATGTATATTTCAAGTGTACATTCTTGTCCAGTCTGTGTACTTGAAGATCTGGTTTTCAAAGTATATTCTCATGGTGAATGAGTATTTTATAGGGCTGGTTGGTATGTTGTTTTATCATAAACAGTTAGCTAATTTTGTTGAGTGATTTGACATGTATATAGAATCTAAGAGGGAAGATTTGTGGCTGTAGCAATTCTTTTCTTACTAAGTAAATTCCATATCTGTAATATTTTGGGATTTGAGCCCTAAGGAGAGTGTCTTTAGTTCTAGTATTCATGTAGAATCATGTGAGAGTTGATTGGATGAATTGTAACTTGAAGAAAACCTTTTCTGGAGTCTTTATACTTGTCTTTATGCAAGGAAGGAAGGTGCTAGGGTTTGTGAAAGACAAAACCTAGAAGATACTTGAAGGGTTGGGGTTTTTCAAAGATAAAACCTAGAGGATACTTGAAGTGCTAAGGTTTGAGTCCATGTGAGAAGGACCTAGGGTTTGTGGCAAAGAAACCCTATAGGAGTCTTGGATCACTTTGCTTGGAGAGTTTGTGTGATGCAAGCTTGGTGAAAGATCAAGAATGGACTTGTTGGTGTTGGTGCTAACTTGTTTTAAGGATTTTGGTGTGGCTAGATAGCTTGGTGGGATACATTGCTAGGCCTTTGTATTTCTCATGATTGTTTTCTATTGATGGTAGACACCCTAGCTAGGATTTGGATGCATTAGAGACTCTTAGCTTGTGGATAATCTTGAAGGACTATTTTGTACCAACTTGTGATAAGTTGTTGGTACATACTTGTAACTTCATTTTTATGTATATGTCAAGTGTACATTATTGTCCATACTGTATACTTGAAGAGCTGGTTTTCAAAGTATATTCTCATGTTGAATGAGCAGTTTCTAGGGTTGTTTGGTATGTTGGTTTATCATAAAAAGTTAGCTAATTTTGTTGAGTGATTTGAAAAGTATATAGAAGCTAAGATGGAATATTTGTGGTTGTAACAATTTTGTTGTTAATAAGTAAATTTCAGATCTGTAATATGCTGGGACTTGAGCCCTAAGAAGAGTGTCTTTAGTTCTAGTATTCATGTAGAATCATGCAAGAGTTGATTGGATGAATTATAACTTGAAGAAAACCTTTCCTAGAGTATTTATACTTATCTTTATGCAAGGAAGGAAGGTGCTAGGGTTTGTGAAAGACAAAACCTAGAAGATACCTGAAGGGTTGGGGTTTTTGAAAGACAAAACCTAGAGCTGGATAATTGAAGTGCCAGGGTTTGAGTCCATGTGAGAAGGACCTAGGGTTTTGATACTGGTTTCAACCTCATCAAACATCACATGGAGAGTAGGAATTCGGTAGACAACACTTTTTATGAATGTAGGATTGGCAGGATTGTAGCTTTTTCCTTGGATTCTATCATGTATGATAATATGGGAATGGCATTGAATCAAAAGAACCAATCCCTCTATGTAATCCAATGTCAATGGTGGTGATTGTTGAAATCCTCGTTCATAGGCTTAGAAAAATTGTATCTTTCACTTGAGCCAAAATCTTTGATTAGGCATGTCAAGATTTTTCTACAATATTTTTAAGGCTTGGCATAACAGGTATGCAATTTACACTTACAACCAATGTACAAAGCTCAAAAATATAATACAACAATTCCATTATATATGTGCCTCAAATTATAACATTAAATTTGAATGTATCCAATAAAGAGACAATATTCCATTGAATAATCAGTCCATACATTGCACAATTCTAGCCTGATATTATCAAGTCTTAAGAGGACAAATAGATCACTATTCACAACCATCCTATGATGGCTAATAAACACTATATTAGAAGAAGTATTTTTCAGGTAGGAAAAGAAGAAAATAGTACATGACAACAACATTATAATGCAAAATGATACCCTTGAATATCCCAAAATCTAGCTCCAAATTTGCAAATATATATTCAACATTCAACCCAATGGCCTAGGACATTTCTCCATAATGGAAGAAACACATTGCAAATGAGGATCTGCTATTCTTTTGTAGGTTTCCATCCAACTAACACCAAAACAAAGATTAATAAAATGAGGCCAAAACCTTAGGATGTTAGCCTTGAAGAGTTCAAATGCACTTGACATATTTACCAACATGCCACTTGTCCTCTCCTAACATGAGAACTCTTTCTTAGATGACTTGCAAGGCTTCTTGGAGTGGTGTGACCTAGAGATGCATGCACAAAGAGCCTCAAATGTGGAGTGCTCCTCTTCTTAAATGATGCCACATGTGAGAAAAGGGCCATTTCATCCAGAGTTGATTGGATGAATTATAAATTGAAGAAAACCTTGCTTGGAGTCGTTATACTTTTCTTTATGCAAGGAAGGAAGGTGCTAGGGTTTGTGAAATACAATACCTAGAAGATACTTGAAGGGTTGGGATTTTTGAAAGACAAAACCTAGAGGGTAATTGAAGTTCTAGGGTTTGATTCCATCTAAGAAGGACCTAGGTTTTTTAGAGTGGTTACAACCTCATCAAACATCACATGGAGAGTAGGAATTCGGTAGACAACACTTTTTATGAATGAAGGATTGGCAGTATTGTATATTTTTCATTGGATTCTATCATTTATGAGAATATGGGAATGGAATTGAATCAAAATCACCAAGCCCTCTGTGTAATCCAATGTCAATGGTGTTGATTGTTGAACTCCTCATTCATAGGCTTAGAAAAACTGTATTTTTCACTTGAGCCCAAAACCCTGATTAGGCATGTCAAGCTTTTTCTACAATATTTTTAAGGCTTGGCCATAACAGGTTTGCAATTTACATTTACAACCAATGTACAAAGCTCAAAAATATACTACAGACTTCACAACCTCCATGAATTCTTGGTATAGACTTCACAAATTTGTCCAAAACTAAACTTATTATAATGGAATGGAATTTGATCCACATGATATACACCATAATAGGCCTCCAAAAATAGTGATAAATCCTGAAAAAGTTCACTGCTAAAAATAGCCCACAATTTATAGTTATTGCCGCCAAATTTCGCCCACATATTGTACTTGATACTAGGTCTCTAAGAATGTCATCCTCTCTGAAAATAAATATGTGTTTTTAGGCCTTGGGTTTAACCAGCCTTGACTAAGGCCTAAAACATGTTAGAATTCCATAAAAATAGAACCCCGTGTTTATCTCTCCAATCGGTATCTTTGTCATCATCTCTCAAAATAAAAAATTATTTTTAGTCCTTGGGTTTAAACATCATTGAGAAAGGCCTAAAACATGTTAGAATTCCATAAAAATAGAACCTCGTGTTCATATCTTCAATCGATATCTTAGACGGATGAAAATTTTAAAATAAAAAAGTTCCAAGAATGAATTTGAAAATTTGAAAGTACCCATTTCCAAGACTGAATTCCATAATAGCACAATATGTCTTGTCCCCCCGAAAATGGATGCCTTTGAAAATAATAAAACATGGGACCTAGTAGAACTTCCTAAGGACAAGAAAGTTGTTGGGTGCAAGTGGATCTACAAACTAAAGAAATGTGGTGATGATAAGGTTGATAAGTAGAAAGAAATATTGGTAGCAAAAGAGTGTTCTAAGAAGAAAGGTATTGGTTTCCATGAAATATTTTCGCCAGTTGTTAAGCTTGTTTCGATTCGAATAGTGTTAGCACCAGTTTCTTTATTTGATCTTGAGTTAGAGTAGTTAGATGTTAAAAATGCATTTCTACATGGAGATATACATATACATATACATATACACACACACACACACACACACACACACACACACACACACACACACACATACATATACATATACACATATACACATATACATATACATATATATACATATATACATACATATATATATATGGAACAACCATAAGGGTTTGTTCATAATTACAAAACAAGGTTTCTTTGCAAACTCAAGAAGTCATTGTATGGCCTAAAGGAATCTCCCAAACAATGGTACAAGAATTTTGATTCCTTCATGGCAAGCCAAAATTTTACCAGAAGCGAGTATGATCATTTTGCTTAGTTTAAAAAGTTGGAAAATGTCATATTCATTATTTTTGTGTTATATGTTGACGATATGATTGTAGCAAGACAAGTCAAGGTTGAAATCAATAGGTTAAAGGATCACTTGGCTAGGAAATTTGATATAAAGGATCTAGGAGCAACAAAACAAATCTTGGGCATGGAAATACATATAGACTAGAAAAATGGGAAGTTGTGGTTATCACAACAGAAGTATGTTGAGAAAATATTTCAAAGATTCGGTATGAATAATGTGAAACCAGTAAATATCCCTTTGGCTTCCCATTTTAAGCTTTCTTCAGGTTCGTAAACTAGTAATGATGAAGAAAAGGAGGATATGTGTACCATACGCTAATGCAGTAGGAAATTTGATGTATATGATGGTATACACTAGACCAGATATGTCACATACACTTGGTGTTGTGAGTAGATACATGGAAAATCTAGGTGAAGAGCATTGGGAAACAATGAAATGGTTGCTTCGGTATCTTAGAGGCACAAGTAATTATTGTATTAACTTTAATGGTTGTAGTAATTTAATATGCGGTTATGTTGATTAAGATTTTGCAAGTGACTTGGAAAAAGAGAGATCCACTTCAGGATATGTCTTTTGTAGGAGGGCCTATTAGTTGGATGTCAAAGCTTCAAAGCATAGTTTCTTTATCAACTATGGAGGCATAATATATATTTGCCGGCGTCATGCTTGCAAAGAGGCAATTTGGTTGAAAGGTTTGTTGGATGAGTTTGTAAGGATACAAAATAATGTAAAAGTATTTTGTGATAGTTAAAGTGTTATTCATTTGACTAAAAATCTAGCTTATCACATAAGACAACTCATATTCCTATTAAATACCATGAAGGTGGAGTAACTCTTTAAAAGGTCCAACTCTTTAAAAGGTCCATACTCAAAAGAATTGTGCAGACATGTTCACAAAACCAATAACATTAGAGAAGTTGCGGTAGTGCTTGGATTCTCTTGGCTTGTAGGAAAGGTGACAAATAAACAAGGACAAGGTATCAGGTAAATTATTGTCAAGGCAAAGATTGTTGAAACAATGACAACTAAATTCCCACGGTTTTAGATATGGGTATCTTTCTAGATCCCTATTATTCTACCTTTAATTGAAATAAGACATCTCAAAATAAAATATGGATAAGTTCATAATTAATTGGTCAATTTTATGTAATTATGTAAGGGATGTTTATATATCCATGTAATCCTATTAAAGAAAAAACATCAGTATGTACTAGAAATGATTCTAAGCTATAGTAATTTATTCATTATTGAATAATAAAATTACCAATACTCTTTTCCTTTTGGATGTTTCTCTAGTCCGCATAAAATCTATGTATTCACTCGTGTGATGGCTGTTGTTTCATTCTACGTTTATTGATCTCTGTTTATTATTTACTACTTCCTCTACCAACAGAAAATACTCGCCAAACATTAATTAATATATTCATCTATATGGTATATGGGTTAAGATCATATATATATAGAGTATTTATATCTTCAATTCGAGATTTGGAGTTCAAATGTATCTATTGGTCAAAGCACGTACCCATGCATGACTTTTGTTTTCTCTCATGGAGTCCAGTGAAGTTCAACATGATTCATCGAAATGCGCAGATTCATTAGTTTTTGACACTGAGCTCAAAGACGAAGTGCAGATGACACACATCACACTTTCTACTTTCTTGCATGACCTTAGAACATTGAGAGTTCCTCGGATTGCAGCCTCTGTAATCTCATTCTACCAAAAACCAATATTTCATTCATTTTTCTCGTTCCTATATTGAAATATGCCAAATTACATTTTCATGTGTATCTATGGATATTGGGAACCAAAATCTGTGGGAGTGGCCACATTAAAGATATCGTGGCAGCCATTGATGGAAAGATCGAAGCTCCCTTCGTCGCATAGATCTGCTTTTAAAAGATGAGGCCTATCTTGGGCTCTTGGGAGAGAGAAGAAATGAATTCTTTGATGGGTTCTCTGGATCTCTGAGAGTCGCATGCATTGTGTATCCATTCTAATAGACTCAATACGAGCCATGATCCGATGTATCCCCCTCCTCCTGCCTGCAAGGACAATGGTGTTCATCATTGTGGGTCTTTCTTTCTTTATTGGGAGGTGGGAGGATGGATTATAAGAAGATGAAGATGAGAAGATTACGCTAAGCCTCACCTGCTGGTACGTGCCTTTCCTACCAAACACCGCCATGATAGTCAGTATTGCTAACATGTTAGTGTGAATGAGTGGGCGTGAAGTCCACTTTCACAGATATGGAAATTTCAGTGCAGTATAGAAAGAGTCTAGCACTTCCAAAAGACATATTATATGATGTAACCAAACTAAAGTAGTTTAGCATTTCCAAAAGACATATTATATGATGATTTTTTTTTAAAATAATCGTTAATATATATTTTAACTTTGGGGAGGCGATTTTGACTTTGAGGCTAATTTTTTTCTTTTTTAAATCTGGTAAATTTAATTCACAAAATATGTAATATGTAATTTATATTGTTTGTTGGATGATTTAAAAAAAAAAAAAATCACTTGACACAAAAACATATAACACTCAAACTTTGTAAAATCTATAAATGTTTTTACAGGTTTAGAAAATTCTGTAAATATTTATAAGCAAAAATTGGTAAAAACCAACAAAAACAAGAAAAAATCGTCCCTCTTTAGACAACTCACTTCCAAAAAGCATATTATATGATGAGGTTTTCTTTTAAATAATCGATAATATATATTTTAATATAAAATTTGTTTTGTTTAATAAATATGTAATGTAGATATTATAATTTTGTGATTCAAATTTTATTGTTTTATATTAGAAATTTATTTTATAAAGTTTACTTATGTGAAAAAAATCTTTAAGTGATACATTTTCATGGTGATGATTGAAGGTTTGAAACAATCAAAAGGGATCAAAGTCTTTTAATGCAACTTTTGATAATCATGAGGACATGTTGGTTTTGGGATTTGTTGTTATGGGTATGATGAAAAATTTAAATGACTTGCTAAGAATATGTATTTTTTTTTGGAAGTCATGGGTTTGAAACTAGAGAGGCTAGGGTATGTATACCTTTACAAACTAGTACAAACCATGATATATTTCTTATATAGTTTTTTGGAAGGTTGCTAAGTTCCCATGGTTAAAAAAATGACCATTTGGATGTATTTTGTCACTAGATTAGTACTTTATTATGTTCAAACCCAATGCAGTCTAATTTACCTGCAATGTAGCTAAATTCAGGGGTCATGGTATTCAAAAGTTTATAACATGACACTGACAAAATCATTAGACTATGCAGGTACATAATCTAATTATACCCTACAAGACCCTGTCATGTCTCAAGTTTCAAGAATAACCAAGAGTGTACTAGTTTTTATGAGGGATGGAATTTTTATGTAAAGTTTGGATGCAAACATAAGAGAATAATTTGGGGACCTAAGTCTTATTCGAATAATCAAAGAACATGTTAATAATGTATTGTAATTAAGTCATTTTGAGAAAAAATAGTGATTACACAATATCGAATCCTACATGGATTAATAAAACAGATAGAAATAAGACAAGAAACAAAATTGTTGGGTTTTCAAGATGCTAAATCACTATTAAGAATTTATACTCAATCCCCCAAATTGATGATCTTTTTGACCAGCTTAAGTGTGCCAAGTTATTTAACAAGATTGATTTGAAGTTAGGCTACCACTAGGTTCATACTGAACAAATCGATGTATGGAAGACAACCTTCAACTCTAAAGAATACCTCTTTAAATGATTGGTCATGTCTTTTGGCTTAACTAGCGCTCCAATGACGTTCATGAGGATTATGGATAATATCTTGCGGTTGTTCGCAAACTTCTTTGTGGTCATATATCTGGATGGCATCCTCATCTACAACAGAACCTAGGAAGAACATTTGCAACATATTCAACAAGTCTTGAGTACCCTACAACAACACAATATTTATGCCAACCTAGAGAAATGTTCATTTGGCATGCAGAGAATTCAATATTTGGGATACATTGTGGATGAACATGCGGTGCATGTGGACCAACCAAGATCCAAGTCATTTGGGATTGGGTAGCCCTAAAAACCCTAATAGAGCTTTGTAGATTCTTGGACCCTGCTAACTTATACCATAGGTTCATGTTGGGGATCTCTCATATTGTTTGGTCCTTAATCCAAGTGGCCAAGCATGGATCTAAATCCAAGTTCACCCAGTCGGGGTTGCAATATAAAGCATTTGAGGATCTAAAACACCTTCTCTTCTTAGTGCAAGTCCTCACTCTCCCATACCTGTAACAACCATTCGATATTGAGACATATTCCTTAGACTATGATATGGGTGCAGTCCTGACTCAGCATGGACATTTGGTGGCCTATTACAATGAGACATTATTTGATACTATTCGTAGATATCCAACGTATGACAAAGAGATGCACTCCATTGTGCAGGCATGTAGACAATGTACGCATTGTATTCTCGGAAAGGAAACGACAATCGACACTAATCATAGACCCTTGCAATTCATGCAGACATAAGGAAAGTTACAAAATTACCACCATAAAAATGTTCCACGTACTTGCAACAATTTCATTTGAACATTAAGCATAAGATGGGTAGCATGAACCATGTTGTAGACTACCTCAGCGAACCCCCGATCATGGCATTAACTGTGGTCCTCAACTCCTGTGGGAATGAGACCTCAAGGTGGCCCCAATTATATAGGAGTTACCGTGACTTCGCTGCTACATATCATACGATGGGAGAAGGTAAACAAGTTCCAAAATTTCACCTCCAGGATGCAATTTTGTGCTATCTGGGGCATCTTTTTGTTCCATTAAGTGAGCGTGTAAATATAATTTCAGAGGCACACTACGATCGGGTGGTTAAACACTTCAACACGAAGAAGATAATAACGGTGCTTTAGAAGTATTTCTACTGGCCAATACTCTGACAGGATGTAAGTAGGTATATTTAATTGTGCACTACCTATGCCATCAATAAACCTACCATTAAGAAGAAAGGGTTGTACACTCCTCTTCCTACCCCAAACAAGCCTTGGGGCCTAGTCTCAATGGATTACATGTCAGGATTTCCCTCCACCAAGCATGGCCACAACTGTTTTTTTGTGGTTGTTGATCTGTTCTTTAAGATGGCCATTCTAGCACCAGGTATAGGGAGTATTACAACCAAAGGAACTACTCAACTCTTCTTTGAGCGTATTTGGGTTCATTTCGAGTAGCCACAAAACTTTGTTTCAGATCAATATAGTAGGTTCTTCAGCACCTTCTAGTCCTCCTTATGGTCTCTAATGGACACCAAGTTGACCAAGTCGACCAAGTCCACTGTCTTCCACCCCTAAATGGATGGGTATACATAAGTGGTCAACAGGATGATTGGGCATATCATGTGCATATACAATTCCATACATCCACGTACAAGGGATGAAATCCTTCCATATGTTCATCATAGTTACAACATATCACTCCACAACTCTATTATCCATAGCCCCTTTCAAGTGTGCATGGGGTTCCAACCATTCCCCCCATTGATGTAGCTATACCCACCGCATCTACATAGGATGAGTCCTCCCATTATTAGGCCAAAGCATATAAAGAAACCAAATTCATTGAAAGAATCCCATAAGATATTACCACCCCCAAAATGTATCTTAAATCAGAAATGAATTAAAAATGAATTAAAATTTAATTAACATCACTGATCATGTAATTAGTCAAACCCCTATTTCCCCCTGAATTTTTTTTCCAGTTGCACGAGAAACAATGTGGATTTTGGCACAGGATTTGCTATGGGGTTATATCAAAATTTTCAAAAGCGAGTAACAATGAAAAAATCCCTCCAATTTCATTTTTTTTATTTCCTCCAAAATATTAGACCCAAAATATGTTTGCAAACGAGATCTGCATATTTTTCAATCTACTCTATCGAAATCTATGAGCATGACACTAGTTCTATGATTAAACCAAATAGAATTTTGTTGAAATCCTCTAAAGAAAACTGAAGTTATCGTGATCGATTAGTAATAATTTTTTTTCCCAGTTTTATGTGCTCTAGGTTATATATTTTCAAATTTGTTGTATGTTTCCGAGTTGATTGTAATTATAGAGGAACATTTTATTGCTTACAAAATATGCCTCGCAAAGGAACCCTCTATTGCTTAAAAAAATTACATATTTTGTTATGGGTGCATCCATGGAGGCGGGTTACAATTTTTGGCAAGAAAATTTCGGCAAAAAGAAAAAAACACACCCTCGATCAAGGTCTTAATAACTCGATCGAGGGTTTAACAAGTGCTCGATCGAGGTTTTTTTGAACCCTTGATCGAGGTATTGATATCTTGATAGAGGGTTACATAAACCCTCAATCGAGGTTCAGAACTCGATCGAGCTTAAGACCTCGATCGAGCTTTTGACCTTGATCAAGGTTCCTGTTAAAAAAAATTATAAAAAAGTCTGCAGGCAGCCACGACCATTTTACCTTTTTTTTGCACAAAAGACCCTCGATCAATCTAAGAGAGACCTCGACCGAGCTGTTGTGTCCCCAGAGCTATTGCTCAAGCCACGCCCACCCCTACCTTCCACCACGATGTCGAAGCAGAGAGGTAACTCTCAAACCTTGGTTTCGAAATTTAAATGAAATTTTACTACTTTTTTTAAGTTTTAAAATGTTAGGTCAAAATTGAAAAAAGTCATTGATATAGATGTTTGTAGGTTAGTTTTTTTTCTCTAATATGTTTGCAATGTGTGCCGGCAAGCAGAAATGCTGCCGGATTTTTATAAAATTGTAATTGTAATTTTTATTTATTTAAAATTTAATTTTTTGTTTTATATTTATTTTGTCAACCGGTAGCGTTTATGCTACTGGTTTAATTTTTAGATGTGTGTCTGGCAAGCATAAATGCTGCCTAAATTTTTTCAATCCTTCGAGAATACACGGAGGATTGAAAAAATTCAAATTTGTTAAATTTAAAACTTAAATTTATAGTTTGTATAAATATTTCTATCAACCGGCAGCGTTTATGCTATCATTTAATTTTGAAATGTGTGTTGGGCAAGCAGAAATGTTTCCCAATTTTTTTCAATCCTCCGAGAATACACGGGGGATTGGAAAAATTCAAAGCCCTCGACGCGAGACAATCATAAACCGTAAACCGTTGTAGGCATTTATCTAAACAACCCATACATTTTACTTTAAATATTTTGATATATATATATAT
>LPNX010656183.1:287916-336388 GCA_001517045.1 Pseudotsuga menziesii
AATAATCATTAATGTTTACAATCTTACGAAATTGTACAACTTTCCAATTTAATAAATTACAAGTGTACAAAATTTACAATGTTTACAAAGTTTACAAGTTTACATGTTTGCAAAATTGTCAATCGAACGCAACTTACAATTTTTAACATAACTATATTTATAATGTTACAAAATTTACAACTTTACAATGTAAGATCTACTAGGTGCAAATTATAACTACAATGTAAAATTTGATTTCATATTTCAGAAGAAATTTTGATTTGATACATTTCAAAAGCATGTCAACTATGTCAATGTATCAAAAGTGGCATGTATAACTTTCATTCATCCGACCAATGGGTTATAGGAATGCATGTCTCCATAATACGACCATGGTCAGCTACTGACATCTTCCATCTCTTTGGTTCACCCCTCTTCACCTTGATTTCAATGAGATGTATCTGAGATGCCACCACCAAATGATTGTACTGACAAGATATATATTCGAGCATGAAATCTCTGTAAATAATATAGTCACCTTGTCTTCTCACTTTTTCAAAAAAGTGGCCCATCACAACTAGGTCACCAACTTGGTACATGAACTCTCTATCGACATAGGGCCGCACCAACCTGCTTTTGATTTGTGTACACCGCATCAAAAAGTATGCCACATGCTCATCATTTCCCGGTGGTGCAATTACAACAAATACATCACCTGCATCAATATTTTCAAATATTAAACAAATCTTAAATATATATATTCATGTGTACAAGACTATAGGTTTAAACATTCAATCAACTATCATGTACCTTGCTTAACCAAATCAGAAACCCAATCATGATCTAGTGAAACCACTCCCTGGTTAGTGTGCATCTCTTGCCATGTCGAAATTGGATGTGGCCCCTTGGGATTAAGAGGGAAATATTTCCATTGTTTGACATATACATCATTCACGCAATGATCACCCCCCAGTCCATTGGCGTCAATGTAGAACTCACAGAAACATGCATACTTCCTCGTTTCAATGGAAAATATGTCACCCATGTCTTTACTACAAACTGAATGTAGTTCTCTCATACCAGGTATGGTCTCGCGATACCATGTCATGGATCTATTCACGTCGCTAAGGGAAACATCCCATAAAAACATGCATCGAATAAAAAACATCACACACACACACACACACACACACACACACACACACACACACACACACACACACACACACACACACACACACACACACACACACACACACACAATACAAACACATTTATTAAATTCCAATTAAGTTGTTTTTCCTACCTGCGCACCGGCCTTGCTTGTTCATGACCTTGGTGACCCAATTTTGTGTGCACTAATCAACTACTTCTACTGAGCACTTGAGTCAAGATGCACTATGACTCATTTGGTACCTCCAAAGTGCTCATTTCATGCATTCACCTGCACCATCATGTTCACCCTTTTCGTTCCCTGTTTCAAAAAAGTTCCAGGTGTGTTGAATACCCATCTCTTTGTGAATACAACTCAACCAATAAAAGGAGCGTACCGATTTGAATTGCCCCGCACACCCATCTGATGAAATCCATTGTTCTGTAAATGACACCCCATTATTTTTGAATGAATCATAAATCAACCTAAAGCAGTGTTGAACAAACAACGTGTCATGCTCACGATCATCACTGGCATAAAAATGGTATTCCTTGATCACATTGCTTGACTGAGGAGTGCTATCCCTACCATCAATGCTCGCCTAAGCATGTCTATACAATACATGTACGAAGATGGACACCAAGTCGGAGTGATAATACTTACTTTGTATCTCTCTCTGAGGAGTAAATGTGTAATTCTCAGCAAATTCTACCACCGATAGGATTTTGCCTGGCTCAAAAAGGTCACGGGAATGCTTAAATTCTAAAGCTTTCCACCTAGACCTATGGGAGTGTTTAATGTATTTGTAAATCTGACTTTGAAACTTGTCCATGAAGTCTAGAATAGGAATATCATCCTCGAGCAAGTCCATCCTCTTAGATGGAACATGTGAAGAAGAATATGGATTCATGGAGACATACTCATATCTCTTCCACTTAATTGTGATATCTGACAATCCAGGGTGTGTTGGATCGATAGAAAACTTCCTATCGAATAATTCCAAATCACCACATTCATGGAATCTTCTCCCACCTGCACACCTTTTAATGAAAAAAACATTTGCATGATTCCTATTGCATAGTATCATAGAAATCAAATCCTGCACTGTGTGAGGAGTTGGTTCACCATCCCAATGTTTTTTTCAAATATCCACAAAGTTGTCATAGTAGAACTGGAATTCAACGTGGTATCGACAACAACAAGTGTCCTAAATCATATTTGGCCTAATATACCACGGTTTCAACTTGCTGAACATGGTAAATGAGATCCAGACACCAGGATTTGATTCTTTGAATTCCTCAAACAAAGCAACTCTTGTCATCTCCATAACATGCTTGCAATTCTCCTTATAAATGCCTCTTCCAGAACATTGTCGCAGGACATGTTTTTGATATGGTATAGCACGAGAATGGTTGTCCCAATACTCTATCACCTTCTCTCTGATGCCCTCTTCCATCCTGTCTTTATATGCTTCTCTGCATATAAGGTCCCAACAAGCAGCTTCATTGTTTTCATCTAACTTTACTCTAAATTTAGTGTATTTGTGCAGTATTTTTCTTGAAACGTGGAGCAGATTTGACACTGTTGCGACCATTAGATTTCTTGGGGTGCTTTTTTCCACAACAACAATTGTAATTTCCCCACATCCAGTAATGATATCAATTTTTCTTGACTTTCCAAATGCAAATGGTACAGTTGTTACATTTTCTGTTACATTCTCACATGCATTTTTATTTTTAACATCCTTAAAATCCAACAACTTTGTGGCATGTTTCAATTTTTTGTGTTTTATCAATCCTTGTAGGATTTGAGCTTGTGTAATCACTGATTGTTGTTCAAAGTACAACTTGATTATGTTACTAACATGCTCTCTGATTGTTCGATTAGGGGTCGGGTTCCTGACCTATTCTTGAGTGGCATCATCCAACCCTCGTAAACAATTAGCATCCATTCCAACGTCATTGAAGCTCCCAATTACTCTTGAGAAATCAGAGGGTGCACGATCCTGTGATGACTGGCCAAGATCTAGAAATAAATAAATGCAAACTCAAAAATAAACACAAGCTCTTTGAATAAATACAAATAAATGCAAGCTCAAGAATAACATTTTATTTTACTTATCATATTGTCATTGTTAGTTAAAAAATTAACAAATAAATTATATAAGATTGAATATGGAGCAATGATGGTAGGTGTAGTAATTGGAGATGAATATGGACCCCGGTTTAAATCGTCTTCCTAATGGTTCAAAGGTAGTCACTCGGCCACCAAGGCTGTCTCAGGCTTGAGTATTGGGGTAGTACCCCTCACTTCACGGTGTAGGTAAAACTGCTAACCGCTTGGCCACAAATGACAACTCTTTGGTTTTCCTCATAGGTGGGAATCTAGTCAATCTGGTAGGGGTCATTTCCCTTTTCGCTTGGAAGGTCCTCTTAATGGCTAGCCTACTTTGGGGTTCTTGTGGTACTCCTCATAATGAGTTTTAGGGAAAAGGCCAAGTACTTCCCACAGTTGTTGTGGATGAGACTTATGTCCCAAACCGAATGTTGTTAAAGTAAATTAGGTTATTAATTAAAATATGTTACTCTACCTTACCTTAAGTAAATTGTAATGTGATTCTAATTGTAATTGTGATTCTAATTGTAATTGTTGATTTTCTTTGAGATTATCATTGTCATGAATGCTTAAAGCCATATGATTCCTAGTCATTTGTACATGATTGTAATGTAACTGTAATTGTAATTGTAATTGTTTAATGTAATTGTAATTGTAACATGTAATTATCATCATTATAATAATGTAATGTAAAATTGTATTTGTATTTACTCTGTCTTACTGTCCCATTGACGTAAGGCTGGTGCTTCTGCACGTTAATGTGATTGTAATGTGATTGTAATTATAATTGTTGATTTTCTTTGAGATCACCATTGTCATCAATGCTTAAAGCTATATGATTCCTAGTCATTTGTACATGATTGTAATGTAATTGTAATTGTAATTGTAATTGTTTAATGTAATTGTAATGTAATTATCATCATAATCATAATGTAATGTCAAATTGTAATTTGAACACTATGAAAATGCTCATATATGAATATGAAATTAAAATCATATTAAAATCAATGAAAGGAGAGATAAGGCTATAGAAAAGATGAAGAAAATAAGTGCAATGTTAAGGCTATATATGCATATTCATTTACAGCTAGATATTATGCTAGAATATTATGCACTATATAATTATATATATTCATCAACCATTCTCTAATTTCATTGGAAAATTCTAGAACTACTCATACTATAATACACTTACTTTGTATATATGTAATTTAGTACAGTGATTAAATATTTTTTTCAATTCTTTCACAACACATATCATTATTGTACATAAGTGGTTTTAGAAGGTTGTATATATACATGCACATACAATGTATATAAGTTTATGAATTAATTACAAAAGTATAATTAAATTCTAAACAATTTAACATGTATATATATAAACATTATGAACTAGAACACTATGAAATTGAATATATGAATATGCAAGTTATGAAATTATATGAATATGAAAGTATACAATTTACATACAATTATAAATACATATATATGAATTCATACACGCACATACAATGCATATACATTTATGAATTAATTACAAAATTATACTTAAATTCTAAACAATTTAACATGTATATATACAAAAGTTATGAACTAGAACACTATGAAATTGAATATATGAATATGCAATATGAAATTATACAATTTACATTAAATTATGAATACATATATATGAATTCATACATGCACATACAATGTATATAATTTTATGAATTAATTACAAAATTATAATTAAATTCTAAACAATTTAACATGTATATATATAAAAATTATGAACTAGAACACTATGAAATTGAATATATGAATATGCAATTTATGAAATTATATGAATATGTGAATATATGAAAATATACAATTTGCATGCAATTATGAATTTACATATATATGAATTCATACATGCACATGTACAATGTATATAAGTTTATGACTACAGGCCCATTTCCCTCTGCAACATTACATACAAAGTTGTAACAAGGATAATTGCTCAGAGACTCAAAAAGGTCCTTTCCAAGATTACCTCAAAGGAGCAATTCGAATTTTCGGAGGACAGACAGATACACGAGGCTATAGGAGTAGCACAGGAAGGACTTCATAGTGCAAAATTAAAAAAGACTAAGGGAGCAATATTAAAAATTGATCTGTCAAAGGCCTTTGATAAATTCAGCTGGATTTATCTCAAACTCTTGTTAACACATCGAGGGTTCAATTATGCTTTCATAAAATGGATTTTTTCTTGTATTACTACAACCTCTTTTGTTGTCCTAATCATTGGTGTAGCTTATCCTTTCTTTCACTCAAAAAGAGGACTTCGTCAAGGCTGCCCACTATCCCCTCTCCTCTTTTTGCTAGTTACAAAAGGGTTGAGAAGAGCTATGTTGGATGCAAAAAGAAGAGGTCATCTTGAGGGACTAAGGGTGGATACAAACCTAAATATCACACATATCCTCTTTGTAGATGACATTCTCATTTTTTTCAATGGATCCCTCAGGGAGGCAAAGAAGCTCTCAGAAATCCTTCTTCTTTTATGTAAGGCAACTGGAATGCAGATAAACTCCAGAAAGTCCACTCTCACTACTTTCAACCTTGAAGTTAATGTCACGAGAGTGCTATTGGAAATATTTCCATTTTTGCGCTACACTTTGGATGAAGGGATAAAATATTTAGGGTCCAAACTTAAACCAAACTCCTAGAGAAATGAGGACAGGAACTGGATTCTAGCAAAGCTTGAACATAGAGTACATATTTGGTGCAATAGGTGGCTATCAAGAGCAAGAAGGATTATTTTGATAAAATCGGTCCTCAAAGCCATCCCAGTCTACTGGATGGCACTAGACTGGATCCCAAAAGCAATACTGGAAAATGCCAAGAGAATCTATTCAAGCTTCCTCTATACTGGCAAAAAGGAGCACAGAGTCCTCCCATGGGTAAAATGGAATCAAATTACCAGGCCAAAAGAGATAGGAGGATGGGGGATTAAAAACTCCTTCATGTTGGAAAAAACACTAGCAGCAAAGGCAGGGTGGAGACTCATAACAACACAGAGCCTATGGACTGAAGTTATTACCCAGAAATACATTGAACCTCTCCCGCTAATCGACTGGATTAGAGACTCAGTTTTCTCAAACGCCCTACATGGTTCAATTATTTGGAAGGCTATCTGCAATGCCTTCTCCCTCATTCATAGTGGGCTAGCGTGGAAAATTGGAAATGAAACAAATTCTGAATAGGGGAAGACCCTCGGCCAGGGAGTTAACAAAATCACCTTCTTCCAGAACAACTTGTCCTACATCTACAACAAAAAGGCCTCTTCCACCTCAACCAAGTGGCATATCTAGCCACAACAAACATATGGAATCAAGGATGGATGGGGAATCAATCTCTTGAAACTCTAGAACACTGGGTCAAGGATTGGGACAGATACATCTCAACTCTCCATTCTTCCCATATCAGGCTCACAAACAATTCAGATGAATTGATTTGGGAACATGAGAAACATGGATAGTACACTCCTAAAATAGGTTACCAATAGCTATGCTCAAACCACTTTCCAGAGGAGCCAAAGTGGTGGCAACCAGGAATTTGGAAACTAAAATGTCCCTTAAAGGATAGAATCTTCATGTGGTGTACGCTAGTAGAAAGGATCCTGTTAGCTCTCCAGGAAACTCCTCTAGGTTGTATCTCGAGGATGCTTGGTAACTTCAATCTTTTTAATGGTTTTCTAAATGGATCAAGTTAGATGACCAATAAGACCTCACTCACTCAAGACATGCATAATACTCAATCAAATAGATAAGGCTTCTAACTATCAATGTTCAGAGGGTTTGTATTAAAGGTGAATAAATGAAGAACTCACTACGCTGGCAGATTCATATATAAGGCACTCACATATGAATGGCTAATCATAACAAGGAAAGATAATTTCAATTCAACTCATCAAAATAGAGATAGGGTGACAATTATCAGGTATTAGACAAAAATAATAAACCTGAATCAAACATCCAAGCACAAGTACAAAATAGAAAAGAGATGGAACCTGAACATATAATGGAAAAAGAGCTTATATTAAATGATGAATAGCATGAGAAGCTTGATCACAATAAGGGTATAAAAGTCTCCGAAGTCAAACCCTTGCTTCAACATTAGTCACAGGCTTTATAGCCTTTACAAAATTTATTTCAAATCCTAAAAAATTGGATCGAATTTACTAAAAATAGATAATCATAACTGTTTTGCAAAAATTAGGTCAAAAACCCTAACTTAAGTGTTAATCTACCTAAGTCCAACACTTTCTTACTCCTTGAACTCTTTAATAACTGTAGTGAACACTGAATTAGAACTCAGGCTTTCTATCTGGCAGATAAGTCACACTTTGTTAGAGTAGGTAGGGTTTGTGACCTTACTTCACCTCACTGGCACCTTCAAAATTGGAACAGACCCAAGAAATTGGTGCCTTTAATTAATTTTCAACCTTATAAATCATCCATGAGGTATTTGGATCAACCAAAGTTGGTTCTGTGTGGAACTATTCCTTTCTGCAATGTTCTATGCTTTCAGTGGCTAAGAAAGAAAAATTCTGGGTCTATAAGCTGTTGAAAGCTCTGTTTTCAGTGGCTAAGAAAGAAAAATTATGGGTCTGTAAGCTGTCGAAAGCTCTGTTTTCGGTGGCTAATGAATAGCTGCGGTGTTTTCCTAAGCCACCAAAAGGTTGTTCTTCAAAATTTAATAAAACTTTTAATCACCCTTTGTCCTGAGGCTTTATAGCTTCAGTTCTGACCTTCTGGTATTTCTGCAACCTGCATAGGGTCTAGAATCGCAACAACATCATAGGATACCTCTGGATCCTCAAGGCTTATTGTTTCCTCTGCTAGGGTTTCCAACGTAAGGTGAGCTTGAGATTTAGGGTTTGAATTATTCATTTCAAACCTTGACAGTCTGATCATCTTGTAGAGGATGGCATTGTCCTTCATTAATCTCAGATTTCTTTTTTGAAGCAGGTCATACATCCCTCTCATTTCTAGAAGAGAATCATGTAATTCAGTATTTATTTTTGTTAATCTTGCATTAGTTCTTTTTATTTCTCTCTCTAAGACCTCTAGTTCATATACTTGCCCTAATAGCTGGTTGATTCTATGGAACCTAGATTTGCTAGAGGGAGCCCCTGTCACTTGTTCAACTAGATCCTCCCTTGGTGTAGGTGAGGGAAACTCTTCATGCTCTACTACAACCTGCTTTGTTAGGTCAACTCCCTACTCCTCTTCATCTTCTGAATGTTCTTCTGTACCTGCAAAATGAAATTCAAGCCCTAGGGAAGGATATTACAATGATGGATCCAGGGAGGGCTTGGCTCAGCTAGGATGTATGCATAAAATGTGGAATGAATTGAGGAGAGGGTGCTGATTTTGAGGGGACTGGTTGTTTAATTGGGAGTTAAGCAAACTGATAGTAAATTCTGATGAGACCCGTGATTTTGCCAGTGTTGTAATCATTATAACTAGATTTTAATGCTTTGTGGTGGTTCAATTACAGTCATGGGATAGGTGTAGGGATGAGAGGGTTAGGTTTCAGATATGTCACCTTTATTTCAAAATGACGCCTCCTACCAACTCATGATTAACTGTAGATCTAGTCTTTTCGGTAGTTAACGACTTGATGCTAATGCTTTCCATACTGATGGTGTTTGATTATGATGGATGCGCTAACCATTTTCCCCTTTTGGAGCTTTCAGTGGTTAAGGTAGTCTTGGATTCGATTTTCAAACTACTAAAAGCTGGATTTTTGGTGGCTAATGAACGTTGAGATGTTTGCCTAAGCCACCGAAAGCTGATCTTCAAAAATTTCACTAAAAAACAGAGTCAATAAGATTTCGGTGGTTAAGGTAGTCCTGAGTCCAATTTTCAAGCTACCGAAAGTTAAGCTTTTCGGTGGCTAATGAACCGTTGAGATGTTCTCCTAAGCCACCAAAAGATAAACTTTGAATCTTATGAAGAAATATAGTACAAGGCATTTCCAACTTTATTAAACACATAAAAATATTTCATAATGTGCATTGAAATCTTGATCACTATGCAAAAGTAAATCTTATGAGTCTGACCTATTGAAGACTAATTTATTTAGGAGATAACATCTGGCTCCTACTCAAGGATGGGAACCTTCCTATGAGGTCCCAAGAACCCCAAACCAAATGGTTTTCCTGAAAAAATAAGATTTAAACTTATATTCTACTGTTCCATTGGGCATGGAGTTATTTTGGAAAAAACAAAAAACAAGATATAATATTTTACAATAATAAGGCTTTAAAGGCTTAAAATAGAGTTTTAGAAATCACCCATTGACCGAGCCATTAAACACCTCCTCGCCTTCTATATTTTGCAGTTTGAAAGAGTTGTTCTGTTACACCTGAGCTATCGCAAAAGGGCCTATCCACAGAGAATCAAATTTACCATGCTTTCCCTTGTCCTGCTTGACAGCATCCGATTTCAAAACCCAGTCTCCAACCTGAAAATTGTCCACCTTTTCCTTCTTGTCAAAAATACTTTTAATCTTCTTTTGGTGAGATTCTAACTTTTCCACCACCTGTTCCCTGACTTGCTGCAAATCCACCAAATCAGGCATCCTCCTTACCATGTCATTCGGTTCATCCTACTCCTCCTGAAAGAACTTGGCTACTGGTAGAATCAGCTGAATGGGAAAAATGGCCTCAGTACCATAAACAAACTTGAAAGGAGAAGTCCCTATGGATTTTTTGTTGGTCACCCTATCAACCCATAGAGCAAAATTTAGCTTAGAATCCCAACTCTTCTGATTATTCTCCAATAGTTTTCTGATGATTCTAACTAGGCTCTTATTGGATGACTCGGCAAGGCCATGGCATTGAGGGTAATAGGAAGTGGAATGTACCAATTGAATGCCCATTGAATCACACATGTTAACCAATTCTCCAGCTTTAAAAGATGGTTCATTATTAGTCACTAGCCTTACTAGGTAGCCAAATCTGATAAAGATGTTCTCATATAAAAACTTCATGATGACTTGGTCAGTGGCATTCCTTGTGGGGACTTCCTCTATCCACTTGGTGAAATAATATATGGCTACTAGCACCACAACAAATTTTGGAATTAGCGTCCCATTTAGCGTCCCTTTTTAGTGGATTTTTTTTTTTACATTGAGTGGTCAAACTAGATGCTAAATGGGACGCGTCATGGACAAAACTTAAAGCGTCCCAAAAAACGTCTTTTTTTGCTTTCTAAATAGCATCCTTTATGACGTCCAAAATAGCGTCTCTTTTTTTGCTTCTATAATAGCGTCCAACTATGCTTCCTAAACAACGTCAAGGTTTTCTTCCATAACAGCGCCCAACTTTGCTTCCTAAACAACGTCGAGGTTTGCTTCCTAAATAACGTCCTTCTTTTCTTCCTAGCGAGTGTCCACTTTTGCTTCTTAAATGACACCCCTGTTAGCACCATATTTGCATCCTTAATAGCACCATGTTAGCATCCAAATTAGTATCCATTTTTTCCACCACTTTAGCATCCCATTTTGCACCATGTTTTACTTCCAAATATGTGCCAATTTTTGCTTCCAAATTTGCACCAATTTTGCTTCCTTTTTTGCATCATGTTTTGCTACCAAAATGACGCCAAATATTTCTTCTATTGTTGCACCATATTTTTCTTCCTATGTAGTGCCATGTTTTTCATCCAAAGTAACGTCTTATTTTGCTACCATATCAACGCCATGTTTGGCTTCATAATTAGCGCCATGTGTTGCATCCTTTTTTTAATGCCTAGTCGCGTCTCTCATGTTTTGGTCACTAATTTAGTCATTTTTAGTATTTAAGCAATATTATAATATCATTAGGGCATGGAGGAATCGAACCACCAACCTCCTGCTTGTAAGGCAGACGCTCTTCCATTGAGCTAGAACCCTTTAAGAATTTGAGAACCTAACTTACAGAGTCCTCTATAATTTGAGGATCAGCCCAACAAATTTGAAGATCAGGAATATCATTTGGATTCAAGAAAACTAGCAAAAATTCTAAAATGAAACTGATACAAATAGAAAAATCTAAAAAAATGCTAAATTTTTTACCAAAACAGGAAATTTTTTGTAGACTATGGAAGTTTCTAGTATGGACTCATCAAGTTTCTGGTATGGAATTGCCATCTTCGTTTATACTAACTGAATAATTGTCAAATCTTGGAAACCCTCCCCACTGTTTACTGAGTATGGTTAGCTCATTTCAGCAGTAAGCTTGATTCAGTGAGTGTTTTGACTCCTCAATGAGTCTGTAATAATATTAGAACAACTACAACAACCTCTGAGAATGCAACATTAATCTACAAAAATGGTTTTGATCCCCACTGGGATCTTCAATAATATTAAAGCAACTACAACAACCTCCAAGGATGCAACATTTATCTATAGAAATGGTTTTTGACCTTTGGGCCTGATACTGCAGGAATACAAATCTTCCTTCATTGGCTGCTTCAAATTGCTACAATAGCCAAAGAGCTATTGTTTATTTACCACTATTAATACCCCAACTTGAACCAATCAGGGAAAAAAACGTCTGATCATTTGCCCCAAGTTTTGGCAAGAGTGGTTATCTAATAAATTCAGCATATTTAAAAAAAAATAATTGGCAAATTAATAATGTGTGGTATTTATATGACTTCGATCCTAATATTAAAAATGACCTTTGGATATCTGAGCCAGTATATAAGAATGATCAGGCACATAGGATCTTGTATGTTTTTTCATTTGTTTAGACTTTTTCTACTAACATGGCAGAATAGATGCCAAAGATATTATTGCAGAACAACTTTTTTAACTATCACTGTTGCTGGAAAAAATAATATGTGGAAGAGAAAACCTTAATGTGAGTACTGAAAATAAGCTATAGTAAATTTATCTTTACGTTTATCCATAAAAAGCAACAACATACACATTATATAATGAAATCATTCAGACAAGATATTAAATTGTTTTTGCTGAGATCCAAAATTAGGGCAAGAACCAATTGTCAAATTTGGCTTTGGTATCCCATTCTCTTTAGAAGAGGGAAAAAAACACACTTCAGAAGAGGGGAAAAAGGCATAATAGGAATGAGAGAATGTGGCCAGGCATATTGGCTTCATAACCGCATCAAGTATTTGAAAATAGCATCATAAGCACTTTATATAGAGACATGGAAGTTATTAATATTATAGTAGTGGATTGCATTATACAGACAAGCTATCGCTCAAAACTACTTGAAATAACCAAACATGAGAAATGAAATGAAATTAAAGTCCACGAATGACAAAAATAGGTCAATGAGACATGAAACTAGGAAGTAGAACCTTTGACAATAGCATTAAGGAGTGCCTATAGCGTCACACCTAAGAAGTTCTAATCTACAGTTAAGGTGAGTACATTCAAGCCCAGACTCAAAACCATGAAGATTTTCAAGGCCAAAAATATTGACAATAGATGATACATATATATCAACATGTAGGGTCATTTATGAAGGCTAAAACTTCAAAAAATAATTGTTGCACAGACTGACAGAAAACACTTACTGTGATATCCGGAGTAGCCGAGCTAGCAAGAATGAAAAATTGTATTGCTTTTTATAAAAATCTTATGAGGTCACACGAGATTTTCTTATAAGATCACATGAGATATTGTTGGATTGGATGTATTTCAGTTATAAAAAAACAAGCGTTACAAATGGGTAACAAGCATTTGTTGCCTAAAGATAATTGCCTAGAGTAGATGGATTTCATCAGAAGACAATTCATTCAAAATAGTGCCTAGTCCTCCACATCCTTTTATTTAAGAGTGACATTGAAACAGTTTACGAAGGTATTGATTGGTCCTATATTCTGAGCATGTTTAAGCCTTTCAGTTTTGACAAGTTTATGTTAAATCAATGAAGGCTCTCTTGCTAGAGGCTTCACTTAACTTATCTATTAACATATGCAAGTCCAAAGGATGTGGAATTCTTCAAGTCGTTGTAGCAAGCTTTTTCACTGGCCTCAACTCTATGTTATGGCAGCAAAGGTCATGGGCTATCTCATCTCTTCAGGAACAAGGACTTAACCATTGGTAAATGAACACTCCGTAGATGACTTTTTTCATCATCCTTTAGAGCTCGGGATCCATGGAAAAAACTATGAATTACTTCCAAATATCTTATAACGCTTCAAGATCCAAAACATTCTTACCTTCAAAAATCACATAAGGACTGTTTTGGATTTTATAATCAACATAAACTATGGAACATACATTTCAGTAACCATTAATAATATTTAATATTTTTAGATTTGAAAACTATATCATTATCTTCAAAGAAAAATAATAATTAAGAATTAGAATACCTATGCTTCAACCGGGCCTCTTTGCTGTCACAGCAGACTTGTTTCCAGCAAGGGCCATAACCAAATTTGGGTTGCCTATAGCTAAGGCTGAAAATTCAGTAGGGAAATATATTTCCTATATTACCATGTTCAAATCAGTCTCTTAAACTTCCTCCAATCAAAAGCGAGTCATTCCAAAGTTCAAACATATGATATGGTAAACCTTGTTTTTGAAGTTCCAAAACCCAATTTTATGCTCGGGTAAAAGAATCCTACATAAGCATAATCTGAGATGAGTAATACTAATATTTTGAAAGTAATGCCAACATTCACAATTATATCTGCAAGTGTAATTATCATGAAATATTTGTCCCGAAATAAAAGAACTTGAAACAATTTCCACTCAGGATCGATTTGACACCTGTATATAATTTATGCTCAAGAAAATAATTATAAATTTGACACTTTCAAGTATTTTCCTACCAAATCCTACAGTTATGTTCACAGTGATGGGTGCCAGGGGGGAAAAGGCAGGTATATGCAGTTAATGATCAATGGACATTGGAAAAAAGCCAACAAATGGGGAGGACAGTAGATGTAAGGCCACCATATGCAGTTCAACAAAGAAGAAATGAAGTAATGATAAAGAATAGTTGAAACCATAATCACTTCAAAGAATCTAGATTGGAAATGTCGTCAAACCTATGTTGCATAGGGGTACCTATACCCCATGGGTGGGTAAACATAAATGAGGATGTCCTCATCTTTAGTACACCCTTATTGGAACAAGAATTCCCCATGAAACATAGCCATAAATCTAAAAACTGAAATTAAGTAATGGTAAGGGATAGTTTAAAAAATAAGTAATTCAAAATCTCTAGAAATAGAGAAAAATATACATGCAAATATGTACGGGTGGGTACCCACAAACAGGGTTGCCCCTATCTTGGGTACACCCAATTTGGTACAAGAATTACCCATGAAACATAGCTATAAAGCTAAGAAACCTGAAATTAAGTAATGGTAAGGGATAGTTTAAAAAATAACCATTTCAAAAACTCTGGAAATAGAAAAATATACATGCAAATTGAAATATGTACATATTAGAAAAGTTAAAACCTTTAAAACTAGGAATATGAAAACAAATATTGAATTCAGAAGATTTTATGCTTTTAAACATATAAAAGTTCAAACAATGAGCCTGAAATTATAGAAATATAAAAATATGTACACACGTATCAGGAGGTTCTGTTGATTCCTTTCAGAAGATTGCATTTTATGAGGTATTTGCCCAAACTATAGCTATAGAGCTTTGACATCCATGATTCCAGCTAGCATAGATTCATCTCAACACTGTATCTATGGAAAAAAACAGGTGCAAACCTCTTACTGTTTAAAATGTTTGAGGTTAAAATGGGTCTTTGCTAGTTTATTTTATAGACATTATGGTAATTAATTAAAATAAATAAAAGGGAGGCTCTCTTTTTTGAGATTAGCTGTTAGACATCCACTTATTTTTTCATTTCATTTTATAGTGTTACCCACATACACACACATACCCACAAACACAGAGATCTCCTCCACGCCATACTGTAAGAGCACCTCACTTTTCTTGGTACAAAAATATTTTTGTAAGGGCTATTTTTGACCCTCATTGTAGCCTTGACTACAATAAGCATTCCACTGAAAGAGCTATCAATGGTATGTTGGGAATCATAGAAAATACATTAACCAGAAGTTTTTGAACAATGAATTGGAATAATTTTTGGAAAATTGCTCCTATAGAAATCGATGGTTAGCAACTGTCCCACCAAACAAACAACACAAAGGAAAGCTAAACTTTGAAGAAAAATAAATAATTGAAAGAGGGAGAGAACCAATGTTTTAAAACTCAGACTTGTTTGAATATAATGACTCGATTTACTAAAAAAATACATAAATTTTTTATGAAAAAAATAATTTGAGATTCCAAACCATTAGAGACAGAAAAAATATGCAATTCCTGCTCATGTATAGACCAGCATAGATCCATCTTAAATCCGGATCTATCAAGAACCAAGAAGGATCAAATTTCTTGCATAATTTTTTTTCTTGATGTGTAAAAAATTACACCTGAATAAATATGATCCCTGTGGTTGCAAGATCAAGATTTAAGATGGATCCATGTTGGCTTTAATTTTATATACCTTTTATATAAAATTTAAAATTGAGCCAACATATGTTTTTAGAAAGTTTACTTTTTATATTTTTTGTTGTTGTCATGTTCATTACATGACAGCATGTCCCCCATACTGGGCTATAAGCAACTCGCTACTCTTGGTGCAACCATGTAAGATGAAATATTGTTAGATGAGTCTGTATATAGTTGTAAGAATATTGAAATTTAGCAGTTGAAGTTAGTGTAAAGTTTACATATTGTCAACTTGCTCACATGACTAGTCATAAGTTTTAAAAGTCCAAAAATAATGTAATCCACATATTGGGAGGGTTAAAAACATAAAAGCAAGTTACCCCCAACATTCTTGCATTTGAAGTCAGTTGTTTGTGTTTGCATTTTGAATCATTATTGTGAATCTGTTTCTACCCCATTTACATGGACCAGAATTAGAGGCAACATACAGTGGATCTGTGACAGTGGACATGAGATTTCATGTTTCCCTGGTGCTGCCAGAGAGGGAGTTTCTTGAATGAATCAATAGAATCATACAACGATGACTCTTCCTTCAGTCACACCATGGATGATGGTATTAATGATTTTTAAATTAGTTTCTATCGAGGAGCCTTTTGTGAGCAATACTTCCTCTTTTGAACTGTGATGATGGAGAGTTATGGAGACCTTGTAGACTCTGCCTTAGTTTTTGGAGCCTTTTTATGATCTAGTTCATTATTGTTAGGATAGAGATAATTGATTTAGAGCTCATTGTCCATCAGATCAATTCAGATAATTAGTTTGGAGCTCAGTGTCCATGGTATCAGTTCAAGTATTTAAGAAAAATCATTGCAATCAAGTTAAATTCAAATTAAGTTAATTAAATATTTAATCAATTTAATGTTTTTCTGTCCATAGTGACTCGGCCAACTTGGTCCATTTGATACTGAACCAACCACAAAATCATTTTATAGGTGGCATTGAAGCGGCTAGAGGTCAACTTGGCCAACTCCGTCGAGTCCAAGTGTGAGGTGACCAAGTATTAAAGCACTAGAGAGAACCTTGTCCTACAAGAAAAGTGCATCTTTATGAAGTTATCTATCACTAATCTCTCAGCTAAAAGCACAAAAAAAACAAAAGAATAGCATATGAGGAATCTCTGTGGGAAATATGGATATGAGTTATGTGTCCATGCCTAAAATGCGACTCAAACGAAAGATATGTTACGTACCAAATTTGTGATGTCATAAACAATTATCGTTGTAGTAGCACCACGATAATACATGGGATATATGCTATGATATCTTTCTTTTCCTGCAATGTCCCATATCTCAAATTTTACAGTGACCTCATTCACAGCTAGTGTCTATGAGAAAAATGATGCTCCAATTGTTGACTCCTAAAAACGTGCAGGACAACTTAAATCAAGCAATTGAACCAATAATCAAACAAATCCTTGAAGAGACAACAAAAACAAGAGTGTAATTAACCCGATATTCCAAAAACTATCCTTTGACAAATCGCAAAACGAGGCTCGATTTTCTGGTACCCATATCACCAAGAAGCACCTTCCAGGAAGAATTCTTTAGACCAATTTAACACAAAACTGAAACTCCAGTAACATGCATAGAAAATGATAAGAAGTTAAAAATTATTCCTTATAAGTGTTATATTTCTTCAAATGCAACATATGGTAAAAAAGCACTTAGAATAGAGCAAAAAGTTCAGAAATTAAATAGTAGCTTACCAAACTAATAGGCTAATGACCTCCCTCTTGACCCTAGGGAGGGGGTCAACTGGAAGGAAAGAAGTAAACCATTATTTGGTAAAAATGGTTAAGAGATTAATATATAGAGGGGCGAGGAAATGGGGGCAACATGGAGCTTAACCCTTAGTATTTCATTGGTTATTAGTCAAATTATTATTCTTTTAAAGGGCCCTGGGAAGAAGATTGATATGATGGAGAGGGTGTGTGGGTTAACATTGATATTTCAACCAGAAAGGTGGTGGGATATTTACAAGGAAAATTTTCCATTTCTCTCCCATGAGCTTAGAGAGAACCTACAATTTCTTCCAAGCCAAGTTCCACAGGTTCTAGACAGTTTTGCTAAAATGGGCCACTATGTTCTGAGAGAACTACAAAGTGGGGGAGAGAGATATCTCAAGGTAGGAGAAATTTTCAGCCCATAAATGAAGAGATGGAGCAAGCAATTCAGGCATGACTAAATTACTCACAATACCAGATGGAATCATGGAAGTTTAATAGTTTGATGCCATAACTGAGAACCTTATTGCAGATAACAATATCTCATATTGAGGTTGTTGAGGAAGTTGTTGCAGAAATTGTCCATGAAAAATAAACAATTCAAACATTGTATGAAGCACCAATCCATTAAAAGGGCAATACATACCAGAAAAGTGCCTCAGGGGAGGGAGATGTAGGGCACATAAGACTTGAAAGACAAGAACAACAAAAACCTCAGAAAAGAATTATAGAAGAAGCAACACTAAAACAAGTGCAGACACATGAAGAAGCAAACAACGTTATTGTTTCTTTCCAATGAAAATCTTGCAGGGAAACCCAAAGGATGCTTCTCCATATTCATGGATGGCATCCCCAGTAAACCCAGCAAACCCATCAGCATATACTAGTGCATCTCACCAAGGGAGTTCAACATAGGCAACAACAGGTTAAACTAGCCTCTTGGGGACAAGCAACATTATTGTTGCAACAGGGGAAAAGAAGATAAAGATACTTGTGAAGAGAAAGCCAATGTGGAAAGGTTGCAAACATCAAAACAATTGAAAAATAGAAGCGAATGACAATGCCAAAATTAGAGCATGTAGAACAAGTAGATGTCCAACACAATTTTAAGGAAGAGTGGACACAGGCCACAAGTAGGGAAAAAATGAGGAAAACAAGGCCACAAAACTCATAATGTTCATCAAATCCTTGATGCTTTTGCATTGTTTGCTTACAACAAGTTGCATACCAATCACCATCTATGAATGGACAGATGGACGAATGGAAAGATGAAACTACCACTACAGGAATGTGGATCGACCTTGCTTGGATGCCCTAAAATTTGCCCAGATTTAAAAAGTGAAACCTCTCACTATTGGAGAGGAGTGGTATTACCAGTCATTCCAGAGGAGCTATTGATCTAGCGATTTTTAGTCTTCATCTATCAACGTGGGAAAGGAAGACTTTATTTCTTATTTGAAAAAGAAAAACATGTGTGGCTGGCTTGGAATTGATAGATGGGCTGGGGGAACTAAAGCTTAAATCATTTCACTACCAGATCTAGATAGATTGATTCTAACCAACCAGAGCTTATTCTACAGAGACATGGATGGACGGATGGAAATATGAAATGATCACTACAGGAATGTGGATTGACCTTGCTTGGATGCCCTAAACTTTGCCCATATTTAAAAAGTGAAACCTCTCACTATTGGAGGCTATTGTTTGAAGGTCATAAAATGCCCAGAAGTATGTAATGATGCTTGGGATAAAACTGTTAGACAAACTAATAATCTCCTGATTTTTTTTTTAACCCCATTGCTTGAAATTTTGTTTAAATAACCCCATTTCTTGTGATTGAGCAAATATGGAGACCAGATTTTCAGAGTGGACACAGGCTTGTCGTCTTATCTCAAACCCCAGCATATTTGAGCATCAATCTCAACCTTTCTTGTACAGGTTGCAGATCTAGTAGGTTGTATTCCTTCGTCCCAGCACACTTCATACTTCTACCCCAGTTTGGAGAATGAGTTGCTGCGCCCTTTCGGCAATCTCAACAAATGTGACGGTGCTATATTTGGCGGTTTTTCCATCGTTTTGGAATTTTTGAAATGCAAACAAGTAACATAAATCCCATCCTTTGGATCAGTTTCCCTATCATTCCCTTATGCGTTTAAATTTGAACCTTTTCAAATGAGGGTTTTAGTCCTGCATAAAAGTGTAAAGTTAAAACTGTCCTTTAAAAGAAAACTGAATTTATCAAGATTTATTTTCCATCATTTTATATCAACATTTCATACCCATTCATGTAAATTTATCAAGATTTTGAAATTCCTATGCTCGTAATTCAAAATATCTCAAATATCATAAATTATAATGACTCACTCACATATCATAAATTATTATCACTCACTGCTTAGCTATGTAAGATGATGAGTGATCACTGACCGCTACAAGGCACTAGCCATCGGGATGTGACTCTAACTCTGAAGTCACTTGGGGCTACAATCTAAGGTGGGACAATGTGTCAGCAATTGTGGTTATAACAACGGAGAACAACTACTAGTCTACTACTAGGCCTGAAACATGCCCAAAGCTTTGTTCCTACTACATATGTGAACCTAGCTACTAATGTCCACTCATTTTTCGTCAAAATGAAATTCAAATGGTTGGTTTGATGAGTCCTCCTCTACAAAACTTCATTTCTTGCATGAATATCATGGACTCATGACAACTATATAAACAACACTCAATGTTATGCAACTAAAAATAATGGCATGCAATTAGGATCACAAACTATGCAGAGGTTGATTTATGCATTGATATAGAGAGGGGTCATTCGTCACATGATATGGAGAAACAATGAGTTAGAAAAAACATTTGGACCAAATAAGCACAATGATTATTAATAAAAAAATAAAAAATAAAAACTTTTGGCTCAATAATAGTCTTCAATTTGATGGGTGGCATGATCATGATGTAATCTCCTTTCGTCCTTCCAAATATTTGTGGTTTCTCACAACATTTGTCCTTGACACTCGCCACCAAAATATGTATAAAAATTACATGACTTCACATCCTCTTCTCTTTAAATCCTCACCTCATAGTCATAAATAAGGATTATTATGCATGCACGTCCTCACCTCATATTCATAACTAACTGCACATCCTCACCCCATAATATCAATTGCGTCAAGGCATAGAGACAACCATAAAATTTCAAATGTGTCAATACAAGGAAAATGATCTAAAGGTATTTTCCTTGATTTATTTTCAGTACTTTTTTAATAAGCCAAATCTTATTATATCTTTATTTGCAAAGTTGCTTCGCAGGGACTTGTTGCCTTAGCAACTCTTCTTGTTTTCTTTATCTTTGTTTATGAAAAGGCTTTTGATAAGCTTTTATAAATTTGTGTATTGATAATTATATATTGGTTTCTTTATTTTTTATTTGTATTAATAAAAAACAAATTTTAAATAATTATATATTAGTTTTTAATTTTAAATCAATCAATATAGTAATGAGACAAATCTTGAATATGCTACATATATTGAACTCAAATAGAATAAAAATTGTGTCTATGTGGAATGGAGATCTAGAAAAGGATTTCAATTTAGAATATTGACCAACAAAACAAAACTTCTTTTTTCCACATATTGCAAATCATTGACATTGGTTTTTCTTAATGCCATTAAGTCATTCAAATGTTGTCGAGGACAAGTGAATGTCATTGTCAAGTACATTATACATTGCATCATCATCATCATCATCATCGAAATTAACATCAATAAGTACATCATCAACAAAATCATGGTGATCATCATCCTCATCAGCAAGTACATCACCGAACCCAGGTTCAGTTCACTTAATAGTGACAGTCTCTTCTATTACATGACTTGGATGTATTACCCATCAAAAAGAATTCTTAAAGACTCCAATATTGCAAACAATCATCCACATCACAAGGAAAGACATCTCCTTGGTTGGCTGACTTACTATCATATCAGGTAAGTCAATCATTCTCTAGTTGGCATCTCAGTAAGGCTGGTTGGGTTCGACTGATTGGTTGGAGGTTTTAACTCGCCCTGGATTTTTTCCAAAGTGGCTTATGGTAAGTAAGGAGTCATAGAAGTATAAGGAACTAGATTCAACTACCACGTTGAGCAATGAAAGCATCCAAAGAGATGAAATTTGCGGGCCTCGACCCTTCCTGTGAACAGATCTCCTCCATTTTTCCCTATGTGTGGCCTCGGCCTCTCCTGTGAACATTGAATAGATCTCCTCCACTTTTCCCTATGTGTGGCCTTGGCCTCTCCTATGAACATATCTCCTCCACTTTTCCGTACTTTTCCCTATGTGTGGCATTCGCCACTCCTGTGAATAGATTTGTTGATTAGATTCAATGGACCTTTGATTTGATCACAATGGAGAATCAAAAATAACAATGGGGGTTAACAATATGAAATAATCAGGGAAAATCCAAATGGGAAAATGGGGAAATTGGGTTCCCTCTCAAAATTTTGCTAGTTTAAAATTCCCTCGTATATTTCAAGTTTGCCACCAAATTTAGCATCCTTTCGAATATTTAGGGCCACAGTCACACCATTTGCACTATAAAGAGAGCCACCGATATTACATAAACATAAAAAAAGCATATGACCATTGGTTTTATGCTTTCGTAATCTAATTAGATTATTTTAAATGTTTTAAAGGGGAGAATAAACTCTATAGTTTGCTTTCCCCAAGAAACTTTAAATAAAATGGAGTATGACAGTAAATGAGATTATCTATTGTGAGAAAATAATTTAGGATAAGACAATTTGTCTAAATATTTATGTGGAAATTGCATTAACCCTAAATTTGTATATTGCAATTGGAATGAGAGTTCATGTGAGAAAAATTTAGGTAATTAAAGTTTTTGGTTGTTGAATATATTTAACAAACATATCTATAATTCAAAGCTTTTTTTTGAAATATGAGTACTGAAAAACGATTTATGGGTTTAAGACTTCTTCTTTAGGAATTATTTAATTGTAACAATTGTATTTAAAACCAAAGCTTAATTATTCTTGGCAATTGGATCTGTCATAATTAGAAATGAAATCTCACCTAGACTCACATGATCGCTTCAAATTATTATTTTTATGATTCTTTTGGAGGTATCGCAAGGGTAGCAAGAGTGGGATGGAATCTCATTAGCCTCGCTGGAAATACAATAGTTAGATTCCCTTAGGGGCTTGGAATTGCATCAAACAACCATGGAAAACTATACATGTTTGGACCAATTTTATTGCATGACCTTTTGATCAACAAAACTATAATATTGGGGGGTTCTTTATATATTGTCCAACAAATGTATAAGAAAGTGATTAGGGAAGGTATTATTTACCAAAGAACCTTGCACATAATTCATCCAAATTTGGAGGGGATTGGTGATGTATAGTATTGAGTTTAATTTACAATTAAAACATCTCAATAGACTCATTTACCTAGTTAATTATGTACTTTGAAAATGGAGATCGCGACATGTGGGTTGGAAAAAAAAACCTACTAATAGTGACACAAACAACTCAAACACAACATGTGCATCTAAAATACATTAAGTGATAAACCTAGGAAACAAGCCATTGAACCTAGAATCCTTTCGGAGGTTAATGTTGGGACACATGTAATATCACCTAGTTATGTGGAGAAGCTGGATCGTATGTTATCTTGCATGGGTTTCAATGGTACCGATGGAATCAACAAAACAATTACTCATTGAGTGAACAAAATAAAAAATGGAGCAAAGCCTAAGTATATCTCATTAAAAGAACCACTGCCAATTTTGTGCCCAACTCTATACTTATTGTTTACGTGTGACTCCATGTCATGGGATGTCACAATTTTAGACCCTATTTGCACACATTCGAGGTTAATATGCACATTCCAGTACCCATAATCATGTCCCAACACCCCCCCACACACTTCAACATCTACACGTGTTCTAGCTCTGTGCATACACTTTGTCATCGTGAGATTTGTGGAAATGACCATATTTTGTTGAAGATCTCTACACTAAACTAGAATATGAATATATATATATATATATGCACAATGATATTTAAAAAGTTTCTTTTCAAGTTATGGTTGTCTCAAATGGTTCCCTTTATCAGTAAAGTGCATTCTACATGTAGCATAGTATAATTGCTTGACAAAATCAGTGAACCAACAACATACTTGGTTGTAATGATAAATAATGAAGTTTTATGCAATCAAGCACTAGAAAAATGAAGTCAAGAAATATAACAAGGATACCATATTGGGAATATATTGGGAAAATTTCTTGTAATGGCAAGCTCAATAAAGGGTTTGGTTCTTGTATTTCATACCTGTAAAAATGTCCTTATGGTCATTGGAGGCCAAATAAGACTTGAAGGTGAAAATATAGAGTTGAATTTATTAGATCCTATAGCTAAAGGAGGAGCTTTGAAATGGAATTTGCTAACAGTTAAGGAATATGCAAGAGTTATACTTCTCACATATGAAACCATCCTATTGGCATTGATCCCTTGTTGAATGGTTATCAAAAATACATTTGATATTTCTCCACTTGCATATTTAGCCTATCAATACCTATGTGTTGGAATGTTGAATTCTCGACCGGCTCTTAGTAATGATCTGAACAAGGAAAATTCCTTTGTCGTAGTAGTGGCTCTTAAAATTCGTGGCATATTGAGAAATGTAATACTATGAACAAGTGACAAAGTATATTACAAAACATCTAGTAATCAAGAGTAATATTAGCAATGGGGATTTACAAATGTTTGTAGAAGGAAATATCATTGGGACTCTATGGTGTCAAATCCTCCATCCAACAAAGTAGCAAGTCCACATTACCAGAATTCAAATCCCATATTTTGAAGATCAACAATAAAGATCAACCCCATATTCAAGGGCATCGAATCGATCATTTCCATGCAGTCATTTAATAGGTGGTATTCAAAGGAGGGACAAAGGAGGGACAAATATCAAAGTATAGGATGTTAAAGCATATTTGGGTCATAGATTGAACACTTGAAAGCTACATGATTCCAATAAAACCTCTCTATATTTATGGAAATAGTGGGGCATATGTCCTCAAATTTTAGGTAGAATATTAGTTGACAGTTATAGTCAAACCTTATATTTTAAGGGAATTGAACTCAGTAGCGGTACTAGCGTTTAGCAAATCAGCTCAACAGTAGTACTTAGCATTTAGAAAATCAACTCCAAGTGTAGAATTTCCTGGATCTATGTTGAATGTTTTTCTTGTCGAAATTCATGGCGCAATTCATGTCACTAACCCTGGATTCATATATGGTGCATGCTATTCAATACGTTTTTTTGGAGGCTATTATCGGCGTTCTATGGGATGCTTTAGTGGACGCTAATTGGGACGTTAATTGGGATGTTATTTGGGATGCTAATTATCATCCAAAATAACGTCAACTTTTAAAAATGGACGATATTTGGGATGCTAATTGGGATGCTAATTGGGACGCTAATTGGGATTCTAATCGGGATGCTAATTGGGATGCTAATTGGGACGTTAATTGGGATGCTAATTAGCATCCAAAATAATGCCAACTTTTAAAAAGGGACGCTAATTGGGATGCTAATTGGGATTCTAATTGGAACGTTAATTGGGATTCTAATGGGGATGCTAATTCGGACATTAATTGGGATGCTAATTAGCGTCCAAAATAGTACCAACTTTTAAAAGGGACACTAATTGGTAGGCTAATTGGGAGGCTGATTGGGATGCTAATTGGGACACTAATTGGGACGCTAATAAGGAATCTAATTGAGACGCTATTTGGGATGCTAATTAGCATCCAAAATAGCGTCAAATTTTAAAAAGGGACGCAAATAACGCCATTAAAAGTGCCATCCTGTGGAAAAGCGTCCACTTTGTCCAAAAAATGATGAAAAATACACTAAAAGGGATAGTGGACGCTAAAAAGGAAGATAAAAGGGACGCTAATTACAGGTTTTTGTTGTAGTGTAGGATCCACTTGTGCTGACCACTTGATGAAGGATTAATCTCACCTATGAAATCAAGACCCCACTGCTGGAAATGACCATTCACTATAATAGGTCTAAGGGGCAAAGATCTGAGCTACTTCTTTCTTATGAATCTTTGGCATTTTTCACAGGATTTACAAAGGTACACACATCAGAGAAAAGAATGGGCCAATAGTACCCAGCCCTCAGAATATTGTGGGATGTATTCTTCCAGTAATGATACCTCCCACATGTGCTTGAATGAAACTGATGTATGACCTGAACTGACTCTTCTTTATCTAAGCATATCAGTAAAACACCATAAGGATCTTTCCAATATAGCATTTTATCAATTATACAAAATTTAACAGACTTAGGCTTAAGAGCCTGTGCTTGAGTTAGGCTTAGCTCAGGGGGAGCTTCTTAACTTTGCAAGAAATGAATAATACATGAGTACCACTCACTTGAAGACAAGTTATCATCCACCTGTTGGATGCCATGCTGCTCTTGGGCTTCTTCTACTACCTCTATTGCTACCTCTGTCTGCAGGTTTGTTGAATTTATACCAATGAAATTCATTCTCAATAGATCACAATTTTCTTCAGCCATGAGCTTAACTAGGCCTTGGCCTTTCACTAGCTTAGTGGACTTTACTTCTATGTCAAAATCAATAAGCTTGGAAATCCATTTGGCTCTCTTTCCATCAATATCAAGCTGGGTCAAAACATCCTTCACAGTAGTTGAAGGGACATAGGCAAGTACCTTTGCGTGTAGGATATAAATTCTGAAGGATTTTAGTGACTTGATGAGAGCATAGGATTGTTTCTTGATAGGATCATACTTCAATTCAACATCCCTTAATGTTTTGCTGAAAAAGGAAATGGGGTGATCAAGGCCTTCACCATCTTTCTGTAACAGAAATGCTGCCACTGTGTCATACGAAGCAAAGGAGAAAATGTAGAAGCCCTTGGTGTAGTCTGGACTAATCAAAGTGGGAGCTTCCATGATATCCTTCTTGATGGATTCAAAAGAGTTTCTTTCTTGCTCAGTTAATTTGATTTCAACTTCCTTCCTCAACATAGAGGTTATGTGTTTTACCAACTCAGAAAAATTTGGGATAAAACTCCTGACAAAATTTATCTTACCTAGGAATGACTGAATATCCTTTTTTGACCTAGGTATGGACAACTTCTGGATTGCTTCAACTCGAATAGGATCAATCTTCACACCTTCTGCTGAAACTATGTGACCTAGGAGTTTGCCCTTCCTGATAGCAAATTGAGACTTCTTTGGGTTTAGAGATATCCCAAACTATATACATTTCAAAAACACCCTCATCAATTGTTGCAAATGTTCTTCATGGCTATTGGAGTAAACAGTGAGGTCATCAAGGTATATGAGAACAAACTTGTCTTTCAATCCCACAAAAGCTATGTCCATGGCTCTCTAAAAGGTGGCCCTAGCATTCATTAGCCCAAATGGAATCTTGGAATATATGAAATTACCCCAGGGAGTGGTAATTGTAGTTTTATCTTGATCACTAGGGTGTATAGAAACTTGATTGTAGCCAGAGAAACCATCTAGGAATGACATGACACTATCTCCTAAGACTCTTTGCAATAGATGCTCCATCTTGGGTAAGGGGAAGTTGTCTTTCTTAGAGAATTTGTTTAGGTATCTGAAATCAATGCATAACCTGATCTCCCCATTTTTCTTCCTCACTATCACTATGTTTGCAATCCATTTGGAATATGTCAGTGGGATTATGACTTTTGCATTAATGATCTTTTGGATTTCTTTCTCAATCAATGGCAGTAGGAGGGGACTAATAGGTCTTAGCTTTTGTTTGAAAGGGATGGTGTCCTTTTCCAGTGGAATCCTATGTTGGATGATAGCTATGTCATAGGTTTTTAGATCACTGTATTCCCAAGAAAATACATCAGCAAACTCTTTCATAAGACTACAAAGTTCTAACTTCTGATCAGTAGTTATCTTAGAGGACAAATTTACCAATTTTGGATGACTTTAGCTACCTAGGTTGTTCTCATGGACTGCAGGGTATTTCTCCCTTTTCACAGGTTTAAAGGGGACATCTTTATGATCAAAAATATCTTCTAGGGGCACTAGACCCCGAGGTATATAATTTCTAGGAAGCTTAACAATATTCTGTTTGTCTATTTTATCTCTTGATTTGGGCCTCTGGGATTCTTCCATATTTAGGTTTTCTTGATCAATATGCATATCAGAAAACTCATCTATGACCTGGAGAAATTTACTTAGTTCATCATCATTTTCAAAAAATTTCCAAAATTTCACATCATCGGGGAGGGATGGCATGTACTTGACTTGGATCTCATAGCTTAGCTTGGGAGGCCAAGGGGGAATGAACATACTTGCAGAGATAGTAAGGGAATTGGCTAGATGGTTCATAGCTCTAGGTATATATGAGAGTTCAGAAAAACATGAAAGAGTCCCTAAGTTTCCATACCTCATCTCTGTATGCCTTCAACTTGACATTCTTTGCTTGAAAAGTATTGTTCACCTGCTATATGATGAGATCTGCATCTCAAAAGATCTTCAGGCACATGATTCCCATTTCCTTGGCAGCCTTCACTCCCAATAGCAATGCCTCATATTCTGCTATGTTGTTAGTAGTCTTGAAATCAAGATTATAAGACAAATTTATAGTCTCCTTTGAAGGATAAATCAGGACTATACCTGCACCTGCTGAGGCTTGAGTACTGGCCCCATCAAAAAACATGCTCCAAACAAAGGTGGTTACTTCCTCATGTGGCTGATAGGTAGGCTTTGTAAGTTGCATGGATGTTGGTTGGGAATCATCTATTTGTAGGATGCATGCCCCAAAGTCTGTGTCTACTGCATAGATGGGATGATTTATAGAGTTCTTGGAATTACTTATGATGTAGGTGAACTGGGGATTTCTGTAGATTCTCTTGGTATCCCCTCAAAACATTGGGATTGTAGCATATGTAAGGTCCATCTGAAGGGTACCACCCAACCTTTTACTCCATGAGCGAGACAAAAGGAGGCCAAACTTAGGTGGGATGTCAGCCACTACATGTCCATCACTATGCTTTTTCAAGGCATCTGGGAGAGGTTTATGACAAGGTATTTGATGAGGCCTAGGAATTTGACCTTCTTAGAGTTGAAAGAGAACAGATCATGGTATGGTTTTGTAATGTTGAGGCCAAGCTCATCCATCACTGATTTTGGCATTAGGTTATGGGATGCTCTTGAGTCAAACAAACAGTTGTGAAGGATCTTATCATGGATCTTCAAAGATATGTAGAAAGGTGGGAAAGACTCATCTAGCTCTTCAATCACAGGACCTAGGATTAATGTGGGCTTATCATCTTGCAAGTTCACAAAGTCAACATCTATGGGTGTCCTTGGCTGAAGAGATTTCAGTATGGATGACTTGAATGAATCATTCTTCATAAGCTCTATCAGGGGAAAAGGGATTTTTAACTTCTGAATTTCTGACTCAATATTGAAAGAATAGGATAATTTGTCAGAAGTTCTTACCTCTTGTGGTGGGGATTTTAGCTGAATAGGATCATGGGCTGATGGCTGTAATGGCCTTTGCTATTGTTTTGGAGGATCAACCATCTTCTTTGCAGGAGCAGCAATATTTTTAGCAAGAGGAGCAGGCTGCTTTGTAGGGGCAGGACTCTTCTTCACAGGAGCAACAATTCTGGATCTCAAATTATAACCTTCTTGATCATCTTCTTGATAGAAGGATTCTTCCATGATCTGCTCATTCATGAGGGATTCCTCACAGTTTGCTTGTGTTAGGAAAGAGAGATCAACTTCATCTTCCATACAATTGATATTGTCTTCTACCTCCCCTCCTTCCTGAGAAAACTCTTGTTCTTCTTCTAGCACAACATTTTGGAAAGGAGCTCTTATTCCTCGATCCTCAACTTGATTCATATCCCTTTGAAGGATTTAAGTTGGTGTTTTATTTCTTCTGTAAGGGACAAAATTAGGGTTTCTGGGATCAAAATCATTTGGTCCTTTACCTCTCATAGGTATTTTCCCTTGGTCTTTAAGTATAGACATTTAAGCTGTCAAACTTTCCAACATTTTGACCATTTTCTCCATTTTATTCTCTGATGAGGAAGCCCCTAGAGGATCTGAGGGTTGCTTCTTTCTATCCATTTTTCCCTTAAACTTTTTATATGCAACGATATTGGACTCAACTTCAAGAGCAACATCTTGCATGAGTGACATACAAGTAGATCGTATTTCTCTAAGAAGAAGACATAACTCAGAATCAAAGGCATTGGCATAAGTGATTTTGGATGAAGTGTCAGTTGGATTGATCTCAGTAGGGATCTTGCTGAACATTTTGTTAAATATTTTTGTGAAGTTGGAAACAGACTCACCATTCTCTCTCCTCAAATTGTTAAATTCAGTGATATAGTAAAGGTGGTCTCTTCTTTCTCCCCAATGCTTCAAAAATATGTCATCTAGGGCTTCAATGCCAGCTACTGATCCAACGGGTAACTCTTTGAACCATTTCCTAGCCTGACCATCTAGAATTTGCACAAAAACCCTTGTCCACACATCCTCTTGTTCAATGTTTATATTCTCAGCATAACTGTAGAATGCCTCTAAATGCTCCTCAGCTATGAAATCTCCATCCCCAGTAAACTTAGGCATGTATTTTAGATAATCTCCAGTAGGCATAGCAGAGAGGGGGTTAGGAAAATTTAGAGGGGCATATATGGTAACAAGGATCCTTTCCATTTTGGTCAGAGGGGCAGCCATATTGGATGTGGGTATAGAAAGGGAAGAAGGAGATGCTTCTGGTGTGGGTAGTAGCTGATAAAGTATTTGTGGTAGATATATCTCAGTGGAGTCACGAGGGATTGGATCTACACAAGCAACAGTGCTTGAATATTCCTCAACCCTAAAATTTTCTTATTCACTTATAAATTCCTGAGATTTAAATGCTTCAGCAGTAGAAGATTTAAAGGGAGTTCTATTTGATGTAACAGGAGAAATACATTAGAGGAAATTTCAACTCAAAATGGGCCTCCTAAAGAAAATTAATAAAATAATAGTTAAAATAATAAAATAATATTTATTAATTTTGGAGGAAGACAAGAAAAAACTACTCTTTGTGTTCATATTTTCGACATATCTCACTGTGTTTTTACTCAAATTTTGATCGAGAGAGATCATTGGATGTGGAATTAAATTCCGCATCTAACGAGTACCCACTCGACATACTTTTGACGAATCGTGTTGCCCCAAAAAAAGAAATACCTGAAAAAATGTGACGATGACATCATCATCACGTGTTTTTAGGTATTTATTGTTTTGGGGGTAGCGGGGCCTATCAAAAGTATGCTAAGTGGGTACTTGTTGGATGCGGAATTTATTTCTGCATCCAACGAGCTCTCCCGATCAAAATTTGAGTAAAAACACATGGAGATATGTCAAAAATACGAACATAAAAGGTAGTTTCTTTTATGATACCTATCCCCAAATTTATATTAAAAAATTGTTTAAGAGGTGCTCCCTATTTTAATTTTAAAGCATTTTGATTGGATAATACATGCTGACATGGAATTATTATTATTTTTGGAGGGCCCATTTTAAATTGAAATTTCCTCTAATGCCTCTGGGAATACCTGATGTAGCTCCCCTTGCAGCTCTGGAAGCATGTCTTTGTAAAGCCCTTCCTTTCCTTATAATCTTCTTAGGATCTTAAACAAGTGTCACTGGAGGCCTTTGAGGATTTGCTTTGGTACTTGGTATTCTCGAAGCCACCTTATTCCAATGGAGTCGCCAAATAGATAATTACAACCCAAACAATGTCCCAACTTTGTCTATCATCAAAGTAGGGCCTATGTCATCCCCCGGGGAAGCTGAGCTTCAATCTCTTCTCCCCGAAAATGGCGCCAATTTGTTAGCTCTCCAAGAAACACCTCTAGGTTGTAGCTCGAGGATGCCTAGTAACTTCAATATTTTTAATGGTTTTCTAAATGGATCAAGTCAGATGACCAATAAGACCTCACTCACTCAAGACATGCATAATACTCAATCAAATAGANATGAAAGGTGAATAAATGAAGAACTCACTATGCTGGCGGATTCATATATAAGGCACTCACATATGAATGGCTAATCATAACAAGGAAAGATACTTGCAATTCAACTCATCAACATAGAGATAGGATGACAACTATTTGGTATTAGACAAAACGAATAAACCTGAATCAAACATCCAAGCACAAGTACAAAACATAAAAGAGATGGAACCTGAACATATAATGGCAAAAGAGATTATATTAAATTATGAATAACATGAGAAGCTTGATCACAATAAGGGTCTAAAAGTCTTCGAAGTCGAACCCTTGCTTCAACATTAGTCATAGGATTTATAACCTTTACATAATTTATTTCAGATCTTGAAAAATTGGATCGAATTTACTAAAAATAGATAATCATAACTGTTTTGCAAAAACTAGGTCAAAAACCCTAACTTAAGTGCTAATATACCTAACTCCAACACTTTCTTACTCCTCGAACTCTTTAATAACTGTAGTGAACATTGAATTAGAACTCAGACTTGCTATCTGGCAGATAAGTCACACTTTGTCAGAGTAGGTAGGGTTTGTGACCTTACTTCACCTCATTGGCACCTTCAAAAATGGAATTGACCCAAGATACTGGTGCCTTTAATTAATTTTCAACCTTATAAATAATCCATGAGGTATTTGGTTCAACCAAAGTCGGTTTTGTGTGTAACGATGCCTTTCTGCAAAGTTCTGCGCTTTCGGTGGCTAAGAAAGCAAAATTTTGGGTTTGTAAGCTGTTGAAAGCTCTGTTTTTAGTGGCTAATGAACAACTGCGGCGTTTTCCTAAGCCACCGAAAGATCTATTCTTCAAAATTTAATAAAAATTTTAATCACCCTTTTTCCTGAGGCTTTATAGCTTTAATTCTGACCTTCTGGTATTTCTGCAACTTGCATAGGATTTGGAATAGCAACAACATCACAGGCCGCCTCCAGATCATGAAGGCTTATTGCTGCCTCTGCTAGGGTTTCCAGTGCAAGATGATCTTGAGATTTAGTGTTTTAATTCTTCGTCTACAACCTCGACAATCTGATCATATTGTATAGCCTGGCGTTATCCTTCATTAATCTCAGATTTGTTTTTTGCAGCAAGACATACATCCCTCTCATTTCTAGAAGAGAATCATGCAATTCAGTATTTCTTTTGGTTAATATTGCATTAGTTCTTTTTATTTCTCTCTCTAAGACCTCTAGTTCATATACTTTCCCTAATAGCTGGTTGATTCTATGGGACCTAGGTTTTCTAGGGGGAGCCCTTGTCACTTGTTCAACTAGATCCTCCCTTGGTGTAGATGAGGGAAACTCCTCATGCTCTATTGCAACCTGCTTTGTTAGGTCAACTCACTGCTCCCCTTCATCTTCTGAATGTTCTTCTGTACCTGCAAAATTGAAATTGAAACCCTAGGGAAGGATATTACAATGTTGGATCCAGGGAGGGCTTGGCTCAGTGAGGATGCATGTAGAAAATGTGGAATGAGTTGAGGAGAGGGTGTTGATTTTGAGGGGACTGGTTGTTCAATTGGGAGTTAAGCAAACTGATAGTAAATTCTAATGAGAATCGTGAGTTCGCCAGTGCTGTAATCATTCTAACTGGATTTTAATGCTTTATGGTGGTTCAATACAATCACGGGATAGGTGTAGGGATGAGAGGGTTAGGGTTCAGATATGTAACCTTTTTTTCAAAACAACACCTCCTACCAACTTATGATTAACTGCAGATCTGGTCTTTTCGTCGGTTAACGACTTGATGCTAACGATTTCCATGCTGACGGTGTCTGATTGTGATGGATGTGCTAATCATTTTCCCCTTTTGGATCTTTTGGTGGTTAAGGTAGTCCTGGATTCGATTTTCAAACTGCCGAAAGCTGGGATTTTCGGTGGCTAATGAACATTGAGATGTTCGCCTAAGCCACCGAAAGGTGATCTTCAAAAATTTCATTAAAACATGGAGTCAATGAGCTTTCGGTGGTTAAGGTAGTCCTAATTCCAATTTTCAAGCTGCCGAAAGCTGGGCTTTTTGGTGGCTAATGAAGCATTGAGATGTTCGCCTAAGCCACCGAAAGCTAAACTTTGAATCTTATGAAGAAACATAGTACAAGTCATTTCCAACTTTATTAAACACACAAAAATATTTCGTAATGTGCACTGAATTCTTAATCACTATGCAAAAATAAATCTGATGAATATGACCTATTGAAGACTAATTTATTTAGGAGATAATAGATCCCAACCTAGGATAGGCTTCAAAAGAGATCTTTTGCAGGGCTAGGTTGGTGCCCTATATGTAAGGATGAAGAAGCAAATCCAAAACACCTCTTCCTTTCTTGCCCTTTCTCCATCCAAGTCTGGCAACACTCAAAAGCCATGACACCTCAAAATCACAACTGGGCAGGTCCCTCGATAGAAGAAGCATAGAGAACTTGGTCCACAAATCCCCAACTTTCCCAAGTAAAAGCTCTCCCTCTCCTTCATATCTGGAGAATTTGGGTAGCATGGAGAAATGCGATTTTCCACGAAAAGGCCTCATCCCCTGAGCTGGTTGTAAAATAGGGTCGAGAAATCTTATCCCATTTTCCTCAATCCAAAGACCAGCCAACTCCTAGGAACATGTCTAAAGAGTTGATTCACCAATATTTCCCTTGGGTCTATTTCGATGGAGCCTCACAAGAAAATAAATGCGGGGGTGGGGCAACTCTCTTCATGAATCATTCCCATCACTTTAAAATTAAAATGGGCCTGGGAACCAAAACAAATAACTTCGCAGAATTAATGGCCCTGAAGCTCCTTCTTTGTTTTTCTATTGAAAGAGGCTGTAAAAGAATTCAGATCTTTGGAGATTCTATGATAGTGATAAATTGGATAAAGAAAGTACAAAAATTTCGGAACATAACACTTGCAGCTCTTTATGAAGAAGTTCACATACTCACTACAACTTTCAATGTCATCACATGTCGTCATGTTTTTAGGGAAAGAAATAGCGAAGCGAACAGACTCTCAAAAGAAGGGATTAATATGGAGACTGGTACATGGAAGTTTCTGGAACAGAGAGAAACAGAGGTATATGAATTTTACCATAGACCCTTCAATGAGCCTCAACCTAGGGTGGGAGGCACATAACTTTCTTTTTCCTTTCCGAAAATGATTTTGACTCCAATTGGCATATGTTTTCTCTTGACTGCTTATAGACTTTCTGGATCTCCTTAGTATGATCCTCTTTCATCAAAAGATACAGACTTCCTATCTCAGCAAAAAGGAATTGAGACCGAAGTCACACATAGAGGTTTTTGGTTCACAGTTTACAGTTTCAGGCTATAGTACTCGCGCATTGCTCATAGGACAACTTACATTTTGGCTTGAAAGAGCTAGTTTTTACTCAACAGAACAGAGCATACATATGTTTCTTTTTTGTTTTTTCTTATATGGCTGTAATGAAATAACGATATGAACATACGTCTTCTGTATGTAAACTTTCCTTACTTAATACAACAGTTTTTTTTCCAATGAAAAAAAATGTATATAAGTTTATGAATTAATTACAAAATTACAATTATATTCTAAATAATTTAACATGTATATATATAAAAATTATGAACTAGAACACTATGAAATTGAATATATAAGAATATGCAATATGAAATTAAATATGAATATGTTAATATGAAATTATACAATTTACATGCAATTATGAATATATATATACGAATTCATACATGCACATACAATGTATATAAGTTTATGAATTAATTAAAAAATTACAATTAAATTCTAAACAATTTAACATACATACATACATACATACATACATATATATATATGTATGTATGTATGTATATATTATGAACTAGAACACTATGAAATTGAATATATTATGCAATATGAAATTATATATATGATGTCACGTCCCCACCCCTCATCCTGATGATGGAGGGGACGCGACCAACACACTACTGTTGTCAACGGGAAAAATAGCCCCATGAACATAAAAACATAAACATGAATTATATTAAAAACATAACATATGCATAAATCATTAACGTGCATTAAGTGTAAAACATGCAATATACAACGGAAGCAATAACATCCATTCAAGCATTCAACCCATTCATAATAATTCATAAGAAAGTACAAATGTAGAGATAAAATACACAAGAATACTTATCTTGAAATAAGCTTGTCCCGCAACTAGCTACGTCGCTACAACATTCCACCCAACTGTAGGCTAGTGTGCTCATCATTCTCTTAGCATCACTGCCACCCCCGAGCCGGGCATGATTCCACAAGGCACTAGGTAACAACATGCTCACTCATAGCCAAAATCATACATCCACATTCAAGCCAACACAGTGTTGGGTTTCACAGACTGTCCAGCCAAGCCAATAAGTAATTGGGTTTCTTCAGGCTACTAGGGAAACTAACCAATGACACATGGGTCCCTTGGAATTACTCAACCAAGCAAATTTACCTCAACACACAGTCCATCCATTAACAGATAGATCCTTGGACTTACCCAACCAAGCAAACCTTGTAATCAAGCACGAACAACCATTTAATAGATGGGTATCATCAAAACGTACATGGGAAACCAAAACAGAATGGATAAGGGGAAACCACCATGCAAGGGAAAATACATTTTCAGAAAATTTTCTTGTGCGTTGGGGAGACCATTCGACCACCAAAAACCCCCAAGTCGAAGTATGAACTTAGAAAATGTCCCTGAGCATTGCCGGAGCAAAAACGACCATCATTCACACCCAAATTGAGAGATCTTGGTTCCCTAACCACTGAGAAACAAAAAATTGAATTTATGGGCATGGGACAATGAGGAAAACCTCAGGAAATCATGGGGAAAATGCCCAACAAGCTCAGCTTCCTGAGGAAGACCAAAAATGACCTCTTGAAACCCCCAAAACATTAATCGCTGCTGCACATTCAATGAACAAAACAAAAATGGAATTTCCTATCTATGGCAATGAGGAAATCCACAACAAAAACACCCAGAGAGGATCCAAGCCACTAATCATTGCCCAAATCGATTTCCCAGCCATGGGAAAAATGAAGGAAAACCACAAAAAATGTGAGGGAGAATGCCCCAACTATCTCCAGCTACGTGAGGAAGCAAACACATGGGTGAATAATGGCTTGGGAAGGCATTTTCCAACATTTACTCGCCCAAGAAGCCAAGAAAACATTTTCCAAAAATGGGTAACTCCCCAAATTCGAAATTGACGCCCATACCTTTACCATCCCAAGGAAATAACTTCCTTGACCAATTTTAGATGACTGGGCATAAAAGACAAAAAGGGTGGTGTACAACTTGATGGGTTTTCCCTTTGACCTTTGGCCTTTTTCCCATAGGATCAAAGATTTGAATAATTCCCCCTCCCTATTCTTTGTGAAACCATGCCCCCATCTCTTTAACGTTGCAGTGCGTAGCTAGTCGTGGTATTTTTATTAATGTCGTATTTTACATGGTGTCTTAAATAGATTGTTCTTGGAGAGCACGTAAACCATCGACATCGATTTTAATCACCGATACATAAGACACTAAATCCATGGTGGGGCCTTTTCCTTGAGCTCCACACCGTGATTTAATACAATATTTAACTCATATGCAATTTAATACCATGGGGTCAAAATCGGGGTGTTACATATGAATATGAAATTGCATAACTTAAATAAATTATACCAATATTGTTAGCAATGGCATTTAATTCTCCAATTATGGGTTGATTTGCAACTTCTTCTCCTCTCAAGATTGCTCTTTTTTTCCTCTTTCTTTCTCCATCTTTCTCTCTTATTTCTTCGGTGTTGCTTTGATTCCTAGAAGATATTTTACTTCGACGCTTATTGCTTCCCATTGTGATCAAGATCAACAATCCAAATTCATACCTACAAGAATATATAAACACAATACACAATGCTAAATTTGCATTAGACCACAAGCATTGTTTCAAATAGGTTAGTCAATTGTGAAGGATAAAATTAGTAACATGTTTATGTATTATGTTTTATATTTATATAGAATTATGTTTAGGAATTCGGGTGGGAAACGAGGTTAGGAGGGTGGTTGGAATGAAATTAAAGCCATCAATGCCTAATTCCACTCCTAGGCATTTTTGTATGATATTTTACAAAAGTCAGACCTCAATCGCGACCTCCATCAAGGGTTTCAGAATTACCTCAATAAAGGGATTAATGAACCCTCGATCAAGGGTTTTATTAAACCCTATATCGAGGAACCGTTAAAACCTCGATCGAGGTATTTAAATACCTTGATCGAGCTTCATACCTCGATTGAGGGCATGAAAAACAGAGAATTATCCCTCTTACAGGAAAATCGATATTTCTCCATGTCTTCTAAGGTTGTAAACCCTGCCATTTATGGCACACAACTAAGCGAATTTCATACCGATAGATTCATCACCAAATTCTCTATCCATTTAGATATCATGCATGCGTTTTGGCATTCATATGGTTTTTTTTTAATTAGTTATAAAACTTACACTTAGAAAACCAGACAACAACTTCGAAGCAGCTCAAAGAAACATCCGCAGGGTAAAATATACACATCCAAAAATTTCTTAAAAATGCACAGCCCACACATTGACATGTCCTCTTCAAAAGCATATATTTGGTTTTTCAATTTTTGAAAATAGTGAAAAAAAAGCTGGGATGGACACACATGTGTATAAAATGATGTTGAAATCAGATGTGGTCACTTTCAAAAAATAATAAATAATTGTATATTGCGGAATAAATTAACAAAAAAATATGCAGACCACAATGCATTTTGTGTAGATCATGCCCATATATATATATGTATGTATAATTATTAATGTAAGATTGAATTATTGATGTTGGACATGAGCCACTTATTAACTTGTTCAAATTTTTAAGGTCACACAGTTCATTAAATGCAAAATTTCACTCATTAAATGACATCGAAATATTTTAAAAAACATATCATTGGGAAGCCAACATAATATTCTACAATTTGTTTTTTTACTGCAAGTCGAAATTCACAGATGGCATATATGCGTTTCGAGGGCTTCTATCTAGCACATGAGTAAAAAATTAGGTTTTCATCGCCAAATTTGGCCAAAAAGTGTTACCCACCTTCATGGAATCACCCTTTTATATATTATCCTGAACAAAATATGCAAAGTCGTGTCATGTTTTAGATCTTACCCAGTTTGAACGAAATATGTGAACTCCAGCTCTTAGATCAAACCAAATTGGACCACGTTGAAATCCTCTGAAAAAAATCGATGGTGTGGTGACATGACTGATAAGTATTTTTTTCCAGTTTTATGTGCTTAAAAAAATAACATTCTTACCCTACATGAACAAAATCTACAAACCCATCAACAGGTCTGAGATCAAATGAAAATTGATTGCGTTTAAATCTTATGAAAAAAATTCATGGTATAGTGATCGTCTGGAAATATTTATCTTTTTCACTTTTTATGTTAATCGACTAATGTAGTGATGGACTTCTTATCGACCAACTGATTGAATGCATCAAGTTTGTGATCAAACCAAACTGGATCGCCTTGAAATCCTCTGAGAAAAATCAATGGTGTAGTGATAGGACTGGTACTAAATTTTCTTTTTTAGTTTTTTGTGCTTAAAAAAATTACAATCTTACTCTACTTGAACAAAATATACAAACCCATCAACCGGTTTGTGATCAAACCTAAATTGACTTCCTTGAAATGTTATGCAAAAAATTGATGGTGTAGTGATAGACTAACAATATTCATTTTTTATTTTTCTGTTAATCGACTAGTGCAATAATGGACTGCTTTTCAACTAATTGATTGTTGTTTCACTTTATATGATAAAATTCTACCAATTCCAAGTATGATATGAATGATAAGACTCTTTTTTTGTATTCTCCCAAGATCAAGATCTCTCCTTTCCTAAATGTTGCACATTTTATTGATGACAATCCAAGAGTCCCCAAAGCCAATCCATTATGCTTGATTATTCATTTTTTGACCAGTCCCTAAGCATAAGAATAGATGATATCTCCCCCTCGGTCAAAGGTAAACCCCCCCCCCCCATCCTGGCCACCCCTATGCAATTTTTGTATTTAAGCATTCTATAAAATGATTTATCACATACTGTATATGTAGAGTAATTAAATTTTCCCTTTATTTTTTGTTGTAAAAATTAGTTTGGACCATCTTTATGCAAATATAAAATCTTTGTTGGAAGGAGAAAAGAGATTGAATATTTTTACCAAAGGTTAGAATTTATGTGGTATTTATATTATGTATTTATCAATACTATTTTTTTTCACTCTTCCTTCCCAATTAAGATGTCATTTGTAACCTGTGTAGGCCATTTTGGCTTCTTGTTGTGATTGCAGAATTTTACTTCTTATAAATTTGCTCATGTTCAATATAGATCCTGTTTTGTTGCCACATAAACAATGGAAGTCATTTACTCTAGATGTTGTGGAAGAAGATTTTTGAATACTTATTGAAGAGGATATTGAATGAGAAAAGAGATGAAAAATGAAGCAACTTGACTATACAATGTCAAAAATCATGAAAGTCGAATGTTGTCCAAGAAAGTCCAATGTTGAATGCAATGTTGTCCAAGAAAGCCCAATGTTGAATGCAATGTTGTACAAGAAAGTCCATGTGGCATATGGTACTTAGATTCAAGTTTTAGCAATCATATGACTGGTAATTTAAATTTGTTTTCTAGTCTAGATAAATTAGTTCAAACTAATGTCACACTTGGAAATAATATCCAAATCACTGTTTTGGGAAAATGTATTGTTGGTATTCTAACCAAACAGGGGGAGAAAAAGACTATGCATGATGTCTATTATGTCGAAGGTTTGAAACATAATTTGATGAGCATTGGGAGACCATTACAAAAGGGTTACAAAAGGGAAAATCATTGTGTGATTAATGACATACATCCAAGCAACTAGCTGATAACAAAAGTACCAATGACAAGCAATTACTTGTTTCCATTAAGGATAATTCCATACATGAAAGGAAAGGAATTTAGGAGATGCATTCAAGGCAGAAAGCAAAGAAGCAAACAAGCACTGTGAGAGTAAAGAAAAGGACAATGCCGGAATTCAAGCAGCATTTCAGTTAGAGGTTCATGATGAGTCCTGGCTGTGGCATTTCATATTTGGACATCTGAATTTTGGTGGGCTAAAGCTACTGCATACGAATAATATGATGAAAGGATTCCATTGATCGACAAACTAGAGAGAGTTTGTGAAGGATGCATTTTTGGAAAACAACACAGAGAATTTTACTGTTAGAAATTCATATAGAACATGCACACCACTTGAGATCATGCACTTTGGTACTTGTGGCCCAATGCAGACATCATCCACGAGAGGGTGCAATTATTTTCTTAATTTTATTGATGACTTCACAAGAAAAACATGGATATACTTTCTGAAACATCAATCTAACACATTTAGTTGTTTTCACCAGTTCAAGGAACTTGTGGAGAACCAAAGTGGACACACCATCAAAATCCTAAGGATGAGCAGAGGCGGTGAATATGTCTCAAATTCGTTCCTAAATTTTTGCAAGACTCGTGGAATACACAAGAAATTCACTGCATGGTATACGCCTCAAGAAAATGGTGTCGCAGATAGAAATAACATAACCATTATGGATATGGCGTGCAACATGATGGAATCCAAGCATTTGTCAAATGAATATTGGGTTGAAGCAGTCATAACTATGATATATAGTATGAACCGGTGTCCGACAAAGAGAATGAAGAATGAAGTCCCTCAAGAAGCATGAACAAGTATGAATCATAGTGTTTCTCATTTAATTTTTTTTGGATGTGTCGCATATGCTCATGAACTTCCAAATGCGTTGAGAAGGAAATTAGACAATAAGGGAAATAAATTAATTTTTGTTGGTTACTCTGAAGACACAAAAGCATACAAGTTGTATGATCCTATCACAACGAAAGTAATCATCAGTCGTGATGTTCAATTTATCGAGAATGAATCATGGGATGGAACCATTGAGAAGAATGTCAAGATTGTGTCGACTACCGAGCATGATGACATGCTAGAGGAAGAGTTCAAACACCACATGTAAGTCAAAATGTTGCAACACCTTTGACTCCTAGGACACCATGACATGTTTCAACACAAGGAACATCAACACAAGTCACATATCAAGCTACACCAACAAGCACACCAAAAGGTCAACAAACTCCATCTAGTAATTCGATGAGGTCGACGTCGACTGATCTAATAAAGACAAGAAGTTCACGTGAGATATATGAAGCTGGTACACCAAATTCATTCATTATTTTTGCATTATTTTCTCAAATAGATGATCCTCTAACATTTGAAGAAGTCGTCGAAGATGAAGTATGGGAACAAGCCATGGATGAAGAAATAAAATGCATTGAGGAGAATCAAACATGAGAGTTGGTAGATGTACCAAAAGATAAAGATGTAATCAACGTCAAATGGATTTACAAGAATAAGCAAGATGTTGATGGGAATGCATAGAAGCAGAAGGAAAGAATGGTCACAAGAGGATTCACGTAGTAGCCTGACATAGAATTCAATGAAACATTTGCACCCGTTGTACACATGGATACAATCGTAACAGTTTTGGTCATTGTTGCACAAAACAAATGACATGTTTATCAAATGGATGTTAAATCGAGATTTTTGAATGGTTATTTGGAGGAGGAAGTGTATTTGGAACAACCACAAGGCTATGAAGTTCCATGACAAGAGCACAAAGTATATAGGATGGGAAATGAACTCTATGGTTTGAAGCAAGCTCCTAGATCTCGATACAATCGCATTGATTCCTATCTCACCCATAATGGATTTGACAGAAGTGAAAGTGAACTGACGTTGTACACTAAAGTTGATGAACAAGGTAACATGCTAATTATTTTCTCATATGTAGATGATTTATTTTTTACTGGTTATTTTGGCATAAAGGATTTTAGAATAGTCATGGAAAGCAAATTCGAAATGACTGATTTGGGGTTTATGAAATTTTTTATGGGCATTGAAGTCGAGCATTTTGAAAGTGGTATATTTATATTGCATTCCAAGTATGCACAATTTTAAAAAGATTCAATATGTCTAATTGCAAGGAAACCCCAACACCAGTAATAACATGTTTAAAATTGAGCAAGAATGATGATGGATCAACTGTAGATCCTAGGTTGTTTAAAAGGCTAGTTGGTAGCATTATGTATTTAATTGCGACAAGACCAAACATCATGTATGGAGTAAGTATAATATCAATATTGATCGAGTCACCAAAAGACTCTCATTGGTAAGTAGGTAAGAGAATTTTGAGGGATGTAAGTGGAACAATGGACCTTGGCATTATGTATTCAACATTAGAAAATTTTAAACGCATTGGATACATTGACAGTGACAATGGAGGCAGCACAGATGAGAGGAAAAGTTCATCTGGATACAAATTTCATTTTGGTACAGGTGTTGTGTCGTGGTCTTTAAAGAAATATCCCATTGTAACTATGTCTTCAGCAGAAGTAGAGTATGTCATAGCTACAAGCGCTGCATGTCAAGTTGTCTAGATGCAGAGAATGTTAAGAGACCTATCACAGAACCAACAAGAACCAACAACCATTCACTGCGACAACAGTTTAACCATTGCATTGTCAAATAATCAGGTGTTCCACAAGAGAACCAAGCACATCAACACAAGGTATCACTTCATAAAAGAATTGATGAACAACAAAGAAATTTGTTTAGAATTTTACAGGTCTGAAGATCAACTTGCAAACATCTTTAGAAAATCATTGGCAAGGGATACATTCCAGTATCTTAGAAGTTATTTAGGAATGACAAGTTCTACTCAATGAATTCTATCATGAACTGAGAACTGAGCAAGTTTCAGCTCTGAAACATTTTGTAAAAAATTGTTTAAAGATCCCCATTTGCTCATAATTAAAGGGGACTGTTGGAAATATTAATTACTCGCATATCTACATCACATTTCAACCGACTCAATAACAGTCTGTAGAAGTACACTGCTTTTAGGAAGTCTCTCAGGATGAAGAGTTCAGTTCACGTCTCTCCATATTCAAGTAGTTGAATTGAATTTCTGAAGTTAAGTTTTTAGGTAGAAATTAATTACAGTCTTTAATGTTAGTTGGTAGCTTCCAATAGAATCAAATTTTAGTCTTTGTATATGAAGAAGAAGAAAAATGAAAAACTGAGAGAGTGCGAGGAGAGAAGAAAAAGAGAGCAAGGGTGGAGTAGTGGAGATGAAAAAGAAAAAAAAAACTATGAAAAGAGTTCCAGAAGCTCAAGCTTTTGTGTTTTGGAATGTGTTGGGAGCCTAAGCTCTGTAAAAGGTGAAAATCCTTGTAAAATTTCAAGTTGGTGATATGATATTGAGAGCTTGTCGCAATATAAATTTATCCCAAGTTTCGACAAAAAGTGGTCTTGTAAAATCCCATCGAAGTCAAATGGGTGTTTCCCAAGGTAAAAGTGTGTCGGGTTAAATGTCCGTAAAAAATGTGTCCACTAAAAACTGAAAATTGAGTCCTCCCAAAAATCCTGTAACAAGTAATTTGGTCAAAATTACCTTGTCAAAGTAAAATATGGATTTCCCAAAGGCAGGCAGGCTCAAAAGTAAGTTAAAAAAAGGAAATTTCTTATTGCGCACTAACCCAAGTTTACGGTCAGAGTCTCCTGATAAATTTTTAAGAGCAACCCTCGATGAGTGCTTTTCCATTAGCTGAAAAAGAGGTGTTGCTCACAATTTGACACTCCCTCTACTTCTGAACAAAAGCACCAAGCCTACGTATTCAACGAGTTCGTGTTGGGCCTTTTAATGCATTCAAAAGTGTTTCAGAGATTTTTTTTTTTCCTTTGTTTCCTTGGTCTCTTGCCTCTTCATGCCCTTGTTATGCCTGAGTCTCTTTCCTCTTCATGCCCTTGTTATGCCTTAATGCACCTGTCAACAAGAATAGTTCCAATTTCCCTCTCATTAATCTAAAAGCACCAAACGAGGCAAGTATTGTTAGATTGTTCCATCTCCTCCCAAACGAGGCAAGTGTTGTTAGTTTCTTCCATGTTCCTCCCTGATCTGCGGTCGTTGGTGGCTATGTGTCCACTTTGTTCACTCTTCTGGAGTTTAGTCAACCTTGATGCGAGTGCTTTCCAGTCTGTCAATGCGTGGATGCATTTGCTGATAGAACTTAGGGTTTTATTGTTGTTACATTTTTTTGACTGAGCTATCTGTTTACGTTGATTACATATCTTTTTTATCGAGGTACGTACCCCCTCTTGGCCTGTGCACATTGCTGCTCACTGTGTCTTGATCAGGGTTTTGCAACGTTGTGGTCCCTGTCACTTTCCAGATGTGTTCCAATTCGTCATGCCACTCTCTGTGTAGATGCGTTATTTTATCCTCTAATTCTCTGCCCTTAACCATTGGTAGCTCTGTGCTTTCCTGTGTTGTAACGTCTCCCCGCATTTTTTACCGTTGGGGTTTGTTGCATGCGTTTGGGCATTCTGAACTGCCATCTCTCCCTTGACCCACTGCCTGGTCACTTACGGCTCCTCTGTCGCTTCTCCGTTGAAACAGATGTCTGTCACCATGCGTGCATCTGCCAGATTTCTGCGGGCTCGTTCTCTATCCAAACGGCCTCCTCCCCAAGCTCTGCATTAGGGTTTGCAGCCACGTTGATGAGCATTGATGAATTTTATAAATATATAATATAACATTTTTACATGGGAAGTTAAATGCGGGACAAGACCAGAAGGGATTGGGATGGGTAATATATTCGTTTTTTTCCCAACCGCCCTTGACATGTAGTATGAGTAGCCATGGATGTTAACATGTCTTATTGTTCACCTTTATATACATACCACTAGCATTAATCATATTACTACTAAGATGATGAAAATGTATATTGCTACGAAGAAGATTAAAATGTTTCAAATAGAGGTATATATTTGACATATTGATAATGGTTTTTTACTAAAAAATATGTCAATTACTTGTATCCAATAGTTAATAGTTAAGCTAATTTAACAACAACTAATTTATGGTTGTTAAGCTAATAGTTGTATCTCATAATGGATGGAATTAAGCTAGTAGTTGTATCTATTAATCAAATAGTTGATGATTCATTTTAATTTTTACAACTATCACTAAGTGTATTTATCACATGTTAATTAAACCTTTTTTTTGAAATTATTAATTATTAATTATTAATTTTGAACTAAAGCCATAGAATCAATCTAGACAGTACACTTGTCACATTCTCGTTTAATCTTGGACGACGCCCATAGAATCAATCTGAACAGTACACTTGTCTCACTCTCGTCCGTAGATGAAAAAGCATTGATGGTAGTCCACCCCAAAATTCTAACATATACACCTTCTGTGTAATTACCATCAAAGATTTAATTCCCATACCATAATCCCCATGGGTGCATCAAAGCCCCAAAAAGTATTCGTGCGAGTAAAATAAACCATTACGCCCTTTCATCTTTAGCCACTTGGAAATAATACGAAACGATGGGAGGGATATTTATGCCTATATGCATTTATATATTATTTTGGATTTTCGACTTGTTTGAGAGGAACAACAAGATTAATCTAAGTATAATAAGTGAGAGATTCATTTCATGGTCTTCGTATCTTGTTATGTTTAAATGCATCTTGATTAAGAATTATAGCAACATAGATCCGAAACCTAGGCTCTATCAAGCGACGAGAGGGATCGCATCTCTCAAGGTGCAAACCTCTTCTTAGGTATTGCACTCAAGGAGCTATTAGCTTTGGTGTGTCATATATATAGCCATTGATTTGATTCAAACCAAAAGACATCTTTTTTATTTAAGGTCCGACATAAAATATTTTTATTATTAATATTTAATATTATTTATGACTAACATATAATAATTTTTATTATTTATTTATGGCCGACATAATATTTTTTATTTTTTTTATTTTGTTAGAAATGAACATTACAACATCTCCCCCATACATGGTTTTAAAACCATGTGTAAGGTCCTCCCAAAACCATGGGTTGTTTAGGAGGCCTCGCACATGGTCTTAAAACCATTTGCAAGGCCCTCCTAAACCATGTACAATAAATCTATGGGTTGTTTAGGAGTCCTTGCACATGGTTTTAAAACCGTTTGCAAGGTCCTCCTAAACCATGTACAATAAAACTATGGGTTGTTTAGAAGGCCTTGCACATGGTTTATTTTTTATTTTTTATTATTTTGTTAGGTAGGAACATTCCAACAGCTCCCCCATATTGTGTTGTTTTTTTTTTGACATTTTTTTGTTGCAGATAATTAAATTTTTAATTTTTTATTGTTTTGTTAGGTAGGAACATTACAACATCTCCCCCATATTAGGTTGTTTTTGTGGCGGACATTTATTTTGGCGAATAATTAAAATTTTTATTTTTTATTATTTTCTTAGTAACAAACGTAAACGTTACAAGATCTCCCTCATATTAGGTTGTTTTTTTGGCCGACTTAATATCGACAAACGATACAACATAATGTTACAAGATCTCCCTCATACTAGGCTGTAGAGCACCTCTCGACGCAATAAGCTTCACTTACACAGGTGTTAAAGAAACATGGAACAATTTTGTTTGTTTGTTTTTTATATTAGTTTTTTTCTTAATAATTAATAGTATTTGTTTTGTGCTTATATTAACTACAACAATTTGGTATGAATAATGAATAAGAAATTATATATTTTAGCCTTTGTTTAACAACCAACTATCTTCACAAAACTAAGTAGTTGGTTGTGCATGTCAGCATTCACCGACCACTTTAATTGTGGTTGCATGAGGGGAAAACTTTGATGGTTCATGGGAAGTACAAATAAATGGATAATGCTTTTGACATAGTAATATTATGGGCAATTTTAACAAGTGTACAACATGGATTCATTTCATGGTCATGATATCTTGTTATGCTTAAATGCATCTTGATTAAGATTTAAATAAACTTCAGTTAAAGGGTGGTTAAATAAACGGGTAACAATTTGTTTATTTTTTTTATATATATATTTTGTTTTTTGTTAATTAAATAGTATTTGTTTTGTACGTATGTTAACTCTAACAATATGGTATGAATAATGGATATAAAATTATATATTTTAGCTTTTACTTAAGTGGTTGGTTGGGCCTATTGACATTCACCGACCACTTTACTTGTGGTTGTGCTAGTTTATTATTATTCTCATTTCATACATGAGGAAAAAAAATTGATGTAAAAAGGTCATAAGTACAAATAAATGGATAAATGCTTTTAACATAGTAATATTATGGGCCACTTTTCATGGATATATATATATATATATATATATATATATATATAAGGAGGGGGGAGAGAAATTAGGGGACACACACACATATACACACACATATACATATACATATACATATACATATTGCTAGAGGAATCGACAACTAGAAACTGGGCTGGTACTCGCGTGATATGGGGTCCAGGTATCCAATCTCGATACCACTATATCCCTAGGTGCCCCACACATTCTGCAAGCATGGGACAAGGGTTAAGTTGGGTGTGATTTGAACTCATGACCTCCATTTACAACTGTGACTTCATAACAATTGAACCACTAATGAGCCACACCCGTGCGGGCATATATATATATAAATATATATTAAAAGCAGAATTTAGTGGGACATAAAAAATAATGGGGATAATGAATAATAAGAAAGGTTTTTTTCTCAATGGTTTTACGATAATAAACGGTTGGGCTTAGAGAAAAAAGGGGAATTTAATTAAATGGTCATAAAGGATAATTAGGGAGGAGAAAAGTAAATGAATATTGGGGCTTATA
>LPNX010656183.1:336520-350651 GCA_001517045.1 Pseudotsuga menziesii
AAAGGGAAACAACAACCTCTGAGAGGACCAATCACGATAAATGGCTCACCAACATAATATTTCGTTACATACAAGGGCTCCCAAGGACCAAATGTCCCTGACAAGATTCAAACCTGGGTGGGGAGTGCAACAACCAAATCTCCCAACCACCCAAGCTATGCCCCGTGGATATATATATATATATATATATTGGAATTTAATGAAAATTAAAAGATCGAGGGATAATGAATAATAAGGATAAGAAAGGGTTTTTTCTCTCCATGCTCTTTTGATAATAGTGGAATTTGATTAAATGGTCATAAAGGATAATAAGAGAGGATAAAAGTAAAAGAATATTGGGGCTTAAAAGGAAATGGAGAAAATAATGGATTTGGAAAAGGGGATAAGGATAAGAGTATTTTTATTGCATTTTTATGGGAAAAGGGGAATAGGGATAGTAAAGGGAAAAGGGTAACATGTATTTTGTGAAAAGGGAAATGGTTTTTTGTTTTTGTTTTTGTTTTCTTGTTTTTAAATAGTGGATATGGGCACTTCCAAAATTAGGAGTATTTAGGGGAATGAGTTTGACTTTTTGGACATGGATGTGATCATAATTATAACAAATAGATGCATCTGGCCCAATTAATGGAGGACACAAACTTGAAAACTTTTAGATGTTATGATGCAAAAATGTGTATTTCTCAAAACTTTGACAAATTGCCAAAAGGGTCAAATGGACTTGATTTTGGCCAAATAGAATATGGAGACAACCATCACGACAAGATAAAATTGATGACATAGATGTCATTACCCGATGACATGTGTGGCAAGAATATACCAGACTCCATGACACAACATCGACCAGACTATGATGATGCACATGGTTCAAGTTGGTAAGTCTGCTAAAAGGGTAAAACAAAAGCATAAATGATGAAATAAGATTTGGACATCACAAGTACATCAAACTAGACATGATGATTAGATAGAATGATTTTGTTAAATGCTTAATTGGTTCAACTTCATTGTTTTGTTTCGACACTTCGGAATCATGTCAATGTTGAGCATCAACAATATTACATAAGAAGTGGGTGTTTTTTTTCTAGTTCACATGATGATGAGATCAATATATCAGTCACATCTATGAGTTCTTCTAAGGTCGAGATGATGAAATGAAGGGAAAAAATATGGAGTCACTACCACATGAAATGAGACTATATGTTAGAAGTATCATTAATTTGGAGTCTCGCCAGGACGTCGTGATCATTATAACTGTGTGTGTGTGTGTGTGCGTGCACTATATGTTAGAAGTATCATTAATTTGGTGTCTCGCCAGGACGTCGTGATCATTATAACTGTGTGTGTGTGTGCGCGCACGCGCGCGTGCATGCGTGTGTGTACATATATAAACCCCTTTGTAAACAATTGAAATATTTTTCATTTCCAATCTATGACACAATCCCACACTTGCAATCCTATGAGCACTAGATCACATGTTGTATTCTTGTTTCCCAGACAAACAAAGAGAAAATCCTTCACAAATGTTCAAAAATAAAATATGTGTCGCCTCAACCAAGCCTTTCCTATCTTCCAATATTAGTCATGACCATAAAAAAATATCTTGATCACTTATTTTCAATAAGGGTTTGATTGAAAAACAAGTCAATTCTACTAAGGTCTTGTCATTATAATGCACCAATGACCACCATGAAATATTTATTCTCAATGAAATAAATCCTTGATATTGATTTGTCAAGGAACTTACTGATGATTTTTTCTTAAAAGTAATACCAACTAGTGATACTTCCAAGGTGGCCCATGTCAATATCGAGACTCGACAATGTAGGCGATTGAACTAGAACCAATATGAGCAAGGCCAATTTACCTCCCAAAGTCGAAGGTAGTAGATCCAGTTCCAGTTGTTGATTCTATAACAAAATCACAGGTTTCACCAGTTTAAGAACCTATTAGAGTCCCCGTTATAGAGCTATATGATAAACTTTTAGACTTTTCCCATTGCCTATAAAATACTAGCATTACAGAAATTAAATGGGATGTTACCTGGATTTTATAACCATGGTTGTGGTGTACATTAGAGGAAATTTCAACTCAAAATGGGCCTTTTAACTCTAATTCAAATTTCATGTCATCATGTGTTAGCCAATGAAATTGCTTTAAATTTGAAATACCGGATAAGTTTGTAATACCCCGGTTTTGACCTTGTTTGCATTAAATGTATATGATGTATATATTGTAATTGATCGTAGTGTGGAGCTAAAGGAAAAATCCCCACCATAGATTTAGCGTTTAATGTTTCGACGATTAAAATCGTTGCCAATGGTATATCGTGATATCTGACACATTATAATTTTGGCATCATGTAAATATGCATTTTAATTAAAATAAACCCCAACCAGCTATGTCAATGCAACCATAATGAAAAGGGAATGTTTTTTCCTAAGGATAGGGAGGGAAATTATTTAACCCTTGGGGCCAATGGGGAAAAGCCAAGTGTCAGTTGATAAACCCATTTAGTTGTCACCCACCCTTTTAACTTACTCACCTTTCCTTGTCTCATTCAACTACCAAATTAAAAGCCTCTGATGTTAGTTGGGCAGTTGTGTGTGGCAGGACTGATAGTCCTTGCCCACACGCACACTCCACCAGGAGACTCATTCACCCTCACGTGGGAAGGAAGAGACACACTACCCATTCTTCCATTATTCTTCATTGCTTCTCACGTAGAGAGCTGGGGGGAGCTGTTTTTGGCATTCACGATTTTCCTGTGTATGGGACATTCACGTTTTGGTCTTGGATGGTGGGGGTTCTTGGAAATTTTCTCCTCACGCGCAGGTTTGGGATATTCCCTCATGCGGTCACTCAGTCTTCATGCATGCATACCACAACTGGTTCAGTATTCCTCTTTCGATTTTGATGTGTGTGCAATTTCCTTCAATTTGTGGGTCGGTGTATATGAATCCATCTCCACACTAAGAGTTTCTTGTGTCTGATTCCCTTCCCAATCGGGTTGTGTCTTTCCCATTGTTTTCAGTGGAGAAATTGTGGCTATTCCCCCCCCCCCCATGAGTGTGGGTTATCGCTGAGTTGTTTTAGCCACGTTAGGGCCAAGAATAACTCTAGATTGTCTTTCTCGGTCTGAGATGTGAAGTATCATTTTTCCTGCAGTAATGTTTCCCTTTTCTTCCCCAGAGCTATGAATTGCTCGATTTTGCTGTGTGTATGTAGTGGTTGGTCTTTGGACTGTTCTGGAGAGGGAATGAAGGCTTGGTCTGCTTGATAAACCTGGTGTGTTCGGGAGCCTCATATATAGAGCTAGAGGGTTGGATTTCTTCTCCACACCCCTTGAATAGCACTGGAAGGGAAGTCAGGTCATGAGGGACTGTGTAGCAGAGAAGGAACTGATTCCTTATGTTGGGTGTGTGTGGGTGTCCTAAAATTTAGGCTAGTTCTGGTGTAGGTGTCCTTAGCTCTTCAGTGAGCCCACCGGCTTAGCAGTCAGTGTTTCCTGGCTCCCTGATGGCCTGATAAATCCAACTATGTTGTCTTGGCTGAGTTGTGTATCTTTGTTTATGTGTGATCCTGCTTAGTTCCTTATTCCTTGGGGAATCATGCCCAGCTTGGGGGTGGAAATGTTGCTGAGAGATTAAGGAGCATACTAGCCTATGGTTTGTTAGATTTTTAATATTAAGCTAACATTATATTAGGATATTTAACTGAGAGAATAACAAGCAGAGAAATCAAACACAAGAGATAATGAACACAGTGTTTTTCCTCGGGGAAGCCATAAATGGAGAAAACCCTGCAACTTTCTCATAGATAGAATCAGCACCAAAAGTAAAACCCCAAAATAGTAAGATGATCTCCCTACAACAGTAACCTCTTTCTTCCTAGCCCCAATGTCTTCTTCTTCCTCAACTATGTGCTACAACTGAGTGTGTGAGAGTGTGTGTTAAATAGAGAGGCTAGCTCTCTATTTATACTAATTCTCGACTTGACTAAACCCTACTAGGGACGACTTCTCTAGGAGAGTCTAATAACCCTAGTGACCCATAACTGTGGGGACGTTAACCCTTGATCAATAGGAGGGTTACCCACAATGACTGGACATGACTTGTTTACATTATTGAACCTCCCGATAGGAACATGAGGGCATGACATGAATCAAGTACATTATAGACACATCCCGGAATAAACATCGGGGTACAATACATAAGATATACAAGTGAATACATTCTGAGTTTACAATTACATCAACACTCCCTCTTAATTAGGAAGGTATTCTCTCAACACAATTTATCAGCACAAGTCTTATGCTCTGTATCATATGGATCATCTTCGAGTCCTCGTCATCTTCAAGTCATCTTCATCTTCAAGTCATCTTCATCTTCGGATCTGGATCATCATCACTGGATCTGGATCATCGCTTGATCTAGATCATCACTGGAATATCATCACTGGATCTGGATCATCACTGGAGCATCATCTCTAGATCTGGATCATCACTACTGGATCATCATCACGGGTGCTATCTCATGATTCTTATCATTACAGGAAGTTCTATAGAGCCAACCATTTTTCCCTTTTCATGTTGATTATAGGCCTAGCCTCCATGTAGGTCTTCTTCAGCACTTATATCTGACACCAAGTCAGAATGGACCACCCAGCACTTACATCTGACCATGAGAGGAACACATCCAACACCATGTTAGAAAGGCACACCCAACACTCACATCTGACCATGCGGGAACACATGCCACAAACCTGTCAAAAAGGCCTAGCACTCACATCCAATCATGTGGGAACACATCCCATAACCCTATCAGAAAGGCTCAGCACTTATATCTAGCCATGCAGGAACACATCCTGCAACCATGCTAGAAAGACTCTGCACTTACATCTAGCCATGCGGGAACACATCCTGCAACCTTGCTAGAAAGGCTCTGCACTTACATCCAACCATGCAGGAACACATCCTGCAACCTTGCTAGAAAGGCCCTACACTTACATCCAACCATGCGGGAACACATCCTACAACCTTGCTGGAAAGGCCTTGCACTTACATCCAACCATGCGAGAACACATCCTGCAACCTTGCTGGAAGGGCTCTGCACTTACATCCAACCATGCGAGAACATATCCTGCAACCTTGCTGGAAAGGCTCTCAACCCTAGGTTGAGGGTTCCTAGTAACTTACCAGGTGCCTCCATTCTCCAAGAGAATGGCATCAGCCCTTATATCTGATCAAGTGGGAACACATCCCTCAATCACATCAGAATGGCCATGCACTCATAAATGATCATATGGAAACACATCCCACAGTCATATCAGAATGGCCCTCAGTCCTAGAATGAGTATTCCTAGTAACTGACCAGGCACCTCTATTCCAAGAATGGAAATAGCCGTTATATCTGACCATGTAGGAACCAATCCTACAGTCATATCAAAATGGCTCAACACTCATATCTGACATGGAAGGAACCAATCCTCTCACCATGACAGAATGAATCAACCCTTACATTTGACCATGGAAGGAACCAATCCTCTCACCATGTCAGAATGGCTCACAGACTCATCACTTCCCCTTGGAAGGAACCTCAATATGGAGAACACCAAGCTTCTCCTTGAAGTACTCAAAATTCACTCTGGCTAATGGCTTCATCAACACATCAGCTATCTGTTCGTCCATCGCAACATACTGGAGCTTCACTGCTCCTCTCTACACCATATCCCTAATATATTGATATTTGATCTCGACATGCTTCGACTTTTCATGGAACACCGAGTTCTCCAACAAATTTACAAAACTTTGGTTGTCACAATATATACAAGTAGCATCTAACTGGAGATCAAACAAATCAGACAATAGCTTCCTCAGCCATACTGCCTCACAACTAGCTGAACAAGCTACGACATACTCTGCTTCAGCTATACTCAATGCCACACAGGATTTCTTCTTGCTATACCAAGAGATCACACCTGATTCGATACTGAAGCAACACCCTGAAGTGATCTTCCTATTGAAGGCACTTCCTGCCCATTCTGAATCAACATAACCCTCTAGGTTAATCTTCTAATTCATCTCATACTTAAGCCCATAATTGACTGCACCCTTTAGGTACCTCAGAATATGATTTGCAGCAATCAAGTGAACATTTATCGGATCTGCCAAGAACTGTCTCAAGGTGTTCACAGCAAAGAAAATATCTAGTCTCATGTTCGTCGGATACATGAAGGACCCAATCATTTGATGATACATCGTGGCATCAATTGCTTCTGATGAAGCATCACTCAATAGCTTCAGGTTCGATGCCATAGGTGTGGTCATGGCCTTGCAGTCCATCATCTCGAATATCTTTAGGATCTCTACTGTATATTTCCCTTGTCCCAGGGAAATTCCATTTGCATTCTACCACACCTCCATGCCTAGAAAATAATGCATCATACCCAAGTCCTTCATCTCGAACTTAGCAACAAGATTCCTCTTCGTATCAGCAATCAACTCATCCATACCTGTTACAAACAGATCATCTACATATAGTAGGAGCATCACTGGGTTTCCATATTCAACCTTTTAGTAAAGGTTGAAATCTGCTTTACTCTTGGTAAAGCCCAAACTGGATAGAAAGCTATAAATTCTGTCGTACCATGTTCTGGGTGCCTGTTTTAAACCGTACAAGGATTTCTTCAATCTACATACATGAGACTCCTTGTCATGTGTCTCAAAATCGATTGGTTGTTCCACATATACTTTTTCTTCTACCACACCATTCAAGAAAGCAGTTTAAACATCCATCTGGTGTATCTTCCATTTCATCACTGTAGCCAGAGCAAGTACTGATCTGATAGAAGTGTATCTGTCTACAGGTGCAAAAGTTTCTTCATAGTCTATTCCTTCTTTCTGGGAGAAACCACGAGCAACAAATCTTGCTTTATATTTTTCAATGCAACCATCTACAGCATGCTTGATCTTGTAGATCCATTTGGAAGTTACAACTGACTTCCCTTATGGTCTTGGGACAACATCCCAAACATCATCTTCATGATCGATTGATACTCTTCAATCATAGCATCCTTCCATTCTTTCCGTTCTGCGTCTTCTTCATAATTGGAAGGTTCTTTATCGATGAAATCACATAACAATGCTACATATCTGGAGTAGGACCTTTTCCTCTTTCTTTCTCTATGATTCTCTTCTGGAGCTCCATATCTTTCCGCACCTTGGATAGCTTCTCGTACCCAAGCAGGTTTCCTCTTGTGAGGATTCTTCTCCTGAGGTGGATCTACAGGTTCTTGTGGCTCTTCAAATTCTCGATCTTCTTCTTGAGTTTCTTCGTTCATGGTTGTATCATGAATTCTGGGTGCTTCTACTTCTTCGGGTTCTTCAACAGGTCTTTTTTTGGATTTTTTGTAAGTATAGTCTTCATCAAATGTCACATCCCTACTGATGTCGATCTTCTTGAATCCTGGGAAGTATATTCTGTAAGCCTTCGAGCTTTCAGAGTATCCCACAAATATACCCTTCTTTATTGAAGGATCTAATTTTGTCCTCTTCTCTTTTGGTATGTGTATGTACACTAGAAAGCCGAATATTCTGAGATGGTTGACTTCTGATTTCTTTCCAGAAAAGACTTCTTTAGGTGTCTTGTTCTCAAGTACTCTGTGTGGATTACGGTTCTATACATACACTTCTGTTCTGGCAGCTTTGGCCCAAATATGCATAGGAATATCTTGATCACGAAGCATTTCTCTTGCAGCTTCCATGATAGTTCTATTCTTCCTTTCTACATTCCCATTCTGTTGTGGATTATATGGAGTGGAAAACTCCCTCTTAATCCCTGAGTCTTTGCATAACTCTTTGAATTAATTTAATGTGAATTCTCTGCCATTATCTGATCGAAAGGTCTTGATCTTATTTTAGTGTGATTCTTGATCAAAGCTTTGAATTCCTTGAACTTTCTAAATACTTCAACTTTGTTCTTCATGAAGTAAATCCATGTATTCCTAGAAAAGTCATCAATAAAGGAAACATAGTATGCATACCCGCTTAGTGAACTTGATGACATTGGACACCATACATCATAGTGGATGATTTCCAAGATTCCTTTTTCTTTGCTATCGCTACTTGGAAATGTCTTCTTTGTGTTCTTTCCTTTCGCACATCTTTTGTAGACTTCATCATGTTTTGCTTGAATTTCTGGAAGACCTTCAACAACTTTGCTTGCAAGTGGTAGTGCTCTATAATGCACATGTGGAAGCGTTCTATGCCAAATTTCATTTGGCTCTACTATGTCATGGACCAAGGCTTGTTCTAGATGGACCTTCAATTTGTATAGACCTCCTTCTTGTTCCCCAATCACTACTGCATCATTAATAGTCTTTCCCTTTGGCCACATGATGACTTGGCCATCTATAAATGCAACCCTCATTCCTTTTGCATCTAATGCAGATATGGAGAGGAGGTTCTTCTTTATTCCTGGTACAAACAATACTTCCTTCATTACCATAGAATTTCCAGAGTCTAGATTATAGGAGGATTCCCCACTACCTTTTATTGGATACTGGTAGTCATCTTCAAGCTTCACCTTGTGAGGTGATTCATGTTCTAATAGTTTCACAAAGGATTCCTTGAATACTATCATATGCTTGGAAGCCCCATTGTCTACAAGCCAATCATTTCTTCCATGAGTAATGTTTCCCATGAGAGCGGAAATCAAAACATATTCTTCATCACTTGAAGAATCTTCACTTTCATATCTGGTTCTCTTTGTGGAAGGTTCATCATCCTCTGCAGCATGAGCATGATGTCTTCTCTTGTTTCCCTTTTTCTTATGGGAGTTAATCTTGTTTCTAGGACAGTCTTTGGCAAAGTGTCCTCTTTCATCACATGTATAGCATCTTAATTTAGATAAGTCCTTTCTAATGTTATCTTTCTGGTGAAAGGTCTTACCTCTGGAGTGATGAGAGTTTCTTATGCTTTTCTTGGAGTGAACTATGAGAGCTTGATATTCACTTCCCATCTTCTCTTCTCGAGCTGCTATCCAAGGTTCTTCTTGAGAGCATTCTTCCCATAGTCTGCTGAACTTGACTAACTTCTTTCTGGCACAGATTCCTTCAATAAAGGAGTCCCATGATCTAGGGAGACCATTCAAGGTGGTCATTACAATCTCTGCATTTTCCACTTCGTCATCTACTGCTTCCAACCATTCCTTGATCTAAGAGACCCTTGTAAAGTAAGACTGGATGGTTTCTTCATTCTGGATCTTTACATTCTTCAGTTGGTTTCTTAGAGTCATCTTCTGGGTAGCAGGGTCTATCAAAATTATGCCGAGTGGATACTCGTTGGATACGGAATTTAATTCCTCATCCAATGAGCTCTCCCGATTGAAATTTCAGTAAAAACACGGGGAGATATGTCGAAAATACAAACAAAAAAGTAGTTTTTTTCTTTTCTTCCTTCAAAATTAATAAATATTATTTTATTATTTTAACTATTATTTTATTAATTATTTTTAGGAGGCCCATTTTGAGTTGAAATTTACTCTAATGAATTTTGATTTTCATGTTGAAGAGAAACAAGGTTTGAGGCTGAAATTTAAGAAAAAACCATAAATCTATCTAATTATGTTGACGATTCGATAATCCACTGAGAAACATGGTCTAAGATCGAAATCCCAAAAAACTATAAATCCATCTAACCATTTTTCTAGTTTCAAATGCGAGAGTGAGAGATAAAAACCCCTAAATCTAAACATTTGGTAAAAATACCTAAATATAACCATTGTATTCTATATATTTAGCGAGAAACACCTCAAAATGTTGAATGATGGGTTTGATGCTTCAAAGTTATTTTAGACCATATATGTTGTATTGCATTTATAATTTATCTTGATGCCTTGGGATCCACCGAGATCACATGAGGGTACTTATAATGTCATGTACACAAGATTCACATAATTATACTCTTTTAGGTTGTCGAAATCACTGTGGCAATAGAATAGGCTTTATGATTACTATAGATTACCTTAAAATATATTAATTTATTTGATTATTATATTTCATGCCAAGGTTTTGGAAACTTGTTTGAACATGATTGGAAGTTTGTAATGTGGGATTTGAAGCATTCCGAATTAGATCTAGAGTTTTTAAATTATTATTTTGGATTGTTTATTGTACTTGAATTGTGGGTCATCTTAAATTTGATAGCATATTTGTTCTCTTATCTTATAGTGTGATAGCTTATATGGATGTAGACACTCTCCTACATGGTCTAATGAGAGTTACAAATGTCATGATTGTTGGTAAGGTTGTTCTTGTGTGTGGATACAAAGATGATAGAAAGGGTTGTATTGTATCCCTAATGGTTCTTGGAGCTAGGGTCATTGTTCTATAAATTGATCTTATATACACCCTAAAATATCTTATGAAAGGCCTACTATCTTAACCCTAAAGGATGTAGTTAGCATTGTTCTTAACCAATTGTTGGTTGTGTAAGCTCGCAAGTTAGATTGAAAATGATATAAATCACATTGATTGCATTAGGATAACAAAATATGGTAGGCATGTTTTTTTATTATGTATATGCCCTTTAAGGGTATCCTTTCTCCTTGTGAATTTGGAGAGAATGCTCTAGGATCTTGGGCCTCAAGTGTAACTAGAATGGACCCTACTTAGATTTGACATGGAAGAGATGACTGGATACAAGGGAATTAAAGCAGTGAAAATCTCCCCCTCTTATTATCATTTGGGGTATCAAGCTTCCAAGAAGCAAGGGATTTTTTCAAGAAAAACTATCAGTCCCAAAAGAGATTGTGTCAAAAGCTGTGACAAACCTTTACTTCTTTCCCCCAAGAGAAAGGTTTAGCTAGAGTCCATAGGATTCAAGAAGAGGAGATAAATAAATCCAATCCTTGGGGTTATTTTCATGGAGTCCCACAAGGAGAAACTTCATCCCGTGGAGGGGGATCCCTTTTATACCTCAGTGATTCACACTATTTCAATATGAAAATGGGGCTAAGATAAGGCACAAATAATTATGTAGAGTTATTAACCTTAAAAATTCTCATGATTTTTTACATTGAGAAAGGATGAAAGGACCTCAATATTTTTTGTCTTTATGCTTGTAATAAATTGGTCAATCAGAACACAACACTACCATAATTTAATATTATCGCCACTTCTTGAGGAAACAAAGCTTCTGCAAAATTATTTTCACGGTTTCTCTTGTCGTCATGTCTATAGGGATCATAATGAAGAAGTGGATAGGGAGATAGAGGTGAAAGAGGGCCTCAGGTTAGCACTAGGGAAATGGAAAATTAGAGAATTTAAATATGGGGAAAAAACATAATTCTATAATAGGCCATCCATTGAAGGTTTGCTTCCATTGCAAACAAACTAAACAAAAACCATCATTACTCTACAACATTATGGAACCTATTTCCAGTTGGCATCCTAGACAACTTCAACTATTTTTAATTTTTAATTTTTTTAAATTTTTTATGTACTTGAACAACAAACTCTAGTTGATGTAAAAAAAATGTAACTTTAACATGAATCCAGAAAGACTTTTTTTGTAATGTAACAACCACTATATGGATAAATAGCTCTACAAAAATGCATATGCAAAATTTATTTTATTCACCTCTGTTGAAGTTGTAATCTCTCTACAATGTAATCTCTCTACAAGGTGAGTTGTAAGGGTCAACTTGACCTAGGGTTTTGGCATTCATAAGATCACAAAAACTTCCATAAGTTTCTAATTAGATATTATCTCAAATTTTGGACTTTCTTGACTAGATCAACAAGATGAACCCAAGTGTAACAAGTGTACAGCAGGGATTCATTTCATGGTCATCGTATCTTGTTATGATTAAGTGCATCTTGATTAAGATTTAAAAAAGCTTTAGTTAAAGGGTGATTAAAGAAACAGGTAACAATTTTTTTTCGGTTTTTTTATTATTAAATAGTATTTGTTTTATGCTTAGATTAACTCTGACAATCTGGTATGAATAATGGATATACAATTATATATTTTAGCCTTTGTTTAACAACCAACTATATTCACAAGACTAATTGGTTGGTTGTGCCTATCGGCATTCACCAATCACTTTACTTGTGGCTATGCTAGATTATTATTATTCTCATTTCATGCATGAGGGGAAAATTTCGATGTAAAAGGGTCATGGGAAGTACAAATAAATGTATAAATTTTTTTGACATAGTAATATTATGGGTCATTTTAACAAGTGTACAACAGGAATTAATTTCATGCTCATCATATAGTGTTATGCTTAAATGCAACTTGATTAAGATTTAAATAAGCTTCAGTTAAAGGGTGGTTAAAGGAACAGGTATCAAATTGTATTTTTTTATATCAGTTTTTGTTTCTTGTTTATAAAATCGTATTTGTTTTGTGCTTATATTAACTCTAAAAATATGGTATGAATAATGAATATAAAATTATATAATTTAGCCTTTGTTTAATAGTTAGTTATCTTCACAAAACTAAGTGGTTGGTTGTGTCTATCCCATTCACTGACCACTTTACTTGTGGCTGTGCTAGTTTATTATCATTCTCATTTCATGCATGAGGGGAAAACTTCGATGTAAAAGGGCCATGGGAAGTACAAATAAATCAATAAATGCTTTTGACATTATAATATTGTGGGCCACTTTTCATGGATATATATATATATATATATAAATAAAGAGAGAGAAGAGAAATTAAGGGACAAACGGATGGATATATATATATATATATATATTAAAAGTGGAATTTAGTGGGAGATAAAAAAATGGAGGGGATAATGAATAATAAGGATAAGAAAGGGTTTTTTCATAAGGTTAGGCTTAGGGAAAAGAGGGGAAGAAAAGTAAAAGAATATTGGGGCTTAAAAGGAAATTGATAAAATAAATAGAATTGGGAAAGGGGATAAGGATAGAGTATTTTTATTCGCATTTTTATGGGAATTAGGGGACAAAGGGATTATATATGTGTAATTTAGTGGGAGATTAAAAAATCGAGGAATAATTAATAATAAGGATAAAAAAGGGTTTTTCCTATCAATTGATTAAGGTTAGGCTTAGGGAAAGGAGTGGACTTTAATTAAATGGTCATAAAGGATAATAAGAGGAAGTTTAATTAAATGGTCATAAAGGATAACGAGAGAGGAGAAAAATAAAACAATATTAGGGCTTAAAAGGAAATAGAGAAAATAAATGGAATGGGAAAGAGGATCAAGATAGAGTATTTTTATTGCATTTTTATGGGGAAAGGGGAATAAGGATAGTAAAGGGAAAAAGGTAATGGGTATGTTGTGAAAAAGGGAACGTTTTTTATTTTATTTTTCTTCTTGTAAATAGTGGATATGGGCACTTTCAAAATTAGGAGTACTTAGGGGAATGCCTTTGACTTTTTAGAAATGGATGTGATCATAATTATAAAAAATAGATGCATTTAGAAAATTAATGGAGGACAAAAAATTGATAATTTCTAGATGTTATGATGCAAAAATATGTGCTTGTCAAAACGACAGACTATCGAAAGGGTCAAATGGACTCGATTTTGGCTAAACAAAATATGCGTAAAACCATCACGATAAGCTAAAAGTGACGACATAGATAACATGGCCTAATGATATGTTTGGAGAGAATGATGAGACTCCGTGACACAACACCGATCGAACTATGATGATGCACATGGTTCAACTTGGTAAGTTTGTTGAAAGGATAAAACAAAAGCATAAATGGTGAAATAAGGTATGGACATAATAAGTACATCAAATTGGACATGAAAATATAGTTGGAATGATATTTTTAAAAATTTTAATTGTCTCATCTTCATCGTCATGTTCCAACACTTCAGAATTGTGTCAATGTTGAGCATCAACACAAACAATATTACATAATAAGTGGTGTTTTTTTCGTAGTTCACATGATGATGATAACAATGTATTAGTCACATCTATGAGTTATTCTAATGTCGAGATGATAAAATGAAGGGAAAAAATATGGAGTCACGAGCACATGAAATGAGACTAGATGTTAGAAGAACCTTTAATTTGGTGTCTTTCTAGGACGTTGTGACCACTAGCACTATGTGTGTGTGTGTGTGTATATATATATATATATATATATA